>JAXCMG010000036.1:7881104-7935001 GCA_034642415.1 Podarcis siculus | reverse complement strand
AAAAGGAAATGTGGCCCCATCCAGAACAGGGAGACCATCAAGTCCAGGTTGAGTGGCCCTCCTACCTTCAACTTCTCTGTGTTATAAATAACTACATAACAACAACACTTAAATACCCATATACTAGACAAGCATATATGAAATGGTAGTGGTTTGCGTATATTATACCTTTCTTTTCTTTTTCTTTCCATGCACTTTTTATCTTTATTTCATTTTGTTCCAACTGAAATGCTTTCAATAGTAATACAGTAGTAATAATAATAAAACTGCTGTATTGTCTGGATTGAACCTCCCTTCGTCCATCTCTAGCCTGTCCTCCACTGCCCCCTAGGCACCCGTACAAAAGAGAGCTGGGTATCAACAGCACAGAGGGAGCTGCCTTACACTGAGTCGCTCTAGCTCATCCAGCTCAGCTCAGTATTGTCGACTCCTGACTCTCAGTGGTTCTCCAGGGGTTCAGGCAGGGGCTTTCCCCTGCAGGGGTTGAACCTGGGTCCTTCTGAAGCATGCAAGGCAGATGCTCTGTCACTGAGCTATGGGCCTTTGCGGACAACAGCTCAAGCCTCAGGATTCCAGACACAGTTCCACGCATGCTTATCGATTGCCTTTTCCCCCTGCCCGTTCTCTAGAGGAGCTCAGGGCAGCACGCCTGACTCCTCCCCTACTACTCTACCGCCTTCAGAGATAGTCCGCTCCGCTGTTAAATGGCTCTAGCCATCAGGAAGTTCTTCCCAAGGTTTAGTCAGAATCTCCTTTTAATTTGGAGCAGCAGAAAACAAGCTTGCACCATCTTCCATGTGACCCTACTCTTAGTGCTAAGTCGTACCCAACCTGGTGCCCCCCTCCCTCCCTAGAGGGACTCCCATCAGTCCCAGCCAGCACAGACAATGATCAGGGACAGTAGGACAACCCAGGCAGAGAAGAGCAACCTTCTCCATCACAATTCAACTCCTTTTTTCCTTCCACTCGGCTGGTGCTTCTTCCCAAAGTCACCAGCCTCCTCCCTCTTCCTCAGCCACCATCTGGCAACTGCTGCAACCTGGCACTTATAAACCTACCAGCGACTGAGAAAATCAGACACAACTGCTTATTAAACAGAACGGTAATATTAAGCAGTTCATTGTCGCCTTTAATCAGGGCTAATCACTGGCTGCTATTATGCTACCGGGCCCTGTTTTAAGGTCTTGCTATTAGCTTCGTAAAATGATGAACAATCTGGGACCAGGTTACCTCTGGGAATGCCTGAACTTCTATACCTCTTCCCAGTCACTTTAAACCTCAGGAGAGACAGTAGTCCAAACTTTTATGTCCACAAAAAGCAGGGCCTTTAGCATGGCGGCCCCTGCCCCTTGGAATGCGCTTCCAGGCAGCATTAGCATCTATACGCCTGCTTAAACATCATCTGTTCTCCCAGATGTTACCTGATGATCCAGCTGTGTTAGCAAATTAAGCTCATCGACCGATTTGTGACGCCTTTTGCATTCGTTTTTATAAATGTAATTTTACCATTGGATTTTATGCTGATATTTTTTTTCCTGCAATAAAGGCGGTGCAGATTCCTGTTCCTACAGGCTTTTTTGGGAATGGGCTGCTTTTTAATGAGAGGGCTGCTGCTGTGCTGTTTTTATTGCAATTACTGGTATGGTTTTAATAGATTTTTAGATATGTATATAGCTATCACTTTATCAATGCTTAGTTGTTTTTTTAGCTGTTCTTATTTTTATCTGTAAGCTGCCTTGAGTCCTGTCAGGGGAAAAGCAGGGTAGTAATAATAATAATAATACCACCAATATTTTTGCAAGTAAGTAAGTAAGTGAGGGACGCGGGTGGCGCTGTGGGTTAAACCACAGAGCCTAGGGCTTGCCGATCAGAAGGTCGGCGGTTCGAATCCCCGCGATGGGGTGAGCTCCAGTTGTTCGTCCCTGCTCCTGCCAACCTAGCAGTTCAAAAGCACGTCAAAGTGCAAGTAGATAAATAGGTACCACCCCAGCGGGAAGGTAAACGGCGTTTCCGTGCCCTGCTCTGGTTCGCCAGAAGCAGCTTAGTCATGCTGGCCACATTCCCGGAAGCTGTCTGCAGACAAACGCCGGCTTCCTCGGCCTATAGAGCGAGATGAGTGCGCAACCCCAGAGTCAGTCACGACTGGACCTAATGGTTAGGGGTCCCTTTAGTTTTAAGTAAGTAAATATTAACAGCAAGTGAGTAGGGAGCCCTTCCTTTGGTTATGTGTCCATTTCACCACAAGTCCACAATCTTTAGGCAACTATACAACAGACATGGAGAAACTGCAGCCTTCCAGGTGCTGTGACTCCCAACTCACGGGGCCGCAATGGCGAAGGCTGGTGCTGTCCAACCACATCTGGGGGCTCACAGTTCCCCTCTCCTCGCTATACAAGTCTCTGAGATCAATCCCTCAGAAGAACTAGCAGGAAACAAGAAAACCAACCGAGGTCACAAAGAACTCAATAGCAGGCGGCAATCGGCCAGTAAAAACTGGTCTTGAAGGAGCTATAGATACAATAATCCCTCTCATGTAACCTCCTATCGGTTATGATTCTGCAGAAGTAACGGCGGCCTCTGTGCATTGGCTCGACAGAGAGGCTTCGTGTAACTTACCAATCTGTACTTGTTCAGGCTGGCTAAGCGACACAAAGGCTGACGTATCATCGATCCAGGAAACCTGAATGTTGCCTGCAAAGAAAAGAAAAGTGTTTGTGAAGTGGAAGGGCACAGACCAGGGTCGCCAGCTGTTGTTGTTGGGACTACAACTCCCATCATCCCTGGCAAGCAGGGCCAGGGGTCAGGAATGATGGGAGTTGTAGTCCAACAACAGAGGGGGATTACCATATTTTTCACTCCACAAGACGCACTTTTTTCCCTCCTAAAAAGTAAGGGGAAATGTTTGTGCGTCTTATGGAGCAAATGCAGGCGGGAGGCTCTGCTCAGCGCTCCCTTGTAAGGGCTCCCTTTCTTCCCTCATCCCACTTTGCTGGGAAGCCAGCCAAAGAAGAGGCGCTGCGCAGCTATCACTCTTGCTCTGCTGGCTTCTCAGCAAAGCAGGAGGAGGGACGGAAGGGATGATGGGAGTTGTAGTCCCAACAACAGCTAGAGACCGAAGTTTGGGAAACACTGACCCCCAGTGGAGTCACTTCCCTCCTTCTCATTTGTAACTTACCAAAAGCACTGAAAAGCTGGTAAAGGTCACTCGTCTTCCACTCTTTGGGAAACGTAACGTAAAGAACGTGGTCGCGTTTTGGCTGCACTGAAAGTGAAGGGGGGGAAAGAAGTTTTCAGCTTGCGATTTATTCATTTTTTTAATGCAGCCTACTGATACTGGGACGCGGGTGGCGCTGTGGGTTAAATCAGAGCCTAGGACTTGCCGATCAGAAGGTTGGCAGTTCGAATCCCCGTGATGGGGTGAGCTCCCGTTGCTCGGTCCCTGCTCCTGCCAACCTAGCAGTTCAAAAGCACGTCACAAGTGCAAGTTGATAAATAGGTACCGCTCCAGCGGGAAGGTAAACAGCGTTTCCGTGCGCTGCTCTGGTTCGCCAGAAGCGGCTTAGTCATGCTGGTCACATGACCCAGAAGCTGTACGCTGGCTCCCTTGGCCAATAAAGCGAGATCAGTGCCGCAACCCCAGAGTAGGCCACGACTAGACCTAATAGTCAGGGGTCCCTTTACCTTACTGATTCTCCAGCACAAAACAGAGTTCTCAATTTTTGTCACAGGGTGACAGAAAAAGACACCAAATTCAGAAAGTGACAAATTGTGCTTGCAAAGGGAGAATTGGGAGTGGGCTTGGACTACTCTCACAATCTTTCCCCTGCAGCAGCCAAGGCTTGGACTTTCTCACACTGGACATCATCTATGGCATTTGGGGTGGAAAGGGAGCATGGCTTGTTGAAAATGGCCTGGCAGGCTTAACTATAGGCCTGCAGACTGGAGGTTCCCGCCACTGAAATAATTTCTGCCTCAGCCTACTACTGGGCAAGAGGAAGTTTTGCACTGGTTCGATTCTCTGAAGAGGGAACGTGAAAGGTGAAAAGAGCACTTACGGTCTGGTCCTTCCAAGTTGAGATATGGGATGTCCATCACCCGCATCAGAAACAGTCTGAAGTGAAAGAAAGAGAGAGAGAGAGAGAGAGAGAGAGAGAGAGTCACTTGCAAGATCCAGTTTCCAAGCTCAATTCAAAGTCCTGGTTTTGACCTATAAATCCATATGCTGCTCAGGACTCCAATACTTCAAGGACCGCTTCTCCCCATATGTACTGACCTGGACCCTGAGATAAACATCTGAGGCCCTTCTCTGTGTGCCTCCTCCAAGGAAGGTCTGGAGGTTTGCAAAACAAAAACAGGGCAGTCCTAAAAGAACTGCATTGGCTCCCAGCATGTTTCAAAGTGCAATTTAAAGTGTTGGTGCTGACCTTTAAAACGGCCTCGGCCCAGTATACCTGAAGGAGCGTCTCCACCCCCATCGTTTAACCCGGACACTGAGGTCCAGCTCTGAGGGCCTTCTGGCAGTTCCCTCATTGCAAGAGCTGAGGCTACAGGAAACCAGGCAGAGGGCCTTCTCGGTAGTGGCGCCCGTCCTATGGAACGCCATTCAGTCAGATGTCAAGGAAATAAACAACTACCTGACTTTTAGAAGACATCTGAATGCAGCCCTGTTTAGGGAAGTTTTTAACGTGTGATGCTGTATTGTGCTTTTACTATTTGGGGGGAGAGCCACTCAGAGTTGCTGGGGCAACCCATCAGATGAGTGGCATATAAATGATAAATTGTTATTGGTTTTGGTTTCCCCTCCGTAATTTTTATTAAATTTTCTGTTTCACATTTTAGAATATTCATTTAAACACCCTTAAAATGTCAATGACTTCCCTTCTTCCCTTTCCATGGTTCATTTTGCAAAACATAAATTCCTGCATCTTTTATATAAACTAAACCATTCAGTATTCCATTATTACATCTATCAAATTTATTTGCGCTGTTGAATTTATCTTAATGCTGCCCACATTTTCAAAAAAACACCATTTTCCTCCCTATATTCAATAAACATTTCCCAATCTTCTGATTGTTATTGTTTTAACCAGAGGAGCATCAAAGAACAACAGGTTAAAGTTCAACTCAAAAGCTGGGGTTCTACTTTGTGCGGTTTTTTAAAAATTAAAAGTGGTTACTCACTTGTTGAAAAAAGGTTCAATGAGCTTTGATTTGGCAGACACGTGACTTTTCGGGGGGCTGAGATAGGAACCTAGCAAAGAGAAGATGCCCCCACCACAGAAAAATCAGACACAGCTGGCAAAAGGCAGGGATGAACAGACTGCGCAAGATGGAACAAACGACAAAAAGTACCTAGGAAGTTGGCCATTGAGATGAAGCACAGGCCTGTGATGTAAGCGTCATAACCTGCTTCGTGAAGCTGCTCTGAAGCTGTGTCATAACTTGGGAATCCCTCTGCGCTTTCTGGGAAAGGAAAAATGGTTTGCTTTTACTTTCTTTAAACAATTTATGAAGGACTCGACTACAGTCGTCTCTTAAGTGGTAGACAAGAAACGCAATACAGAAAGGGCAAGTATCGAAATGATGAATGACCTGAGTGATCAGGCCAAGATAGAACAGGATAGGTTAGGTGGCCCTTGAGTTATTCTGGATGCAAGTTGTTAAGGGGCTTGTAAATTAACACAAGAACCTTGAACCTGGCTTTCACTGTAGGTTATCCTAGCAGGAGGAGGGGTATTTTAGCCACACTGGGATGTGGAGCCCTGTTTGAAAGAGCAACAAAGTCTCTATTCAAAAAGCCTCATTATTTTGCTGGTTCCAGAACAAGAGACACATAAATGTAGACCCAACAGAGCTACAGAAATCATTGCACCTGGTGCAACTGGAGACAAGCTTGCAGTGTCTTTTGCCCACAGATACTGCACCAGTAAGTTCTCTGGTTCTGTACAGCTTAAATTCCTCCCCAAGAATTTTCCAGCATAGAGGGGAATCCTTAAGATTTTAATCAATCTGTTTCCACCTGTGGTCCAGAACTGGCTGTGCAAAACGCCCTCTGTCGCCTTACCGACTTTTGGAGGGCTGAAGGGAGTCTCCTTTACACGCTTCTCCAGCTCTGCAAGGGATGTGTTGTTAATGATTTCCTGAAAAACAAAGATCAGTGTGAGCCACGGGTTGTTGATTCCCTCGATCCAAGTGAGTTCAGAGCAAGCACTCAACATTGCAGCCTTCTCCCAACCTAGCACCCCCCTCCCCCGATGTTTCAGGCGGCCATGCTGGCTGGGGTTGATGGAAGCTGTAGTCCAAAACATCTGGCCAGCAGCATTAACTCCATGGGACCAGGCAAAAGATAGTTGCAACCTCCCAAATTGAAAAAGGTGTGAGATTTCCACACATCAACCCTATTTTTGAAGGGGTGCCTAAATCACAACCAAAATATGAAAACAGCACTGCATCGTACTCCAAGAACATATACAGTGGTACCTCGGAAGTCGAACGGAATCCGTTCCAGAAGTCCGTTCAACTTCCAAAATGTTCAGAAACCAAAGCACGGCTTCAGATTGGCTGCAGGAAGCTCCTGCAGCCAGTTGGAAGCTGTGGAAGCCCTGTCGGATGTTCGGCTTCGAAAAATAGTTCGCAAACTGGAACACTAACTTCCAGGTTTGTGGCGTTTGGGAGCTGAAATGTTTGAGAACTAAGGTGTTCGGAAATCCAGGTACGACTGTATATGCAAAAAATTAATAATGATGCAATTTAGCAAAAAAAGTGCAATATATATTAGAAGATGGAAGAGTGATTGAAATTCCGCTCTAATTTATGAGTCTTTTTTCAATCTCATCGACTTAATGGAGCATCCTTGGGAAGGGGGATAATGTATCCAAGTCATTCATGTGTATTACCTGCGAACAGAAGCTATTTTGCCTGCATAGCTACATTTTTGTTGGGGATTGTTAGCTGTAAGCGCAGCCTAGCAGATACTGCCCCCCTTGCAAGTTGATGGGGTCCTTTTCACTATGCAGGGATCTGTACTGAAGAAATGAGCTCGCTATAGCACGACAAGGGAACTTTCCCTAGCTGATGCTGAGCAGGAAACATCCTAGCGGTGATTTTGCTGTGAAAGCAGTACTGTATGTTGCTTTAACAGTTTGCTTCATCAGAGTAAGACAGAACTGGGAGCCCAAATCATCCAGGAGGGAGCGGCTTGGGGAAGGCTGAACTAAAGCTATATTTAATTTTAAAAGTGCCATCAGTTATTGCAGATCCTGGTTACCTTGAACGGCTGAGTGCTGGCCATCAACTTAGTGTCCAGTAACCTAGAAATGAAATGAAACAGCAAGGATAAGGCTTCACCATAATTACCAACATTTTTTAAAAAAGGCAAAGGACCCCTGGACGGTCCAGTCAAAGGCGACTATGGGGCTACAGAGACCATCTCGCTTTCAGGCCGAAGGAGCCGGCGTTTGTCCACAGACGGCTTTCTGGGTCATGTGGCCAGTAGGACTAAACTGCTTCTGGCGCAACGGAACACTGTGATGGAAACCAGAGCAGCGCACGGAAACGCTGTTTAGCTTCCCACTGCAGCGGTACCTATTTATCTACTTGCACTGGCGTGCTTTCGAACTTCTAGGTTGGCAGGAGCTGGGACAGAGCAACAGGAGCTCACTCTGTAATGGGGATTCGAATCGCTGACCTTTTGATCGGCAAGTCCAAGAGGTTCAGTGGTTTAGACCACAGTGCCACCCGCATCCCCTTTACGCATGTAGTGCAGGTGGCGCGCTGCTATGGAGCCTGCCCCTTTTTGCGCTGCACAATGGAGCTGTGTTATTTCCCCACCCCACCCCCTTACGTGGTTCTTTCAGCATAGCCCATCAGATTTCTTTTGCAGCAGGGTCCCTGTTACCTTCCTGCCACAGCGGTACCTATTTATCTACTTGAACTGGCATGCTTTCGAACTGCTAGGTTGGCAGGAGCTGGGACAGAGCAATGGGAGCTCACTCCGTCGCACAGATTCAAACTGCTGACCTTCTGATCAGCAAACCCAAGAGGCTCAGTGGTTTAGACCACTTACCAAGCGTCCCTTACCAACAATTGCCAGAACTTTGGACCTGTGATTGTGTCACACAGGCATGAGTTTTGGGTTCTGGGAGCTGGTCAGAACCCATAGCTTATATTTATTGCAAAGTTCCAAGTCAGCAGGGATGCAAACTGGAGCTTGGAAATCAAGGGTAACAGCTGAGAAGCCAGAGGTTAGGCAGAGCGGGACTCCCACTGGCCGTGGGACTGAGCTTCCCATACCCAGGAGAGCTCTTCAGTTTCCCAACCTGGCTCCCGAGCAGCAAAATCAGAATGAGCCATGCATCATCGTGACTCAGTTCCACTCCCCTGCCTCCAATCACAAAATTCAGTTCATCTTGATGTATGCATGGATGTGAACGCCCCAAGAGTGTAAGCTGACCCTCCTGAAACCAGGAAGCTAGACTATAAAGCCTCATTTTGTTGGGAAGAAAATATTTCCCTGGGTCAAATTTTTGCTTGCAAAGGTTTCCCTCTAGGAATGAACTTGTTAATTCAGGGCAAAATAAGCCTACCTTGGAAAGACACATGTCGCCAGTTCTTTAAACTCGTTGAGATCCTAAAATTTAAACAGAGCAAGATGATCACCACACAAGGAATAACGGGATGTGCAAATGCGTCAATGCTTATCTATGGTGAATTCCACGCAACAGGCTTATCAAAAATAAATGTACCCATATTATATAATGTCTATGTACAAACCTGTGTACAACAACACTTGGGTACAGTTCTGCTCACTGTATTTCAAAAAAAGATATAGCGGAGGTGGGGAAAGGTCAGAAAAAGACAACAAAAATTATAAGGGAGGTGGAGCAGCTCACATGTGAGGGAAATTTACAAGATTTGGGGCCTTTTAGTTTTGAAGTAGGGGGGAAAGGGTGGCTAATTGGGGAGGGGGTTTACAACATGGTGTGCCAAAAGGGAGGAGAGAAGTTTTTCTCCTTTCCTCATAAAGCTAAAACTCTGATTCAAAAATAGCTGTTTCATACAACATGACATTAACTTGTGGAACCTTCTGCCACAAGATGTAGCGATGGCTCCTAGCTCAGATGGCTTTAACAGAGCATTAGACAAGTTCCTGGGGAGGATAGATCTATCAACGACAATTAGATGTGATAGCAAAATGGGAGACTAAATTCAGAAGCGGTCCACTTTTGAAGATCAGTTAAACTGGGAGCAAAAGTTAGGGAGGCTGTAGTCTTAATTCACTGCTGATGGGCTTTCTGGCTGCTCTGCTCAGGATGGAAGGCAGGATGCTAGACTAAACAGAGAAGGGAAAGCCAGCATGGTCTCCTCCAGGTGTTCTCGGACTACAACTCCCATATTCTCTGGCCATTGGCCATGCATGACTAGGGCTGATGGGAATTGTAGTCCAAGAACATCTTGAGGGGGCCACATTGGCTACCCTTGAAAGAAGACCTTTGGCTTCTCTTGCAAGGACAGCAGCACAAGTTCAAGTGAAGAACAGCCTTTGAAATGTTGGCCACACTGCAAGGACCACTCACCTCAGGTAGCGGGCAGTAAAACTGGTGGATGGTATGCATGACGTCCAGCAACATGTTGTGTCCAACCACAAGCTTGCCCTGTGAAGAACCATTCAGAAGCCCAAAGGCATGAGTTAAGGGACCACCCACATGGTCACACAAACCCACAGACACTCGGATAAAGATACCACCACAGTGGTACCTCGGGTTACATACGCTTCAGGTTACAGACTCCGCTAACCCAGAAATAGTACCTCGGGTTAAGAACTTTGCTTCAGGATGAGAACAGAAATCACACAGCAGCTGCGCCGCGGCAGCGGGAGGCCCCATTAGCTAAAGTGGGGCTTCAGGTTAAGAACAATTTCAGGTTAAGAACAGACCTCCGGAACGAATTAAGTTCTTAACCCGAGGTACTACTGTACTATACTACAGCAGGACTTTTAAGAAACAACAGAGACTTTATTTTGCTTGTTAAAAACGTTTCTATCCATCGCTTTTTATCAACAATTCCAAGGTGGTTTGCTAAAATAAAAACATTATGTGCAAAACAAAAACTAAAAAAAACCACCCATCCTGCAGATAAAAGTAAAACAATCTAAAATATTTAAGGGCGAATAAAAAATATATATCTGGTGCCTAAAAGACAAAAGTAAAAAAGGTAAAGGTAAAGGACTGCTGGGCGGTTAAGTCCAGTCAAAGGCGACTATGGGGTTGTGGCGCTCAACTCGCTTTCAGGCCGAGGGAGCTGGCGTTTGTCCACAGACAGCTTTCTGGGTCATGTGGCCAGCAGGACTAAACCGCTTCTGGTGCAACGGAACACCATGACAGAAACCAGAGCACACGGAAACGCCGTTTACCTTTCTGCCACAGTGGTACCTATTTATCTAATTGCACTGGCGTGCTTTTGAACTGCTAGGTTGGCAGGAGCTGAGACAGAGCAATGGGAGCTCACCCCGTCACGGGGATTTGAACTGCCAACCTTCCGATCGGCAATCCCAAGAGGCTCAGTGGTTTAGACTACAGCGCCACCTACATCCCATGCCTAAAAGATAAAGTGTGTCTGCTAGGAATATCTTCCTAAGAAGTGCTTTCCATAGCTCAGAGGTGAGGGATCTCAGGCCCAGGGGGCCCCTTTCCATAGCTCAGAGGTGAGGGATCTCAGGCCCAGAGGCCCCCAGGCCTCTGTTTGGCCCTTGGGACTCTAAATAGGCATTGCTTCATCTTCCCAGACCACACCTTCTGTAGCCGTCCTCAAGTGATTTTTGCTTAGCTGGAAAGGATCATTGATCATTCATTCATTTTATGTGCTAGGATGGGAATGAGATGTGTGTGTGTTTGCAAGGTTTTGTGTGGCTGGAAAGTAGCCAACAGTAAGAGGGGCATCAGTTTCTCAGCCCACTTCCGCACCAGGACCTGCCACTGGCATGCGGCCCCCAAAAGTTTGCTTGTAACAGAATGTGGCCCTTGAGGTCCCCCACCCCTGCTATAGCTGGAGTGTCACTACCAAAGAAACTCCTTGCCTTGTTGCAACACATCTCACCTCCGATGGACATGCTATCTAAAGAAGGGAAACTGATTCTCAAGTTATCACCTGCAAGTTGGGAAATTGCACCCCCCACCATAGAGGCAAAAAACCACGAAAAGGCAGCAAAACTCACGGAATTTGCAAGAGCGTGAACAACTCGGGAAAACCCCACCGCGTCTTTGAGTTCTTCCTGCAAGCAAGAAATCCCAGTGTGAGAAAAAGAGGGATAAGGCCCAGTGAGCCGCAAGGCTAGTTCTAGCACCCCAAGGTGGTTCAGCCTCGCAATTCTCAAACAGCAGCACCCACAACCACCCAGATCCCCTGTCCCTTTTGAAACAGAAAGGAGATGCAGCCACAAACCTGCTCCTTCACTCGCTTCTGCTGCTCTCTCCTTTTTCGCTCCTCTTCGTCCACTTTGCTAATGATAATGTATCTTTCCTTCTAGTTGGGGAGAAAGGGGCATTACTGCAGGAAGATGTGAGATGGAGCAGAAAACCTACACAGGCTTTAGGGCTATTAGGCATTGGTGGGCACACGTGAGTGACTGCCATGGCTACCAACTTCTCTGGTCACTCTGTCCCCCGAGAATCAGTCCCCCCCACAGACATGAGTGTGAACAGGTACACACTTGGCTCTTCCAAAGCATCTAGGTAAAACTCAGATCCAGTGGAATTAATCTGAGCCTAGAAAAGCCCATAGAGGTGAAAGAGGAAGTGGGAAAGAACGTCACTCTTCTGAATTCCTACTTCACCTCTATGCACATGTCAAGGGTGGGGGGAAAGGTACCGTATTTTTCGCCCCATAGGACGCACCAGCCCGTAAGGCGCACCTAGTTTTTTTGGGGGGGAAATAAAGGGGAAAAATTATTTTCCCCCCAGGCGTGGGGCTGGGGCGGGGGAAACCCGAGCTTCCCCGGACCCCAGCCCCCAGAACAGGCAGCTCTCCGCAAGCCGTGGGAGCCCAGCACCGGGCTCCCACAGCTTGCGGAGAGCTGCGGGAAGCAGGAAGCCTGGGCGCGCTGAGCTCAGCGCACCCAGGCTTCGGCATGCAGGCAACTCTCTCCGCTGCTCTGGGAGCTTGCGGGGCTGGGGAAGCCGGAGCTTCCCCCGACCTCAGCCCCCAGAACGGGTCCGAGAGCGATGGCAAGTTGTGCGCAACCTCGCCATCACTCCCAGAGCTTGTCGGGCTGGGGGGATAGCTTCCTGAAGTCTGGAGAGTGAGAGGGGTCGGTGTGCACCGACCCCTCTCGCTCTCCAGGCTTCAGCGAAAGCCTGCATTCGCCCCATAGGACGCACACACATTTCCCCTTCATTTTTGGAGGGGAAAAAGTGCGTCCTATAGGGCGAAAAATACAGTAACTACCCTCCCAACCTCAGAACCAAGGAGGCTATGAGGGTCTGGAAACCAAGCCTGATGAGGAACGGTTGAAGGAGGTGGGTGTGTTTAGCCTGGAAAAGAGGAGACTGAGAGGAGATATGACAGCCACCTTCAAATATCTAAAGGGCTGCCACACGGAACATGGGGCAAGCTTCTTTTCTCCTGCTCTGGAGGGTAGGACTCGAACCAGTGGCTTCACGTTACAAGGAAGGAGATTCCAACTCAACACCTGGAAGAACTTTGTGACAGAAGGAGCTGTTTGACAGGGGAACGGTCTCCCTCGGGAGGTGGTGGATTCTCCTTCCTTGGAGGTGTTCAAGCAGAGGTTGGATGGCCATCTGTCATGGATGCTTAAGTTGGGTTTCCTGCACTGCAAGGGGTGGGAATGGAGGACCCTTGGGGTCCTTGCAGCACTACAATTCTAAGATTCTTGGAGTTTGGGGATCAGTGGCTTTGTGAGCACCAAGTGAAGATCTCAAAGGTGTCGTTGCACCTCCAGGTGCCATGCTGGCCATCCCTGCTCTAGCCTCACAAATCCTTGAGGAGAAACAGCTAATATGGTTTCGGCTTTGCCTCCATCTGTTGTTGGTCTGTCACCCCCCCCCCCACTTGCCTTCTTACCAGCAACAACCCTAGAGGTGGCCCTGTCGGTAGAGGTGGCCCTGTCGGTAGTTTCCTCCTCCTTGGTCTCCATGTTACCCTTATGGAACTCAGCAGGGAAAAGGATGCTGATGGTTGGCTTGGTCCAATTATCTATTGCATTGTGCACTGCCTTTCTGTCAAGGGGGCTTACAAATTCAAAGGACTAGGGCAAATGATGTAACATGCAAAATGGTAGGCAGCAGGGGAGGAAGGAGGGGAGAGTCCAACTGGAGCGGACCCTGACATCGCCTGCGCCTGCCCCCCTTGCCCTCACTTTGCTCCTCCCGGGGCAGATGGGCTCCTATCCTGCTCTCTCTCCCTGCCTTCCGCCCTGCGAGTCTCACTGAGCACCAGGCGCCGCTGAATCTCACCAAGTCAGAGTTTGCATTAAACAGAGAGCTTTTAAAATACGTTCCTACCCACCTTCTCCGTTTCCTGAGTTTCGACATGGATGCCTTTCGGAAACCTACCGTGAAAGACAAGAGTTAATGTCCAAGTAATTATTGGGGGGTTGGGGGTTGGTTTTGCATAAGCTGATAGAATTCAGGGAATGTGCTGGATCAGGAGTCCCTGCGAAGGCAAGGACTATATAAAGGCAGCCCGGTGAAAAAGCAAAGGACACCAGGGATTACCGTTTGAACTGTGCAGGGTGCTAGTCCCCCTGAGTTCACTGATTATCAAACACAAATGACCACTTTGTGCCACCCTTCAAAAGTGGTGGCAAATATAGTGCAACCTCGGAAGCCTAAAGCCTTTGAACTCAAACGTTTTAGCTCCTGAACAATCGAAACACGGAAGTGATTGTTCTGGTTTTCAAAAGATTTTCGGAAGCCGAACGTCTGGCGCAGCTTTTGTAGGTTCTGATCAGCTGCAGGACGCTCCTGCAGCCAATAGCTCCCGCGCCTTGGTTTTCGAACTGTTCCAGGAATCAAACGGACTCCTTGAATGGATTAAATTTGAAAATATGACTGTACAGCTTTTTATTCAATCTTTTTTTTTCAATTTTTTGTTGTTGATTTTCCACATTTATCATAAAGAGAACATAACAAAACATACAACAAAGAAAAGCACATTACACTACAATAAACTAAACTAAACACAAAAGAAAATTATTACTTCAACTACCTATATCACTTTACATTGGTAACTTGACTTCCTCAAATCCCCCCTAACTGAATTTCATTGTATCACCTTGTAACAGTTTTCCAAAATCATCTTTCTAATAAAATTAACTTTTTATTCAATCTAGTTCCTCCCCCTAACCCCTTCTCTTTTCGCAACAGTTAACAGCAATGCAACACAAAACCTACTTCCAGCTCAGGGTCTGATAAATTAGTTTCCTCTGGAATCTAGAGAGAGAAAGAGAGATAGAGAGATTAAGCTTCCAGAGGAAGGAGTGGCTCCCTAGTTTATCTTCTCTCCACCCACCCTGCACCAGGGGCAGGGAACTCCAAATATTGTGGTACAACAACTCTCATCAAACCCAGCCAACGTGACCAACAGCTGGGGACGCTGGGGGCTACAGCCTGGCAAAGTCTTGAGGGGAAGCTGTTCCTCACCCCTGCCATGAACTCTGTCCAAGACCCCAACTATGTTTTTAGAGGAACTGACCCTGTGCATGGTTCTAGCTCCAAATTTGTGCTCTCTTCCTTCTGCAGGAGGTCTTCTATCCTTTCTCTGAAAAGGGGAGAGAAATATGCAATGTTCATTTGCATTCACCAGAAGACGGTTGACTCTGGCTCCCATCATCTCAGACAACTGGCCATGATGGCTGAGGCTGATGGGAGTTTTGAGTCCAGCAGTGAGAGGTACCCAGGTCCCAAGCCACCTGGTGGAAGCATTAGTCTTGTTTGAAAGTATTCAGTTAGCTGCTCTGTCCCAAGTTTGAATAATAATAATAATAATAATAATAATAATAATAATAATAATAATAATTTATTATTTATACCCCACCCATCTGGCTGGGCTTCCCCAGCCACTCTGGGCGGCTTCCAACATTAAAATACAGTAATGCATCAAACATTAAAAGCTTCCCTAAACAATTGTTTAATTCCCTAATTAATTGTTAAGTCTGAATGAGTGTCAAGCATTTTCTACTTCTTAGTTTTGACCATTAAAATAATGCAACGGTTATATTTGGACATCACAATAAACCAGGTGTTACTATAACAATGGTTTATTGTGACAGGAACAAGTGTACATAAGCCTCTGGTTTGCACACTCCACCTCTCCCAATTCTCTTCCAACGCAGTCATAAGGAGATCAGCTTTTACTTTCATTTTTTGGTTATACACAGTTTATCATCTCATCCAAAACCCTAAACTAAGATTTGGTATGAAGTTGGTTTGGTTCTAACAAACTACAGTTACGGCTAACCACAGTTTGTTGAGTGTTGACAAAATGGTGACTTGCAGCTAATCAAAATGGAAACAAAAGCTTCCTCCTTGCAAGTACACCAGAGGCACTAAGAGGAGGGGAAGTGCGTGATCTTTCCTAGGCTCATCTCCATCACAATAAGCAATGGTCTATTGCGACATCCAAACACATCCAATGTGAGATCTAAAAAGACAGGCAACTCAGTGCAGCTCACTAGTCAACTCTATCAACAGCCCTCCGAGATCTCAAGCGACGATTGTCCGATGATGCAATCCCAAAACCCATTTAAGTGGAGAGACTGAGGACTGAGCTGGGGACCTCCAGCATGCAAAGCTTGGCTCCTCTCTCTACAGCAGTGGTTCCCAGCCTTTTTTCGGCCATGTCCCACCTAAGCACCTCTAAAATCTTGATACTACCCCCCCCCGGTGACATATAATTATTCTTACTATTCAAAAAATGAACTCCTATTCACGTGGAGGAAGCTAAAAGGCCATAAACTTGGTCTAACTCATTCTCGAATTGCCCCCCTTAAAAATCAAATTGCACCCCTGTGGGTCGTGTGCCCTATGTTGGGAACCATGGCTCAACAGGTTTCAGAACATCAGAGAACCAGTCAGTAAAACTTGACTTGAAAGTGGAGAGAGAGAGGGAGGGAACACATACAAACACACACACACACACACACACACACACACACAAAAACATATCACACACATATATATATCCTGGTATAAATTAATTCAGCCCCTAAAGAGAAACACAGCTTAGTTCAGAAAATCGCTGCTCTGAATCGGTTTCAAAATAGAGAAGTTACTGAGGACATCAAAGCTTTTGAGCATCGCTTTTTCCACTTACACTACTTTCTCAATGAACTTCTTCTGGTCCTCTGGAATGGTCACAGGGCACTTCGAAGCATTGGGGGACACGTACGACAAGGCCCCCACTCCGTTGGCTTGGGATCGCCTTTCGTCATATTGCTCCCGTAGCTGCCTTTCCTCCTCTTGATTTAAATAAGGGATTCCTTTAAAAGAGAGAGAAATGGTGATGCTTTTTGTGGTCCAAAGCGTGTCTGTGTGTGTGTGAGAGAGAGAGGGGGGGGAAGGGAGGGAGAAATTGGGTGAAGACTGCAACTTGGCCAGTTCTCATGCATAAGTAAACCAACCTTCCCCAACCTGACACATTCCAGATTATTGTTTGATTTAATACTAATGTTAGGGATTTGATGTTAGCCGCCCTAAACCTGATTAGGGTTTAAAAAATAGTAATAATCAGGTCAGTTTCTCAACAAGCCGGCTTCATGGTTTAAAGCAGGCTTGGTGAGAAATTGACCAGAGGTCGTTCTAAAACAAAATCTATGATTCAAACAACAAAGTCAGATTAGGGAAAATGACGTAAACACTAGCAAAGTCTTCCTGGCCATGTGGGAGGGAGAGAGCTTTGTTCAGGATCCTTCCTATTCATGCATATAGCACTGTAAACAATGGCTTTGAGTTAACACATAAGCCAAATAATTGTTTCAGTATACGGCCATTGTTACAGATGAATAAAGAAGTTGGAAGCAGCAATTCTACAGGTGCTTTAGAAGCAGTTCATTTGCTGGGCAAATATCCTGAAGAAGCTCACTGCAATTGAGATGATGCATCAATGGGCAGATGGCAGTAGAAGTTATAGCTATGGCGACATCAGTATTATGAGAGTATACACTTTATGGCAGGTTGAAAAACGAAACTTACCATTGCGAAAAACTTTATTAAAATCAAATCCCTGGTTTGCTAAAAAGTCTATACTTGAACTCTGGAAGAGAAAACAAGAAAAAGCTTTAAGGCGAATGCATTGCTTGAATCCAGTGAAAGTTGATTATTTTTTATAAGTGGTGAAGAACACAAAACATGGGCCCCAGAGCAAGGTTTTGCTTTGAACTGCACCCAACCCCATTACAGCATCAGAAGGAAGGGGGAAACAGAAAAACGTATGAAGCGAGCTTCTCACTAACCTGACAAACAAACTTCACATCTGGCGACGTTCTATTGAAAGGTTTGGGGAAGATGTAGAAATTAAACGATTTTATAACGTACCTAGGAAAGGCAAAGGGTTTGGGAGGTCAGTTGATGGGGCTGTCGCGATCAACATGCTAAGCTTTAAAAGTATCAACAAGTCAAGAAAGCCACGTACTTAGATTCTGAGAGATCGTATTTAAAAGTGCAAAGGCCAAACTGGAACAGCAAGAAATCCATGGAATGCTGGAGGTGACAAGACAAAAATAAGATCTAAACAGTCCGGTTATTCATTCAGGGGAGCCACAGGAATTCCAGAGCAGCGCGAAACTTATAGGGTCACTAAATTACATTTCCCACCGAATTCGGGCACTTTGTAGAGTCATAACTCAGGTTAAATGTGCTTCAGGTTGAACGTTTTCAGGTTATGCTCTGCGGCGACCCAGAAGTAACAGAGCGTGTTACTTCCGGGTTTCGCTGCTCACGCATGTGCAGACGCTCAAAACGCCGTCACACGCATGTGCAGAAGCGGCAAATTGCGACCCACGCATGCGCGGGTTGCATTCGTTTCAGGATGCAAATGGGGCTCCGGAACGGATTCCGTTCACATCCAGAGGTACCACTGTACATGAATGCATGAAGTAATCAAGAATTTCTCCAGAGTATTCAATGCAATGCCCTCCAGATGCTGTTGGACTTCAGCTCTCTTGCGTCTCAGCCAACAAGGCCACTTGTCAGAGATGCTGACCAACAAAACCTGGAGGACTGTATTGTGGGTCACTAGAAAAAACAAAACCCCAGGATGTTTCTAAACAGAATATAAACAATGCACAGCAGAAATATCTCAAGCTCTTGAAAGATGTGGAGAAAGGGAAGAAGAAGTTTAGGACATTTATTTTCCAGTTAAAGAAACCACGGGAGAACCGAATAAATGCACACATTAGAATGCAAGAAGAGCCTGCTGTTCTCAGTGATCAATCAGAAGTCTGCAAGCAGGGCCTGAATGCAACAGCACGACCACAGGGACCACCACCTAGGGGCCCAGGTTCCTTTGGGCTCTCCAATAAAATATCTGAGGATGTGGAGACCCCCTCACAAGTTTACACGTTTACTCACTTCTGTGCAAGTCCCACTGTGTTCAAGGGAGCTTACTCCCAAGTAAATGTGCACAGGATTGTAGCAAGACCAACCCTTCTACCTGACCCAATAAAAGCTTGTGGCCTAAAGAGGACTATTATTCACAGAACAAAGTCTTCCATTTTATGCCTGGTTTGCAACATTGAATATTTATTTACTGAAAATGTTTCCCAGCAGCACTGTACTTAGCAACAGAAATCTGTCTGGCACACAGATGTCACAATCCCGTGTCCAAAATATTTCATCGACGAAGCACTGTAACGCAATGATTTAAGATTTTTACCTTTTTAAGTTTTTGATACCTTTCTTCAGGTGTGTCGAAGCCATTCGTTAAGGCGCTAACAGATGGTCCATCGCTAATTCCTAATAAGTATAAAAAGGTTGTTTGAACAAGCCTCTTAGGGATGCATTAGAGCAGCTATTTAATCCGTAATGATTGCAGCGCATGCTTAAATCACACCCTAAACTATTATCATTTGGGCCCCAAGTATCTCAAGGAACACCACATACCATATAGACCCACCCAAGTGTTGAGATTTGCAGGGAAGACGCTGCTGGTAGTTTTGCTGTCCTGTGAAGCTCACAGGGCAGCACTACATGACAGGGCCTTTTCTGTGGTGGCCCCGGATTATAGGATGCCCATCCACAAGTACGTTTGGCCTCATCACTGTATACGTTTCGACGTCAGGCCTTTCTGCAGAGGCCTTTGGCGGTTGGAAGATGTAAGAACATATGGAGAGCCTGCTGGATCAGGCCAGTGGTCCAACTAGTCCAGAATCCTGTTCTCATAGTGGCCAAAGGTAAAGGGACCCCTGACCATTAGGTCCAGTCGTGACCGACTCTGGGGTTGCGGCGCTCATCTCGCTTTATTGGCCAAGGGAGCCGGCGTACAGCTTCCGGGCCATGTGGCCAGCATGACTAAGCCGCTTCTGGCGAACCAGAGCAGTGTACGGAAACACTGTTTACCTTCAGGCCGGAGAGGTACCTATTTATCTACTTGCACTTTGACGTGCTTTTGAACTGCTAGGTTGGCAGGAGCAGGGACCGAGCAATGGAAGCTCACCCCGTTGCAGGGATTTGAACCGCCGACCTTCTGATCGGCAAGTCCTAGGCTCTGTGCTTTAACCCACAGCGCCACCCACGTCCCTTCTCATAGTGGCCAACCAGATGCCTATTGGGAAGCATGCAAGCGGTAGCTGAGTGCAACAACACTCTCCCCTACTGTGATTTCTGGCTTCTGGTATTCAGAAGCATACAGCTTCCAACAGCTGAAATACGTAACCCACTCTGGGACCACATGAAGGGTGGGCTACAAATGCCTATAAATCAATAAACGCTTCTTTTTTTAAAAAAAAGAAATCCCCATGTCCCTCATTCCTTTCCCACCCTCTCTAAAAATGTACCACATTGTATTATTTCTGTTACACCCAACAGACAGAACACAGAAAGTATAGGAGCATTCTATGATCGGCTTTTACCAATATCCCTTCAGCCTCCCCATAATCAATAAGTGACAGTGTTCCAGAGCAGCGATCCGCAAGGAGCTGCAAATTCAGATCTTTACATTTATAAGAGAGAATTCCATGAAATACACCATACCTGAAAACTCTCCGTCGATAGCCAAAAAGTCTGCATCTTCGATAGCTTCATAAACTTTGCTGAGATTGTCCTTAAAATCTGTAGGCAAGAGAGAGAAAGAAACAGACCATGTCAAGAAATGAAAGTGGGCAAAGCACATATGGTTGCCCCTCTACCTCTGAAGAATCATTCGCAGCTCTGTAATTGAAATAACACATTCACCAAGCACACTAAGGATCATCTAGGCATTTTCATGGGTTGCAGTTAATATGTATTACCGCCATTGTCCAATTATGTTCTAGTCGCTTTAAGCAACAGCACTCCCATTCCAGCTGGCGTGGGACAGACAATGCAAGGACCATCTTTGCCTACACCAGATGTTCCAGGACCAGAGTCCATCGTGATATGACTGGGGACAATTTGACAGTGTGCAATGCCCCACCTCCTGCATTACTTTCTTATCTGCCCCACCATCATTTCCTCCAAACACATACAGTGGTACCTCGGGTTAAGAACTTAATTCGTTCTGGAGGTCTGTTCTTAACCTGAAACTGTTCTTAACCTGAATCACCACTTTAGCTAATGGGGCCTCCCACCGCTGCTGCGCAATTTCTGTTCTCATCCTAAAGCAAAGTTCTTAACCCGAGGTACTATTTCTGGGTTAGCGGAGTCTGTAACTTGAAGCGTCTGTAACCTGAAGCGTCAGTAACCCAAAGTACCACTGTATTTAAAAAAAGACACTTCTGCTCCATCGTGAAAATGACAAAATCTTTTCCATTTCACAAAGAAATATATCTAGGTGATGCCGATAGGATGAAAATAAATCCTTGGCAATTCAATGGCTACTAATCCTGATGGCTATGTTCTATCTCTACCATCAGACAAAGCAAGAATGCATGTCTAGATGTGGGACACGGGTGGCGCTGTGGGTTAAACCACAGAGCCTAGGACTTGCCGATCAGAAGGTCAGCGGTTCGAATCCCCGCAACGGGGTGAGCTCCCATTGCTCAGTCCCTGCTCCTGCCAACCTAGCAGTTCGAAAGCACATCAAAGTGCAAGTAGATGAATAGGTACCACTCCGGCGGGAAGGTAAACGGCGTTTCTGTGTGCTGCTCTGGTTCGCCAGAAGTGGCTTAGTCATGCTGCCCACATGACCCGGAAGCTGTACGTCGGCTCCCTTGGCCAATAAAGCGAGATGAGCGCCCCAACCCCAGAGTCATCAGAACTGGACCTAATGGTTGGGGGTCCCTTTACCTTTACGTTCTCTCTCTACCGTCAGACGAAGCAAGAATGCTTTTCTAGATGGGCCACTTGCCTGATCCAGTAGCCTCTTCTTATATTTTTATATCCACACAGCCCAAACACTCCCTAGTGGGACTCTGATGGGACAGGTCTGAGGGTGGCAGTTGGAAATGTTGTCCATTTACCAGTGCCACCTCCGTTTGTTTGTTTTAATTAAGAATTACAAAGTGCACCTGTGATGTACATAGATACCCTATGGAAGGGGGAGGAGACACACGGGTGAAGCTGAGACGACTGCCCAATGCCATGTAAATTTCACCAGAGAACATGAAGTAAATGGGAACGCCACACATACCCAAGGCTTCTGTCCCTGTATGCAAGATGCTTCTATATAGGAAGGAGAATTTATTCATTTTTTTTATTAGAATCTTTGTAAATGGATAGAACCATATGACAAAAAAGGTCGTTGGAAGACTAGAAATGTATCCGTTAACGGATGGTTTTATTTCAGTCACTGACCACAGCGTATCTGTTAATGGGTGTCATTAAAAAGGAAGGTTGCAATAAAATTGTAAACCCAGCTTCTTGCATGACAGTTAACTGATTTTTTATTTTATTTTTTTAAAAAACCTGTATTTAAACTGCATTTCAGTAGTTCAGTATTTTTTTCTGTCGCATGCTATGGGCTGCAACATGTGCGGCCAGAGGGGAAAGCTCCAAGCAGAATGCCCCCAAAATTGGGGTGTGTGTGAGTGTTGAGACAGCAATACATAAGAGCAGATTGTCCCCAACTGTACAACTAAACCTACACACAGAAGAAGAGTCCTTGTGGAACAGGCCAAAGGCCCATGAGTCTAGCATCCAGTTTTCACAGTGGCCAGCCCGATGCATTACAGATCAGGCAGAAAACGAAACTGATCTTCTCCCGCTTCCATCTCCCTGTTTTCCTCTGCTTCTTATAAATCATATCCTAGCCTGCATACTACAACGTAGAACTGCAGCGACAGACCGCAAGCCAGCACGCTGCACGTGGATGGCCACCATGCAAAACAAGCCTGTTGGGAAAAGATCTACGCAGACTCTCTCCTTCCAGCATAATCTTCTTCTTTTTTTAAGCTGATGAAAACAACAGAGGGGTCTTTCCCTCCCATCCATGACACCGAGAAGAGGCTTTTTGCAGATACACACACAGTGCTCAGCGTCACAGTTCTCTCAATTTCCTCTCATATTGTAGCTGGTCATGTTTTTAAAAAATAAAATAAAATGGGGGAATGCAATACATACATATACATATGCATATCTATATCTATATCTCGATCAAATAACCAGTAGAGAAGGAAGGAAGGAAACAGACCACCTAAAACACAATATAATACATTAAGTGCACTACTAAATGGGGGCAATGTGGGAAAGCAAATGGCAAAGGGAGAGGCTTTGGGTATGAATGGGGGGTGTTGTGGGTTTTTGGGGGGTGGGGGCGTTATAAAGGATGTGTGGGGAGGGAGGGGGGAAATATCAGCCTGGAGGGATCAGGGGCAGCCTGAGCAGAAGGAAGGGGCAGGATCTGGGCCTCTGCCCACCCCACACCTGTTCTGGGGGGGGGGTCAGGTTTCCTCCTCGGCCTCCCCCACCCCCACCCCAAGGGAGGAAGTTCAGCCTGCCTTGAGGGCAACCAAGAGGAGGGGCGGCGGGAGGCCACTCTGCATATGCTCAGAGGCGCTCTCGCCGCTGACCCTCTCCCCGACCCCAGCGGGACTCACTGTTCCTGGTTATCTCCATCCCTGCGGCTGGCTGGCCGGCTCCGGCTTCAGCGACAGCAGTAGCAGCAGCGAGAGCCGCGGACCGGGTCAGGCCTCGGCTCAGGCCCAGCAGAAGCGCGGGCACTTCCGGAAACAAACCCCACTCCGGCGACCCCCCCCCCCCCCCCCCTGGCCCGAGAGCGTGACGCGGCCCACGTGACCACACCCCCCCCTCCCGGGGAGAAGCGGGCCCTTCGAAGGCTGCTTCCCCAGGCGCGTGCGCAAAACCGCCTCGCGCATGCCCAGCGGAATCCCCTGAAGCCACTCCGCCGCCCTTCCCCTTCCTGCCCTGACTTGATGGGTTTGCAAGAGAATCTTGGCATCCCGAGATGTAAAGGCGCCCCAGGTTTTTGTGCACCGCCTGGTCCGACACGTGTACAGGAAGGTTAATGTACGCGCTGCACGTGTGCATGAGCGGATTCAGGGTTAAAAAATAAATTAGAAAATCCCCGATGCTCCAGTGTTAGTGGGTTAGAAGCAGGACTCGGGGGTCGAGGCGCCTTCAGTGTAAAGGGGCCCCGATCCTATGGGGAGAGAACAGGCATGGCACCGTCCTTTGCAAAGTTTCGGGCGTCGAGGTCAAAACAAGTTTTATTTCAGGTCTTTGCACCACGAGTGCTCTTCTTAGATCTATATATCTATGGACCTCCCCTTGTGCAAAATACCAGGGCGGCGTGCAGCAAAGTTTACAAGAGAGGTTTCTAAAAATGTAATTAAAAAACATACCACGAACGTATTTGGTTTTCCGGCGTTTTAAATTCTGTGCATTGGGTGTTTTTTATTTTTATAATTTTTGTAAGCCACCTTGAAACACAGGCGAAAAGCGAGGTATGATTTCAGACGCTTGTTAGAAATAAATACTAAATGGTAAAATAAGTAAAATGTCCGGGCATCCCACGGCCAGTTCCTTCCTGGGCTGCCACAAGCGTGGAGCGAGGCCAGGCCAGGCGGATGCCATCCTTCCATCCCCAAAAGGCACTTCTGTCTACGGAACTCCTTGCCACGCGGGCGATCATGCAGCCCGACGACGAGTACGGTCAGGCAACATCCTCGGGTGCGACTCGGCGCGGCTTTACTCGCGAGTAAACGCGCAACCAAGGATACCGCGCAGTCGTGCCCCGGGCCAGAGGCTAGTCCTCGTAGAGGGATTCTGCTAGCTCCTCCGGGTGGGCAGAAAGAGAAGCCGTCGGAGGGGCGCGACTGGGGCGGATCTCGGCCTCGGCACGCTGGGCCAACCCTCCTCCTCCTCCTCCGCCTCTTGCTCCTGCCTCCCGTGCAACATGGCGGCTGCAGCGACGGTGTCCCGGGCTTGGCAGCAGCTCCGCTACTCAGGTACGATCCTGCGCGCTTCGGTCCGCGCCGTCGGGGCGTTGCAAGAAGCGCTCGGGGCAATGCAAAGCGCCGGCTTTGCAGCTGCATCCGCTGCATCGAGGGGCGCGAAGTGGGCGGGTTGGGGGGGTTGCTCCCCGTTCTGCTCCCCTTCCAGCCCACCTTGGCAAGGGTGACTTTGAGACCATTGCTGGGCCTCAGGCCTGCTCGGAAGGCCAGCAGGCAGCCTCGTCTACTCGGAAGCAAGTGCCCCTTAGTTCAGCGAAACTTAGGGGAGCGTCTCAAAGGATTGCAATGTATTTTCTCCGTTTTCTTCCTAAATGTTTAACATCAAAGTCTGCTCTGAAATCAGCAGGACAACCCCATTAAAAGTTTTTTTCAAAACCCGTGCAAGGCAGCATCGGCCTCCAAGAAATAATAAATTATTATTATTATTATTATTATTTATACCCTGCCCATCTGGCTGAGTTTCCCCAGCCAATCTGGGCGGCTTCCAACAGAATATTAAAATACAGTGGTCTGTTAAACATGAAAAGCTTTCCTAAACAGGGCTGCCTTCAGATGTCTTCTAAAAGTCTGGTAGTTGTTTTTCTCTTGGACATCTGGTGGGAGGGGGTTCCACAGGGCGGGTGCCACTACGGAGAAGGCCCTCTGCCTGGTTCCCTGTGACTTGGCTTCTCGCAGCGAGGGGACCAGCGAGAAAACAATTTAAAGCGGATTTTAAGGGAAGGGGCATTTTGCCTGGGATCAGGGACATCTGATCTGAGGAACAGCCCCCTCCGTGTGTTCTTACTTGGAAGTAAGGCCCCATCTGAATTGTGCTTTGATTTTGGCATCTGCCTGTCTCTAGAGACAATGGAGTGTGACTGGGAGGGGGTGTTTACGCCTGGGGAGTGTGTATGGGGGGAGGGTCCTGCACTGACCAGATGACAAGACCCCCCCCTCTCAGCATCTCTGATGTGGTCCAAAGGAAAGCAGAGCAAGACGTTTGGCACCAGCTTGGCTGCAGGAATTGCTGGAAGGAGGCCTGCAACCACCATAGGGACTCCAGATTTGTGCAGGGTTTACTCCTTAGCCTTTTCTTGCCCCCCGAAGATACTCCACAAGGCAGCGGAGGTTTAGGATCAGAGTTTTCCTTCTAGAGTTTTCCCAGGTGGGTGAGCCCCATCTGCCACTCACTTCCTTCTATGGCATGTGCAGGAACGGCCTTCTTGACCGTTGGACCCACTTTTGGTCTTCTCAATCTGCTGGAGTTTGTCTTCACACACAGGGGAAGTGGCGAACTCACTGTGGTGATCACACAGGGTCCCCGGACGTTTCACCATCTATTGATCCCTGTGCCACCACTTTCTTTCTCGCTGCCACCACCCAGGCCCTACCTGGTACAATACTGAGTCCAGTCAGGGTTAAATTGGAACATACTGTAAACTTCTGTTTATTTATTGCGGTTTAACAAGCGTGTGGTTTCATAAACGGTATCGGTCAATTACATTCATGGGGTGCCTATCCAGACCTATAACTTCCGGTACCTGCTCTCACTCACTAAACCACCTCTCAGATATTTACTTGTCTTCCTAGCCCCTAACTGTTCCTGACTCAGCTTATTTCGCTACACTAACTCAACCTCCCCACAGACTCTTCCACTCCAACCACCCAACTCCCAACTATTGCGCTCCCAGAGCTGGTTTTATAGTCCCTCTGACTCCACCCCCCTGGGTTCTGATTGGGTAACTTGTTTAACTATTTCACCTCCAGCACTCTCATATGTTCACGACACACTCACTGAGGGTTTGGGCTCACCTCACCTGGTTTAGATGGTCAGTCAAAGCCATTCCTGGGATTGTGGCCGCTGTTGCATCCTGACAGCTTCTAGGAGCCACAGCTGAGAGCTGAGTGCAGGGTGGGGGCCAAAGATGGACAAACTACCCCAGAAGGATCATGACATGTCCTCCATCAGAGGTACTACCCCTTCCATGTACAGTAATACCTCAGGTTACAGCTGCTTCAGGTTGCATTTTTTCAGGTTGTGGACCACCGAAACCCAAAAGTACCGGAACGGGTTCAGAGTTGTTCAGAGACCTCTAATATCCAAGCAGCCAAACCTGTGTGTAGTTCTGTAACAAATAAGCAGCCTTAAACAAGCCTTGCTGTTTGTGTTTTGCTGGTCTGCAGCAGCCGATTCACCAGAAACCATGGTTGGAAGAAAGAGGGAGAGAGGAGGGCATTTTTTCCCCTTCCCTGTTTGCATTTTTCATTGTTTCAGAGGGTTTTCCTGGTTTCTTTTGCCATGTTGGGGTCACAATTCTGTGTTCAGCAGGAATCCTTGGAAATTGTCTGTTCATTATGTGAACACTTGTTTAAAAAACAACTTCCTGTCAACGCATTTTTGTTGGAAATTGTGATCTGCATGTCTACAAAATACAGAACATGTCAGTAAATTCTGAATAACAAAAAATAAACAATACAGAATAAATTCAATATTACAAAAGGAAAACCCATCTAGGGGGGTCTTAAATACAAAGCAAAAGACCAGGTACACAATATACATTTAAAGCTCATTTGAAACACATTCCTCCTTTCAGAGAATTCTGGGCACTGTAGTTTGTTAACAGTTGCTGGGAATTGGAACTCTGAGGAGTAAACTACAGTGCCCAGAATTCTTTGAGGGAAGGAACGTTATTCGGATGTGCTTTAAAATTAAAGCGTGCCTTCGTTTCTTCAGCAGCAGCCTGAACTATGTAGAAAGCCACTTCTGAAAGGAAGTTTGAAAAGCTGCTTATGAGAGGAGGAGCAACAGAAAGAATAAAAAAGGCAAGGATTCCTTTCCTAAAATGTTGATTCTTTTCACCCCAAGGCAGTGGGCTCTCAGCTGCTGAGCTGCCACTCTCCTGGGCAATGACAAGCTGGTAATCTCTGGATTCCCCCCCTCCAGGTTCTTTACTTCAGTTTCAACATAGCCGAGCTGCCGCCCAGAGACTCAGATGCCCTGCTGTCCAGAGGAGGTCGTTCAGCAACAACAAGATCCTGGTGGAACTGGATGAGGGCACAGGTAAACCCCCTCAGGCTTGCATTTCATAGAAATGTAGAGTTGGAAGGGTCCCTGAGGATCATCTAGTCCAACCCTCTGCAAGGCAGGAATATGCAGCTGTCCCTTATGGGGATCGAACCTGCAACCATGGCGTTATCAACACCTCACACTAACCAACTGAGCTATCCACATCCTTTTGTGTGGTTCTTTGAAGGAGTGGCGACATACTTCAGAGCAGACAATGCCCAGTCTGTATTATTCAGCTGTTTCTCCCTCTGCTGGTTGCTGTTTTTGTAGTCCTCAATCCAGGGCTCTCCAATACATAGATGGAAATAAAAATTGCATGATGCAAGAGCCATGCAGATGAATTATTATTATTATTATTATTATTATTATTATTATACCCCATCCATCTAGCTGGGTTTCCCCAGCCACTCTGGGCAGCTTCCAGCACATATGAAAACAGAACAAAATGTCAAACATTGAAAACTTCCCAATACTGGGCTGCCTTCATATGTCTTCTAAAAGTTGTTTGCAGCAGGCTCAGATCTTGATCGTTGGGAATGCCCGTAGTTCCTTGGCAGAGTATCTGCCTCGCAGGCCGAAGCTCTCAGGTTTAGTCCCCAACGCCATCTCTGGGTAGGCCTGGGCGAGACCCCTGCCGGAAACCCTGGAGAGCAGCTGTTGGTCAGTGTAGACAACACTGAGGTAGGTGGACTTCCTAATCTCTGGCAGGAACTCTTGTTTCCTTGTGTTTCCCGTTCAGGGGTAGCAGTGATGAAGATGAAGAGCCCACCGGTGAACAGCTTTAGCCTGGAGTTTCTGACAGAGCTTTCCATCAGCCTGGAAAAGCTGGAGAACAACAAAGCGTGCCGCGGTGTCATCCTGACCTCTGTATGAGTGACAAATAGAAAAAATAGCAACCGTCCATTTGGTTCTGGGTCCATCTTTGCTGGCTGGTGGGGGGCAAGCTACGCTGGGTGGGAGCTTCCATTGCACAGGCAGGGATGATGATGATTGACGGGTGCCTAACCCTGCCAACCCTTAGCACCAGCCAACCTTGGGCACAAGACCTCTCAAAGGACCTGTTGATGGCATTTTACCATTGTACTGCGGAGAGTGTATTAACTTATGGTCTGTGTGTGTGGTTTGGGAGCTGCACGGTCAGGGAAAAAACAATGCTGTCCAGGGTTGTAAAGAGTGCAGAGAGAATAATTGGGTGCACTCTTCCCACCTTGGATCAAATCTACGCTTCCAGGTGCCATAAGAAAGCGGCAGAGATAGCGCAGGATAGTGCACACCCCGGAAATGATCTCTTTCAGCTTCTGCCTTCTGGATGAAGGTACAGTGGTACCTCGGGTTAAGTACTTAATTCGTTCCGGAGGTCCATACTTAACCTGAAACTGTTCTTAACCTGAAGTACCACTTTAGCTAATGGGGCCTCCTGCTGCCGCCGTGCCGCCGGAGCCCGATTTCTGTTCTTATCCTGAAGCAAAGTTCTTAACCTGAAGCACTTTTCTGGCTTAGTGGAGTGTGTAACCTGAAGCGTATGTAACCTGAAACGTATGTAACCCGAGGTACCACTGTACAGGGTTATAAAGACTAGGTCTAGCTGCCTGAGAAACAGTTCCTACCCAAATACGATTTTGGTTTTAAACGCAGTGTAAGGTAGTCTATGTGGGAGTATATTGTATTTAAAAATGGGGTATCAGAGTTTTTAGGGGGCTAGCCAGGTTGGGATAGCAGGCTTCTTGGTTTTTGAATGTCTTATGTAGATTTTTCAATTTCGTCGTTCTGTATAGGACAATGACAATAAAGATTATCGTATTGTATCGTAAGACCTCTCCTCCTTCTGGGAGCTGGGCAAAAACGGCCCGTAGGACATTTCAGAGTGAAGCAGCGTGGCGTGAAGCAGGGAGGCTCATTGCCAGCTATAACAGATGCTTTTCCTTTTCCCAGGTTGTCCCCAAAATCTTCTCCGGGGGCCTAGACATCACTGAGATGTGTGGGAAGAGTGAGGAGCACTATGCCGAGTTCTGGAAAGCCGTGCAGCAGATGTGGATTACTCTGTACAATTCCAGCCTGGTGACCATTGCAGCTGTCAATGCAAGTTCCATTTATTTACTCCCTAGCCCTCCAGAAGAATCGCCTTAAGAATTGCTGGTGGCTGGTAGGGTGGAAGGCAGGGAGGCCGACAGTAGGGGGCGCCAGTGCCAGTCACCGACTGGCGGTAAGCAAGAAGGCGGGCAGGTGAGAGCAGAGTGCGGTCGGTGGGGCAGTGCCCCATTTGCCCCAAGGGACAAGCCGCTGCTGTTTTTAGCTCTTTGCTGAATGGGCTATTCCAAGCACACCCCAGTGCAGTTCAGACATGAATGTATAGCTATTGTAACACTGCAGACTTGGACCTGGGATGGGTTTAGGAATTAGTGCAATTCAAGTAGCGGCTGTCTTGCCAAAGGCAAGGTGGGTCTTTTAAAATGAGATTCAGAAGCAATACAAAATACCATATTTTTCGCTCTATAGGACGCACTTCCCCCCCCTCCAAAAATGAAGGGGAAATGTGTGTGCATCCTATGGAGTGAATGCAGGCGCCTTGGCTTCAGCGATAGCAACACAAAGCCTCTGAAGCGCAAAGGGAGAGCTCCCCCCGCGCTCCGGAGGCTTTGCATTGCTTTTGCTGAAGCCCCTGGAGCGCAGGGAACTCCCGCTGCGCTCCGGGGCTTCAGACAGCTATCCGCAAGCCTTCCGAGCGCAGCAGGAGTTCCCGCTGCACACCAAAGGCTTGCGGATAGCCACCTGAAGCCTGGAGAGCGAGAGGGGTCGGTGCACACCGATCCCTCTTGCTCTCCAGGCTTTGCTTCGCTGGAGAGGCGCTGCACAGTTTTCCCTCTCTGCGCAGCGCCCCTTCAGTGAAGCTGGAGGAGAAATGGAAGGGGCTCCGCTTCTCCTGCCGCTTCACTGAAGGGGCGCTGAGCAGAGAGGGGGAGAATTCCCCCCCCCCTGTTTTCCCCCTCCTATGGTCCGGTGCGTTCTATGGTCTGATGCGTCCTATAGAGCGAAAAATACGGTACACAAGTGGGTGAGAAGATGAAAGGTTTTATTCTAAAACAGCAAGCAATGTGTACATACCAAGTAGGCACTTAAACCTGCCACTTGGAAGCCCTCAAAAAGCGGCAAAGTGACTCCCCCAGGTAGCCTCAGTTTGCACAGCCCCTGGCCGGTCAGTCTGTGCACCAGCTTTAAAGAAACTCTGCCCAAACCATCCCATTTTATAGGTAGCCTGTGTGGCTTTCAAGACTGGCTACGTGCAGATCATCCATTAGCCACTCCCTCCCAATGCCTCATTTTCTCAAAACAATGTCCAACGTCTAAGAAGGTACCCAGCACTATCCTCCACAACTGATTAAGGCAGCTGGGGGGTGGGCTTCACCTCCTCCCAACAATTTCAGGACATTAAAGACTGTTCTCACGCCATCAGAAACTTAACAAGAGTGGGGAAGGAACAGAGGCAGGAAGGGTAACCGTGTCAGGTCACTAGCTCCTCAATACATTTGGTCTTCCGGATGCATTTCCCATACAGCGGTCTGCGTAAATTCAGGTACTGCCCCACCACCATCTAAATAATGCCCCATTTTAAACGGCAGAAATACACACTGAATACATCAGCTGAGAATGGTTATTTCACCAGGCAGGTTTACCCAGGAATAAAACAAGGAAATGATGAGTTCAAGAAAGACCTGGTTGTTTCCCTGTTTCAATGATCTAAGTCAGGCATAGGCAAACTCCTGCCCTCCAGATGTTTGGGACTACAATTCCCATCATCCCTGACCCCTGGTCCTGTTAGCTAGGGATGATGGGAATTGTAGTCCCAAACACCTGGAGGGCCAGCGTTTGCCTATGCCTGATGCAAACAATTTAAATACCCTAGCTCAGGCTTCCTCAGCCTCGGCCCTCCAGATGTTTTGAGCCAGTGAGGGGTGTGACCTGGGGAGAGTTCCAAGGGCCATATAGAGAGACCCAGAGGGCCACCTTTGCTCCCAGGCCCAAGGCTCTCCACCCTTGAACTAGATTTCCTGTTCTCTGCTTCCTCCCAGGGTTCCAGTCCCGCAGGCGGCTGCCTGATGGCGATGTCTTGTGACTACAGGATCATGGCCGACAATCCCAAGTACAGCATTGGGCTGAATGAGACGAAGCTGGGAATCGTTGCCCCTTTCTGGTGAGGTGGCGGAGGAGGAAGAAGAAAAATGGGGGTGTGGGGTGCAATTCACTACAACTTCTCTAGGGTTTCTCTGAACACCGACACAGCCAACCACATGGCAGAGGGCCTTCTTGGTGGTGGCTCCCCGCCCTGTGGAACTCCCTCCCATCAGATGTCAAGGAAATAAACAACTGTCTGACTTTTAGAAGACATCTGAAGGCAGCCCTGTTTAGGGAAGTTTTTAATGTCTGATGCTTTATCTATTATTATTATTATTATTATTATTGCCATTTTTTCCCAAGAAGAAAAAGAAGATAACATTAACCTTGAACAGTACTAAATCCAAAAACTCACATAGACCTGTGGGGCCGAGGCTCCTGAGCTAACTGTTTGTATATAGAATAAAATTAGACTACATGGTGAAGAAGTACTTTGGCCTTTGCACACTTTTGGTTTATGTGAGGGTTGTTTTTTCCCTCCAGACTGGCGATTTGCCAAGTCTTGGAATACCAATAGTAGAGATTATTCAGTTCAAAGGTCTTTCAAAGCTTGGTGACAGTGGCCCAGGCTGCTGCCAAAGAACACGAGGTTAGTTCCTTGTTATTCAGATCTCAATCCAAATCTAAAGAATCAGGCAAAGAGAGGGGTGGCTCATTTGTCCTGTTACACCTCAAGGTCCATATGAACCAACACAGCCCCTGAGATCATCATCTGAATCCCTTCTTTGTGTGCCCCCTCCAAGAGAGATTTGGAGGGTGACAACACAAGAAAGGGACTTTTCTGTAGGCTCCCCATTTCTGGAATGCTCTTCCCAAGGAGGCTTGCCTGGTGCCTTCATAATACATTTTTAGGCACCTTGCAAAAATATTCCTCTTCTCCCATGCCTCTGGTGCCTTTACTACATATTTTAGGTGCCATTTTAATCAGCCTTTGCTGATTAAATTTTTTTTATGGCCTTTTTAATGTGTATTTAGGCAGCAGGTTATTGTTGTTACGTGCTACGCTGTGATCAGATGAAGGCGCTATATAAATTTTAATAAAAATAATTATCAATGAGATCTCAGAAACTGCTTTTGTCCAAGAACGCTTTTCCCTTGGAGCAGTTCCATCACATGTGCTGATAGGTCTCAGTCATCTCTCTCTCTCTCTCTCTCTCTCTCTCTCTCTCTCTCTCTCTCTCACTGCTAGGTTTAAAGACACAATGGTCAATGCCATTGGCCACAGAGCCACAGACCGGTCCATCCAGCTGGGACTCCTATACCCTGCTGCTGATGCCCTCAAAATTGGCATCGTGGATGAGTTGGCGCCCGAAGAGAATATCCAGAAGGTGGCTGCAGAGGTGATGGCCCAGTGGCTGGCTGTTCCAGGTGAGGCAGCCCACACCCGCCCCCAGAATCCTGCACCACAAATAAGTATTCTAAAACAAATAATGTCCTATAGTGGGGAAGGTTTCCTTGTTACCCAGCCAACCCTGCTTTAACTACTACACCACACTGCCTCATGCCCTAGTAGTGAAAGAAAGGTGTGTTGGCAGTAATTGAGGGAATTGGCAGCAAGGTGGGAGGGTTGGCTTAAAGCAGGCTCCAGGAAGAAAGGCTTCCGATCACATGGGTCAGGAGAAGGTCAGCAATAACTTGCAAGATACCAGTAAACTTAATCCTTTATTCAAATGAACAAAACAGCTCAGGCCTAGTGAGCACAAAACCTCTTCCCAGTAGGGCTTTCCCAGTTGTGGGAACTAAAAAGTCCCTGGTCTCCAAGCCTTCTCCTTCCCAAACAATCTGAGGCTCAAACACCTTGTCTGTCTCTGCTCCTCCCTCTTCATACCTCTTCAGGTTCTGGGAGACCAGGGGGGAGGGGAGCTGGTCGCAGCAGGAGGGGAAGACCCCCTGGCATCTTCAACAGCCTGCCTGATCTCTGCCTCTTGGCCCTGCTCCTCTCTATCCTCTGCTTCTGCGTCTACTTCTGGGCTTCTCTCTGCCACAGCCTCTTCCTGCTCACTAAACCCTGTTACCTCTTCAGCTTCTGACACTTCCTCCTTCCACTCTTCTCCCCCTCATCGTTGTCCCACCAGCACTGCCAGGCTCTAAGTCATCTTCCCTTCTGGGTTCCTTTTGGGGGTTCCCCAGCTGGTGCCTCCCACGCAAGGGAGTCTTTAGCATATGCGCCGCTGTGGTGCAAAGATCCGCCCAGCCCCCCCAAGTCTGACAAGCGCCGCCATTGTGAATGACAAGCGCCACCGCTGGCGTGGCGCATCTTTGGTAGATGAGCGGACAAAGTCGAAAGCCCTTTAATGAAACAGTAGGTATACATTTCAGTAATACCTATATGTATTTTGTTTTTCTAGCTTGATCAAAATTATTTATTATTTCATAACAGGTAGATAGTTAAGGGGACGCGGGTGGCGCTGTGGGTTAAACCACAGAGCCTAGGACTTGCCGATCAGAAGGTCGGCGGTTCAAATCCCCGTGACGGGGTGAGCTCCCGTTGCTCAGTCCCTGCTCCTGCCAACCTAGCAGTTCGAAAGCATGAAGTGCAAGTAGAGAAATAGGTACCACTCTGGCAGGAAGGTAATCGGTGTTTCTGTGCGCTGCTCTGGTTCGCCAGAAGTGGCTTAGTCATGCTGGCCACATGACCTGGAAGCTCCCTTGGCCAATAAAGCGAGATGAGCGCCGCAACCCCAGAGTCGGTCACGACTGGACCTAACGGTCAGGGGTCCCTTTACCTTTAGATAGTTAAGAGCTTAGTCGGCTTCAGTGGTGGGCACCTGGTGCCCCCCAGAATTCGGCGCCTGGGTGCCCCGCACCCCTTGCACCCTCGGGTAAAGATGGCCCTGCTCCCACCACTCCTATGCGTCCGTGACACCAGGCCGCAATTCAACATGTGCTCTCTCTTTCTCTTCTTGCTGCCCAGACCATGCCCGCCAACTCTCCAAATCCTTGATGCGGAAGCCCACAGTGGACCACCTCCTGGCGCACCGTGAAGCCGACATCCAGAACTTTGTGCGCTTCATCTCCAGGGACTCTATCCAGAAATCCCTCCAGATGTACATGCAGATGCTGAAGCAGAAGAAAGCCTGACCTGGGAGCGGAGCAGCCTTGATTCCTGGTCCCGTGACCTCATCACTGTTTATCTCAAGCGCCTTTGTTTCCCAGCTGGTGCCTTTTGCACAGAGTTTTGCTCTTGAGGTTTTTTCTTTTGGACGCTGGATCTCAGGTTGTGGGCAAGTGGGGCTGAGGCCCGTTCTGCGAGGGACACATTAGGCCCCAGGCTTGCTTTTCAGGCACGTGGGAAGAATCAGCTTTGCGCAAAATGTGAATGGTCAATAAATCACTAAAAGAGAGGCTGTGGTTGGTCTCTTCCTAACTGCAGCCATAGGCTTAGGGCCAGGGCTGAGTAACCTTTGGCTCTGCAGATGCCGCTGAACTACAGATCCCATCAAACCATCCTGTTGGCTATTCTGGATGGGGATGATGGGAGTTGTAGTCCAGAAGCAGCTGGGAGACTAATAGGTCCCCCAGCCCTGGCTTGTGCAACACCTCTGGATCTCCTTCCTGCTGCATGGAATAACACACATACCAGACCTTTGGATTTAGTAAGTAAAGTATTTTAAACTTACTTAACAGGGGTCTGTGGTCTGTGGAGTCAAAAGTGGTGATTATGCCTTAAAAACAGGAGACTGGGCTTCGTTTATTTTATTTATTATCATGCATCCATGTTGAGGGCGGTTAAAAGAAAGTACTTCTTCACATAGCACATAGTTAAACTATGGAACTCCCACAAGAGGCAGTGATGGACACCAACTTGGGTGGCTGGACTGGACAAATTAATGGAGGAGGAGATGATCAGTGGTTAGTAGCCATGATGAATTTTCTCTGCTTCCACATCTGGAGGCAGGAGTACTTCTGAATACCAGTTGCTGGAAACCACAGGAGGGTAGAGGGCTCTTGTGCCCGGGTTGTGCTTGGGGCATCTGGTTGGCCAAGGTGAGAAGAAGATGCTGGATCAGAGGGACCATTGGTCTGATCCAGCAGACTCTCCTTGTGTACTTATGGTTCCCTCCTCTCTTTTATCACAACCAGCACATGAGGTAGGTTAGTCCCAAAGTCATCCAGAGCTCAATGGCCTCGCCAATCCAGTTGCTAAGTGGGAGCAGCCTGTGGCCTGCCAAATGTTGCTTAGCCAGTGGTCAGAGGTGATGGGGAGCTGTAGTCCAGCAAGGGACATCGACCGATAATCTACCTTCTACTAAGACAGGTACCTCTCTAGGTCAGAATGGTCTGCATCAACTGGTAGGAGTTCTCTGTGATTTCAGCTAAGAAGGTTCTCCCAGCCCAACCTGGAGACACCAGGGATCAAACCTGAGACCTTCTGTATGCAAAGCAAATGAGCTACAGCCCTATCCCCCTAAGCAACGTCTGGAGACCCACAGGTTTCCCCTCCCTCTTACTGCAACCCACTGAATCTCTCAAAGGCCTTTTGGTGCCCTCCAGCTCAGCTCGGATGGAATACAACATGGGTGGACAATGTCACATAAGTCAATTGGTCTGCAGAAGAACAGAAGGTTCCAGGTTCCATCCCTAGCAGCAACATCTCTAGCAAAAACAGGATCTGGAGGACCTGCAGATAATGTTGGACTCCAGTTATCATCCTCATCTGCTGGCTAAGAGCTTGTGGGTACTGGGAGCAACATCAGGAGAGTCACAGGTTCTCCCACCTGTGAGCCACAAAGATCTCAAGGGAAGAGGCTTTCCTTTGCCTAAGAGCTCAGGAAGCAGCTACCTGTCAGGGACTGGGCAGAGGAGGAATGACCAGCCTGACCCTTCTAGAGAAGAAGACCAGGATTTGAGGGAGGTCACAGCTCAGAGGCAGATGAGGGGGAAAGCTGGGAAACAATAGGAGAGGAGGAGGAAGAGGAACCACCAGGAGGGCAACAGCTGACGGACGCAGTGTCTTAAGAAAGCATTCCTGAACCCCCTTCTCCGAGAACACGGCGAGCCTTGAAAGTAGGAGAGCAAAGGGCTCAGAAGCAAATGGCCCTCAGCACCACCCGTAGAAGAGATGATGAATGAGGAAGTGGGAGGAAAAGTGGGTGGAGAGTCACTCAGGACAACGCCATTATTCTGAGAGGCTGCGTTTCAAGCCTCTCTCTGTAAATATTGAATGAAAGCAGATGGTAAGCACTTTTCCTTGTCTGATCCGTTCCTGGCAACCTGCCTTGGGGGTTGTTTCCTCTGCTGGCTGACACTACCAAGCAGAAGAGGCAATGCTGGTCTGGATAGACCACAGGTCCATCAAGGCAGCTTTGTATGTCTGCGAGGGAGCTGTGGGGTGAGAAGACCCAGGGGTGGCCGGGACCCCTTTTCCGGCACGGGGTGTCAAAGCAAGGCTGCGAGGTTGCACGGAGCTTCAGCGAGATTTCAGCGTCACCTCCACCGGGAAATGGTCGCTAATGGCCAGAGCCTGCATGGGAGGAGAGAACAACAGGGAAGCTCAGAGCATCTCTTGTCGCCAAAGCCAGAACACATTGTTCTCCCAGCATGCACTGCGAGGCCCAGGAAACCCTGTTTGGACCAAGGGCTTAAACACTGAATGTGATTTACCTCCTCTTGGCTCAGCTTGAAGGCGCTCTGGAAGTCAAAGACTTGGGCCGACTTGGGCTCAATCCACTTCCTCAGCTTTGAACCGCTCACGACAATCCTAGGACACAAAAGGAAAGAAATGGAGTGGTCCTATCCTGTTTTTTGGGGGAGCTGAGGCTGCCCAGCATCCCTTGCTCTGGGATAATCTGACGACTTTCGATGCTGAGTGTCCTTCCAAGAGTGGGAAAGGAGGGAAGAGGAGGAGAAGGAGAAGAAGCAGAAAGAGGAGAGGTGGTTTGTTGTGGCAGCTGGGAAGCCTCAGTGGGCCAGTTGTGGCTCTTGGTCAAGAGCCCTAAAGGTAAAGTCCAGTCGCAGACGACTCTGGGGTTGCGGCGCTCATCTCGCTTTACTGGCTGAGGGAGCCGGCGTACAGCTTCCGGGTCATGTGGCCAGCAGGACTAAGCCGCTTCGGGCGAACCAGAGCAGCGCACGAAAACACTGTTTACCTTCCCGCCACAGCAGTACCTATTTATCTACTTGCACTTCGTGCTTTCGAACTGCTAGGTTGGCAGGAGCTTGGACAGAGCAACAGGAGCTCACCCCGTTGCAGGGATTCAAACCGCCGACCTTCTGATCAGCAAGCCGTAGGCTCTGTGGTTTAACCCACAGCTCCACCCGCGTCAGGAGCCCTACTGGGGTCTAAAGATCTATCACTGCTTGGCGGTTTGGCCAACCTCACCTGTCATAGGCGCAATTGGAGTTGCCCACGGTGGTGTCTACAGAGTCTGGGATGAGCCACTTGAAAACCTCGCTGGTGCGCAGGCGGATGGAGGACCAGGCGTTCTTTCCCACGTAACTGCAGTCAGCGTTGAAGTCTCCCAGGAACATCATGTTCTACAAAGGGAAGAAGATTTGCTGCTGGGAATCGCAGGTGGGGAGAGAGCACGGTTGCACTTGGATCCTGACCATAGGCTTCTGCACAAGCATCTGGTGGGCCACTGTGGGAACAGCTTTGGCTAGGTGGGCCATTGGCCTGACCCAGCAGGGGCCTTCTTATATTCTGAAGGTGGGTCTAATGTCCTGTCTCCAACAGGGGTCAGCAAGGTGTGGGATGGGTGGAACAGAACATCCTGTTCAAGGGGCTTGGCTCAGGGGTAGAACATCTGCTTTGCAGAGGTCCTTGATTCAATCCCTGGCATGATTATTATTACTATTATTATTATTATTATTATTATTATTATTATTATTATTAATACCCCGCCCATCTGGCTGGGTTTCCCCAGCCACTCTAGGTAGCTTCCAACAGAATATTAGAATAAAAAACCTATTAAACATTAAAAGCTTCCCTAAACAGGGCTGCCTTCAGATGTCTTCTAAAAGTCTGGTAGTTGTTTTTCTCTTTGACATCTGGTGGGAGGGTGTTCCACAGGGCGGGCGCCACTACCGAGAAGGCCCTCTGCCTGGTTCCCTGTAACTTGGCTTCACGCAGTGAGGGAACCGCCAGAAGGCCCTCGGAGCTGGACCTCAGTGTCTGGGCAGAACGATGGGGGTGGAGACGCTCCTTCAGGTATACTGGACCAAGGCCGCATCTCCAAAACAGAGCTGGGAATGTATCCCATCTGAAACCCCAGACCAGGGTGGTTCAACCTGTGGCCACAAGTCCTTCTTTTCAGAAAACATTCAACAAAAAGTATCTTAACTGTTAACAAAAGCACGTACATCTGTCCCCCACTTGTCAATGATCTTCAAGTAGACGTCATAGAGGGCATCGATCTCTGCCACGGCGTCATTTGGAGCTGTGTGGAGGGGAATGAGGACCAGCTCATCGTCTTCTGCAAAAGAACCAGGGTTAGCACAGGGAGCCCTTTCATTCCATTGCGGGACTCAGGTGCCAGAAATGTTCTCCAGAGCAGTGGTGTGTGGTCAGTGGACATGGGGAACTAGAGTAGCCCCCTAAATTTTCCCTTGTCATCCTCTTCCCAAAGCCCAGGAAGCTTCTGCCCAGCTTAGGGAGGGAGGTGTGATGCATGTGTGACTTGTGATGTCATGCGCGTGATGTAGCTCACCCCCAATCGCCCTTGCACTGTTCCCCCAGGAAAAAAATCACTGTACGCCACTGCTCCAAAGGCACATAGGCAAGACCACTGACTTCCAAGGCTTTTCTAGAGGGGCAGGATTTGCCAATCTGGAACCCCTTGCTATCCCATCATCATCATTTACTATTTGTATGCTGCCTGTCTGACTGAGTTGCCGCAGCTGCTCTGGTCAGCTTGCAACAAAATACTAAAAACACAATAAAACATTGCACACTAAAAATGTCCCTAAACAGGGCTGCCTTCAGATGTCTTCTAAAAGTCAGATAGATGTTTATTTCCTTGACATCTGATGGGAGGGTGTTCCACAGGGAGGGCGCCACTACCGAGAAGGCCCTCTGCCTGGTTCCCTGTAACCTCACAGTGAGGGAACCGCCAGAAGACCCTTGGAGCTGGACCTCAGTGTCTGGGCTGAGCGATGGGGGTGGAGATGCTACTCTTTTTTTGTACTTCTGGTGACGAACCTCACTTTGCTTCTTTCCCATTCTGCCTGCCCGGAGCATCCATTCAGACCTCCTGTTCCCGATCCCGTTGGCCCACCTGAGTTGTAAGCCAAACTCTAGCCCTTTGAGCTCCCAAGCTACAAATGTCCAACCTTGGCCTCACGTGGAGTTTGGGCTATGGGCCTATGAAGTGAATGGGTGTGTCGTGGGGGGGGATCCCTTCTATTTTACTCACTGGCATTGAGAGGCGAGAACTTGACAATGAAAGGCGGTCTGCTGAAGGCATTGTTTTTATCCGAGTACTGGTACTTGTCCACAACAGAGACACTCTTTGTCCTGGATAGAAAGCAGAGGGAGACGGAGTCAGCAAAGGAACAATGCAGGCACACGCCAGTCAGATTACCAGGTAAGCTGGGAAAGGGACTGCATCCCATTGTTGATAAAGGCCCCTATTGTGAACCCTGTCCAGCAAACACAATCTGCAAATGGAACTGTGGTCCTCTATATGCCTGATGTATAGAGGAGGAGATTATCCAGGGATTGTCTACCCCATGCTTGTGTTTGTAACTGCTGTTTCTTTATGCGCTGAGTGCTTAAACGGCTCAGGACCGCAATACCTCAAGGACCGCCTCTTCCCATATGAACCTACCTGGACCCTGAGATCAGCTTTTGTGTGCCTCCTCAAGAGGTCCAGAGGGTGGCAACACGAGAACGGGGCCTTCTCTGCAGTGGCCCCCTGTCTGTGGAATGCTCTCCCCAGGGAAGTTCACCTGGTGCCTTCATTATGCATCTTTAGGCACCAGGCAAAAACATTCTTTTTTAACTGGGCCTTTGGTTGATCTGATTTACATCCTATGCCCTTTTAAAATATGTTTTTTGGGGGGGGCTATTGAGTTGTTTTTATTCTTATTATGTACAGTGGTACCTCGGTCTACAAACAGTCCTGTTAATGAACGATTCGGGCAACGAACTCCGCAAAACCGGAAGTAGATGGAAGGGCACCAGCGGCGGGAGGCCTCAATAGGGAAAGCGCACCTCGGTTTAAGAACGCTTTGGTTTAAGAATGGACTTCCAGAAGGAATTAAGTTCGTAGACCGAGGTACCACTGTATTTTGTGGTTTTATGTTCTGATTTTATTCTGTGAACTGGCCTGAGAACCCTGGGTATAGGGCGGTATATAAATAATAATAATAATAATAATAATATTGCTTTTTTTGCAGTTCTGAAGATGGGTGTACCCGGACAAGAAAATGTGAACGGGAGAGTACAATTTGGAATGTAGGAACGTGCTTGTCCACAAAGCACTGATTTGATACGGCACCTGTAGAGAAAGAGGTACATTTCCCTGTAGTTCTCCCGTCCCAGCGACTCGCTGATTTCGTAGGCGTAATTGTGCTTAGAGGCACTGCAGAGGAAGAAGAGGGAGAGGGAAAATCAAGGAAAGGCAGAGCAGCAGTTTAAGGACTCTGAATTAGTTAAACAGAGCTGGCTTGTAAAACAAGGCAGACGCCCCCCCCCCCCATCGCCTGCCAAACCCTTTCCCATCCAGCTGTCGCATCCTAAGCAATGGCAGCCCAGGTAGGAACACCTGTAGGCCTCTTGAAGAATAGCTGGCCTGCACACTGCATGGCTCTCCTAGCAAGAGCAGGATCCTGGATCGGGCCAGGGGCCCGCCTCATCCAACCTCCTGTTCCTGACTAAACATCAGGAATAACTTTCTGATGGTAAGAGTTGTTTGACAGTGGAATGGGTTCTCTCGGGAGATGGTAGACTCTCATTCCTTTTTAAGCAGAGCTTGGGTGGCCATCTGAAATATACTCGAGAGTGGATTTCATGCTCTTTATTCAGCTCATAGTGGTGAGGAGGAATGGAAGTTCCCCAAGAATGCCTGCTTTATATACATTATTTACACAATGGGCCCCACGTGATTGGTTAATTCTGAGATTCTCCTGTAAGCCAATCAGGTTGTGGATTCACTTCCACCTGGAGCTGGATTGGGTGGCTCCTATGGACCAATCAGACTGCTGCATTCTGGGTCCTATTGTCTTAGGACCAATCAGACTGCTGCATTCTGGGTCCTATTGTCCTAGGACCAATCAGACTGCTGCATTTTGGATCCTATTCAACTCAGTACATAACACCATCTGTCATGGATGCTTTAATTGAGATCCCTGCATCAAAGGGGGTTGGACTAGATGACTCTATGAACCCCACAGTGGCCAACCAAGCTCCTCCAGGAAGCCCATCGGAAGGGAAGGAGGCTGCAGCGCTCTCCTGCTGCTGTTCTCCAGACACTGACTTTCAGTGGCCCTCTACATCTGACCCTGGAGGTTGTCCCCTCTTGCCTGCTGCTTATTTTTTTAAAAGCCTAGCAGCACCAACATTGCACGGCTTGGCTGTTCTGCATATATTTCCCGAGAAAGGAAACTGGTCCCTGCGCTCACTCTCCCTAATTCGCTTTGTCTTCTCCTCCCGCTGAGAAACAATCCATTGCCGCCTTCTCTCTCTTAATAATAATAATAATAATAATAATAATAATAATTTATTATTTATACCCCGCCCATCTGGCTGGGTTTCCCCAGCCACTCTGGGTGACTTCCAACTGAATATTAAAATACAATAACCTATTAAACATTAAAAGCTTCCCTAAACAGGGCTACCTTCAGATGTCTTCTAAAAGTTTGGTAGTTATTTATCTCTTTGACATCTGGTGGGAAGGCATTCCACAGGGTGGGCACCACCACCGAGAAGGCCCTCTGCCTGGTTCCCTGTAACTTGGCTTCTCACAGCGAGGGAACCGCCAGAAGACCCTTGGAGCTGGATCTCAGTGTCCAGGCAGAACGATGGAGGTGGAGACGCTCCTTCAGGTATACTGGACCGAGGCCTGCCCAAAGTCTTCGTGGAATCCAACCCCCTGCAATGCAGGAATCTTTTGCCCAAGTTGGCACTTGAACCCACGACCCTGCAAAGATTTAGAATGGTGTTACCTGTTGAGCCGCTCCAGCAATTCACTAACGGCGCTCAGGTCAGCATCCCGCACCTCTTGCACCAAGGCGATGTCGTACCGCGACAGGATCTGGAAGAAGCATGCGTGCGTAAGAAGACGAGAAGGCATAGCTGTCAACGTCTCCCTTTCTTTAAGGGAAATTCCCTTATTCTGAATAGGATTCCTCGCAAGAAAAGGGAAAAGTTGACAGGGCCCCGTTGGATCTGATGGAAGGTCCATCTTGTCCAACTTCTGGCTTCCCACGGTGGTCAACACAACCCATCTCTTCTGCTGCTGCTCCCCACCAACTGCTGTTCAGAGGTAGACTGCCTCTAAACATGGAAGCCCCACCAATGTCATGACTAATACCCAGTGACTGGCCTCATCTCATCTTTCTCTTCTGAGACCCTTTTAAAGCCACCTGAGACAGCAGCCATCACCGCTTCTTGTGGCAGCAAGTTCCCCAGATCAGTTGTGTAAAGAAGAATTTCATTAGAAAAGCTCTGCTGGATCAGGGGAACGAGCAATAAATATGTTGTCTGGAGGAGTCCTCAGGTTGTGTTCATTGATTTCAGTGATTCTACTCTGAGTATGGGGATGCGGGTGGTGCTGTGGGTTAAACCACAGAGCCTAGGACTTGCCGATCAGAAGGTCGGCAGTTCAAATCCTCACGACAGGGTGAGCTCCCATTGCTCGGTCCCTGCTCCTGCCAACCAGCAGTTCAAAAGCACATCAAAGTGCAAGTAGATAAATAGGTACCGCTTTGGCGGGAAGGTAAACGGCATTTCCGTGCGCTGCTCTGGTTCGCCAGAAGCGGCTTAGTCATGCTGGCCACATGACCCGGAAGCTGTACGCCGGCTCCCTTGGCCAATAAAGCGAGATGAGCGCCGCAATCCCAGTCGGTCACAACTGGACCTAATGGTCAGGGGTCCCTTTACCTTTACTTACTCTGAGTATGGGAAACATTAGAGCTGGTGGACAGTGGAACAGACTCCCTAGGGAGGTTGTGGAGGTTTTTAAGCAGAGGTTGGATAGCCATCCATCATGGAGATTTCTGCATGATTCTACAATTTGATATCATCATTTGTTTTGAGCTCACATTCCTTCTGCAGGAAAATCCATTCCTGGTTACCCCATCTTTCCTTCATTTCAGCAGTCTGTTTTTGGAGGATGGGGAGGAAGCCATCTTCTCGCTGCTATTCTTGTACAAGTGGGAGTCAGGAATCCCTGCCAGTCTACCTGCCCATCACTGCCAATCTACCTGCCCATCTGCTGTAGTCAGGCTGGCATTGGGTCTCTCATGTTGGGGATTCTGTCCTTGCAAAGCCCCGTTCTCACCTTCACAATAATTTCCGAGATCCCCTCATTAGACAGTTTGCTGTCTCCAAAGCTCTGGATGTTGAACGCGCAGATTTTCAGAGGAGTGGCTGCCTGCATCAGGAAAGCCAGGGCGGAAATGCCCAACAACAGCTTCATGGTACTTCCCCTAAATGGGAGAGACGGGAGGAGAATATTTTAGTTGTGGGCTATAAGCACCTCACGAGAGGGCCCATTGGGGTGGCACCAGTTGTAGCTGGTGCCCACTAAGACTGGTTGGGCAGACTGCAAGGAGCCCATCAGCAGGTGGCGCTAGAATGCATGGCGGGCAGGGCCAACCTGTTCTAGCTTTGTCTCCAATCTCCTTCTTTTCCCTGCTGAGTTCTAGCATCGCACCAGTTTAAACAGCTCTGGCTTCCCGTTGCGCCAGAAGCAGTTTAGTCATGCTGGCCACATGACCTGGGAAAACTGGACAAACGCCGGCTCCCTCGGCCTGTAAAGCGAGATGAGCACCACAACCTCAGAGTCGTCTGTGACTGGACTTAACTGTCCGGGGTCCTTTACCTTTACCTTTTGCATCTTCACCCAAACCCACCTAATTTGCACTTCCCAATGCAATATATGGACCAAAACAAAGATGTCCTTTGAAATGTACACATTTCCACGTGCTGCGATGCACATCTCCAACCAGATGAGGTGTACAAACGTGTGCATATTAGTGGAAATATTAGTGCATTAAAAATGAAAAATCATTAGTGAAAAATCATACAAAAATGCATTATGTCAGAAACAAAGTTGCTTGCAAAAATGTCAGAAGCAAAATTGCATACACTTCTAAGGAGAAATGCACCCTGACATGGTGATAAACTTGTATGAGAAATTATAATAATATTAATCACAAACTGATGCAGAAAGGGGGAGAACTGAACTAAGTTTGGAAAAATGAGGGTCCGTAATTGACAGATTTGTCCCTCTCTGCCATCCACAGATTATCATCTTCAAAATGCTGCCCTGTATCGGCCATCCACTTAACCCAGATTTATCATTTCCAGGGAAACTACAATAAATGAAAGAAAACCTGCTGCCAGTGAGCCATTCGTGATATCTCAGTGACCCATTAGCAAAATTAAGCCCTCAGATGGAATCACACTTACTGGATTTCCCATGGGAAGGTAAATCCGGATTAAATGTGTGGGTGAGTGAAATACACACTGCGGATTTGCAGCTGATAAACTATGGGGACTGCAAAAGAAATTGCTTGCTTGAGGAGAGCTCATCTCACAAAAAAACCACACCTATCTGGAAGCACCAAGAATATCCAGTGCACAATAACTTGTTGATAATGCAAGAAGGAAACAATCAAAGCAAAAAATTCAAAAGCAGGTTAATGCAAAATTGCAAAAATCCATCTTTAATCATTCCAAATATTTCCATATAAACAAGCCTAAAAGCAGGAAGACGGCAGCTGTGAGTCCAAAATGACTCCCAGGCTGCGCACCTGGTCCTTCACTGACGTTCTGTAATCCCAAGGGAAGAGTAGGAAGTTGGCAGGGCAGGGTAACCCCCTGACCTGGTTGTTGTGAGTAAGGAGGCAGGCAGATGTTGAGTGAAGCGGATGGGCACTGCCCCATGTGCCCTAATGGACTAGCCTGCAGTGGGTAGGTGTATGAACCCAACTTTTGCAGTTATGGCAGTCAGAGGACCACCATTCACTGGAAATTCTTCTGGGAGTGCATCCTGGAAGACATGTGTCCCAGTTCGGGGTCTGAAAAATTTGGATGGCTGGCTGCTGAGGGGAGTGAGTGGGAGACTAGTCGAGTCCACCAGGCAGGAGCCACGATAAAGACGCTGAGGGGATCTCAGCAGGATCCCAGTGGCTTGGACTATATGGAACTTGCCGAACTGACTGGGAGACTCCGAGACCAGAGAGAAGAGACAGTGGAAGAAGATTGGAAGAAATTTAAAGAATATTTGAAAAAACATGTTAATATTTAAATCTTAGAATAGCTTTGGAAGTGGATATAGGCTGTAGGGTTAGAAGTAGAAGATAGTGTATTTTAAAACAGTATTATTTGTAAGTGATAACATGTGAAGATTTTTATGGTAAAAGTAAGCGTGATTAAAAAATGGTTTAAAATTATGATATATGTAAACTGCTAAAGATGAGGTAAAATGAAAATCAGATGGGGGGACTTGGGGAAGCTCATCTAACAATGTTTAGAAAAAATAAGAATACGACAAGAATTTGTTTGTTTTTCTGTTTGTGTTGTTTAGTTGTGTTATAAAATGAATAAAAAATTTTGGAAAGAAAAAAAAAGGATCCCATTGGCTTGGATCAGCTCTGAGCCAGTGACTTGCAGCTGCGTCTTGGTCTCTGCATCCAGGCCTCTGGCTACGGCAGGCGTGAAGGTGTTGCCGCGTCAGCAGAGATGTTCCCTCAGCTTCTCGAGGTTGTGGGGCTTTGGAATCTTGCCCAGTCGCAGTATCTTCCCAGGCAGAGCTTGGCAGGAGTTTGCTTCCCCCAAGGTCTCTGGAGGGAGCAGCTCCCAGCCAGACTCCCAAGGCCGACACCCAGGCCCTGGGCTGTGCTTGCTCACTTTCTCATCATCGGCGTCGCTCAGTGCGCTGAGATGAGTGGCACCCTCCGGGAGTGGCTTAGGTATCTCTCACAACACTGCCAAATCTTTCACCTTGCAAGGTGGAATTATGCTTCTTCAAAGAGGGAGCGATTAGAGCTGCGCTCCCACCTCTCTCTTCCACAAACCAAGGGTTAGGTAAAGGTAAAGGGACCCCTGAACATTAGGTCCAGTCGTGACCGACTCTGGGGTTGCAGCGCTCATCTCGCTTTATTGGCCGAGGGAGCCGGCGTACAGCTTCCGGGTCATGTGGCCAGCATGACTAAGCCGCTTCTGGCGAACCAGAGCAGCGCACGGAAACGCCGTTTACCTTCCCGCCAGAGTGGTACCTATTTATCTACTTGCACTTTGACGTGCTTCCGAACTGCTAGGTTGGCAGGAGCAGGGACCGAGCAACGGGAGCTCACCCTGTCGCGGAGATTCGAACCGCCGACCTTCTGATCGGCAAGTCCTAGGCTCTGTGGTTTAACCCACAGTGCCACCTGCATCCCAAGGGTTGCCCCTCGCCAAAAAGGGTACTTGATTAAGAAGAGCTGCAGCTCATGGACAGTGCATCTGCTTTGCATGCAGAAGGTCGCAGGTTCAATCCCTGGCTTCTCCAGGTAAGGCAGGGGGAAATCCCTGCCTGGCAGCCTGGAGCTGTGTTGCCGGTCAGTTTAGACAATACTGAGTTAGATGGACCAATGCCTGACTTCGAATTCTGTCGCCAACTCCTCTCCCTGCTGTTCTGAAGCCTTGCAGGCTCCGTCTTGCTCTGTTCTCTGTGTCTGAAAAAGGTGAGTTGCCTCTTCCCACCTGGCAGGTGCATTGCAGGCAGTGGTTCAGCAAGATCATCCTGGCATCGCTCTACCGGCAGGAGATTCTCCTGCCAAATGTTTGTTCAGTAAAAAAACAACCACCACCATGTGGGTGGAGATTGCAAGTTTATTTTGGTCCAGGCAGGTACTGTGGGAATTTACCCCTTCATTCCCAGAAATAAGCATTAGAATATCAAACTTTTTTTTATAAAAAAAATAATATTTATTAATTTAAATTACACACATATACAAAGAATTTACAATCTCATACTACAAAAAGAAAGTTAAAGAAAAAACAATTAAAAGAAAAGAAAAGAAGAAAATACAGAAAAAAGAAAGAAAAATCAGATTTACGTGCATAAAAAAGACTTAATCTTTCTAATTAATACTTAAATAAACACTTAAATAAAAAAGACTTCTGACAAAACGAGTCTTCCAGTCATTCTCATTGTACTGTTTATACTGTCGTTTTCCCCGCACAGTTTTATATTCTTTAATATTGTTCCCGTCTACTCCACAAACGGTATTTGTTGTGTTTACAAGTATCACTCAAATTCTGCTAATGTGGTGTGGTTGGTACAATATGATCTTATATAATCCTTAAATCTTCTCCATTCTCCAAACATTTTCTGGTTCAATACTCCTCTAACTCTTCCTGTCAGTTTTGCTAGTTGTAAATAGAGTATCAAACTTTTTTTAAAAAAGCCACTGGACTACCTTGGGGATTATAAAGATCCCATGAAGATTGCTGCAGACCAAAAAACCCCATCTACTCCAGCATCCTGATTACTTACAGTGATCAGTCAGATGCCTCCAGGAAGCCTGCAACCAAGCCAGGCAGGCTCTAGCCCTCTCTACCTGTTTTTTTCCTCAGCAGCTGGTATTTCGAGGTAGACTGCTCCTAACCCTGGAGGTTTCATTTTATCACCTGGGCTATAATTGCTACCTTGTTTTGCTCCTGGCTTTTCTTCTAGGCAGGCTCTCCAGGATGTCTCCTCCTCCATGTTATCTCACAACCGCCCTCCCAGGTAGGTAGGGATGAAAGAATCTGTCCCCATTTTGGCCTTCACCATTTCTAGTTTCCCCAGTCTTGAAACATCTTCTCCACATTTTAATAGCAATTTATGACTTCTTATTTTTTTAAAAACCCTAATTAATAATAATAATAATAATAATAATAATAATTTATTATTTGTACCCCGCCCATCTGGCTGGGTTTCCCCAGCTACTCTGGGCGGCTTCCACATAAACCAATGGAAATTCAACTAATGAAAATTCAACAGCATTTTAGGGAGAACTTCTCCTAATAAACACATTCTTGTTTGCGGTTTTGACTAACATAAATGGGTTTTTTTTTTCAAGCAAGTTCTCCAAATATAATGCATGTTTGTCTTTTCATTCCACTAATACATTCCTTTTTACACACGCTTCTCTCTAATGTATGCATTTTTGTAAACATCCTTTGGTTGGGGAACTGCATTGCAATTTTTTGGGGAAGTGGGTTTTTTATTTTTATCTATTAAATTTGTATACCACCCCTATAACCACAGATCTCAGGGCGGTTACATCATAAAATCAAAATATAAAAATTTTGAGGTACAAGCTGTGTTTTGGCGTTCCTGCATTGTTTCAGAAAGAGCAAATTGGGTAGGCACACGTTAAAATCCTAACCAAATTGGATTTCTCCTCCCTCCCTAAGCACCACCTATCTTGTGGCAAGGAGTTCCACCAGTTTCTCACGCCCTGTGCCCAGAAGGACTTGTTCTGATCTGCCCCTGATCTGCCAGGAAATCTCTCTCACCGGGTGATCCCAAGTTCTAATATTAGGATAGAGGAAGAAAAAGCCCCTCCAAAAAAAGTCCCCCCCTGAAAACCCCCACAATAAAATCAAATAGTTTTTTAAAAAATAAAATGAACCAGCCCCTACCGTGTGTTCCACAGGCAGTGGAGAAATGGTTTGGAGGTGCTTCCAGAGCCTTTCCAGTCACTGACGCCCTGTGCGGTCCTGATGCAAAATCTCCCACAACTTTTGGTTCCTCACCAAGTTTTATGGAAATGAAAGACAGTCCCCACCCATCTCCCTGGCGCAACATCCGTCACCTCGCTGCAGTTTCTTTACATGAAATGCATCAAGTTCCCATCCCTGGGCTGGGCGGGGCAGAGACACATTAATAAGCATTTTCTGAGCCTACATTTTATAAAAACACAAGCCTTACAGACTCCGCCTTGGGAGAAGCGAGTGGATTGCATAACCTTGAGACAGCAAATAACAAGGTGTCAGGGTGGGATCCGTCCGCTCACCAAAACCACAGAGATTGCATTTATCATAGCCGCCTCCCCCAGCCCTCCGTGTCCAACAAGGGGACAGGAGTTAGAAATCCAACAGGTGAAGCTTTTCTGAGGACAAGACATTTAAATTTTTATTTATACTTATCAAAATATATGGAAAAGTTTATACCCAAGACCAAGTCTCTTTTTACAATAGATAAACCATTATTATTATTATTATTATTATTAATAATACTCCAGCCATCAGGCTGGGTTTCCCAGCATTTTAAAATGCTTTAAAAATCTAACCTAAAAGAACAATGGCAAGAGAAGCTGATGAACTATGCAGAACTGGCAAAAATGACAGACAGACAAAGAGAAAAAGACAACAGTGACTTTGAAAAAGAATGGGAACCGTTTATATTATACTTGCAGAAACAAAGAAAGTCTATAGACTTGATGGCAGGATTTAAATAAACATTCACATTCTTAGTATTAGAAAATGTGTGGGAGATAGAGAAATAATATGATGTATCCATTGTTATTTTTATGTTTCTAGGTTTGGTGTTATTGTATAAATATGTTATTAGTAGGTTTTTTTTCTTTTGGAAGGTAGCAAAGTGGGTGAAAGGAGAAACAGACCAGAAGCGGAAGTTGGGGGAAGCCTAGGAGGGGAGGGAGGAAGGAATGCATAGTAAATGTTTGGAATATGAGATGTATGTAATGAATGGGGAAAAAAAAGAATATTTTTTTTAAAAAAAATAAAAAAAATAAAAATCTAACCTAAAAAGAAACAGGAGCAAAGAGAAGAGGAGGGCGGGGGGAGAGAGAGAAACAAAAAGAAAAGAGAAAATTAGATCATAACACAATGTAAATTTTAACCCTTTAGTCCACATACATTCCCACTGTTCCATCGGAAGCCTTTCTGATGATGAATCAAGGCTGGCAGCTTCACCTGTTGAATTTTTGCTTGCACAAGAGCTCAGAGAGAGACTTTTAGCTTCCTCACTAATGCACTGGGAGCAGACATAGTTCTTGACTCCCGCCTCTCCCCCACCCACAAATACATGCACCATCATATCCATATATACCTTGCATCAACCTAAGAGGGCAGCTTTACCCAGCCTTGGGCCTTCCCAGTGTTCTGGACTCCAACTCCCATCAGCCTCTGCTAGCATAGCCAATGGACAGGGCTGATGGGAACCGGAGTCCAAAGCATCCCACCAGCGATGGCTGGTCCAAGGATTGCGCCAGCAATATTGATGGCGTTCAGCAACCCAATTGGGAAACCTGGCAAACTCGTGTGCAGTTCATCATGGTGACTACGTTGGAGTAAAATGCCCTCTAGGTGTTTTTTGGGGAACAAGGTGATTAAAATATAATTAGCCAGTGAGATGACAAGAGGATGAGTGGAAGGCAGGGAGGAATCTCAGCGTAACCTGAAAAGCAGCTTTGAGGGGTGGTTGTGATGCTTCAGCTCTGTGGTGCATCATTTGGGCTAATTTAGGCAGGCAGAGGATATGACCCCTCACACGACCACTGTGCTTTGCAGTGTGCCCCACCTATAAACCATGGACGGGGAGCCATAAATGGGAGAAGAGAACATGCCAATCTCAGGTTCTCTCCGTTTCTCATTTTCCCAATCTTAAATTTAGTTCTCCCCATTCTTCCACATCAGTTTGCAATTTTGTTTCTTTTTAAGGGCCTAGTGAAAATTCACCAGCGTTTCAGTGCAAATTTCTGGTAATGGACACATCTTTGTACAGTGGTACCTCGGGTTACAGACGCTTCAGGTTACAGACTCAGCTAACCCAGAAATAGTATCTCGGGTTAAGAACTTTGCTTCAGGATGAGAACAGAAATTGCATGGCGGCAGCGGGAGGCCCCATTAGCTAAAGTGGTACCTCAGGTTAAGAACAGTTTCAGGTTAAGAACAGACCTCCGGAACGAATTAAGTTCTTAACCAGAAGTACCACTGTACGCAATTTTGCCTGATACACATATTTCCCCAAAGCAATTCCAACTAACACAACGTACTTTTGTATGTTACTTTTACTCATATATGAACCTAGGTCCATGCATTCCTCTAGCACAGGGGTCAGCAAACTTTTTCAGCAGGGGGCTGGTCCACTGTCCCTCAGACCTTGTAGGCGGCCAGACTATATTTTTTTGGGGGGGAGGGGAATGAACGAATTCCTATGCCCCACAAATAACCCAGAGATGCATTTTAAATAAAAGGACACATTCTACTCAAGTAAAAGCACGCTGATTCCTGGACTGTCCACAGGCTGGATTTAGGAGGTGATTGGGCTGGATCCAGCCCCTGGGCCTTAGTTTGCCAACCCATGCTCTAGCACAGCCTTTCTCAACCAGTGGGTCCCCAGATGTTGTTGGACTACAACTCCCATCACCCCTAGCTAGCAAGGCCAGAGCTCAGGGAGGATGGGAGTTGTAGTCCAACAGCATCTGGGGACCCACAGGTTGAGAAACGCTGCTCTAGCACATGCCTTTGTGTACATACTTATTGGCTGGAAAACTGTTTTGCAAAATTCACATTAGGGTGAATTTTGAAGGATCACTGTGTTTCAGTTTTTGCATTACAGGTGGTGCAGATTTGGTGGGTTTGGCTTCAAATGCAAACTGAATGGAATTTCTTCCCTATCCCACTATCACATCCACATCACACATGTGAAGCCCTCTTAAATCATTCAACAGAAATGAGTTCCTCCAAAGAATCCTGCGAATCCTAGTGTAGGGTGCTGGGAGTCCTTCGTAGAGCTGCAATTCCCAGCACCCTGAACAAGCTATAATTCCCAGGATTTTGAGTGGAAGCCATGTCTGTTCATGTGGTATTAAGGTAAAGGTAAAGGGACCCCTGACCATTAGGTCCAGTCGTGGCGCTCATCTCGCTTTATTGGCCGAGGGAGCCAGCGTACAGCTTCCAGGTCATGTGGCCAGCATGACTAAGCCGCTTCTGGCAAACCAGAGCAGCACACGGAAATGCCGTTTACCTTCCCGCCAGAGTGGTACTTATTTATCTACTTGCACTTTGATGTGCTTTTGAACTGCTAGGTTGGCAGAAGCATTAGAATACTTTAAATGCATGATATGGCTGTGACCGTAAAGTGGCTAAATGATTTCACGATGCAGTCTAGGACTACGAGTGGAGTCTTTGCAAGCTCTTCTTTGCACAGGAGGTGAGAATTCAGGTTTCCGTGCATCAACCACAATTGCAAGAGCAGAGTTTCCTCAAACTTCCCATTTCACAAAGGAGAGGCATTACACATCATCTGGTCTGGGAAGAAGCTTGCTTGCCACACTCAGCTGATTTTCTCCACTGGCTCCCTTCACCCTACTGGGCTATGAGCCATGGGTTGGAATAGTAAACCCAGAACCAGGAATATGGTCAGGATGACAAGGGATGAGTCAGCCTGTCAATCTCTTTCTCATTTTTCCCATCATAAATTCAGTTCTGCATATTTCCCCACCAGATTGCAATTTTTTTAAAAGTGCTCTTGAACATTTGCCAGCATTTTAGAGTGAATTTATCCCAATATACACATTTTTGGTATGCAATTTTGTCCAAGAGGCATGTTTTTGTTAAGCATAACCCTAATGTAATGCAATTTTGTATGTATATGCATTTACACACACATTTTCCTCTAAAGCAAACATTTGTGCACACATCATTTGGCCGGAGAATTGCATCGCTACCTTGGGGTAAGTCCAGATTTCGAAGGATAGTTGCGTTTCGGTTCATATATTGTTTTTGAGTGTGTGACTTGGATCAGTTTCCATTAACATTTGGCCCATACCAGATTTTGCCACCGCCTGTAGGGCACACCTTGGCGTACAACCCCTCAAGTGCTTGTGAATGTTTTTTTGAGGTGGTTGTGGGCAAAGCCCAAAGAGGACAATAAGAATATAAGACAAGGCCTTCTGGATCAGACCTATGGCCCATCTAGTCCACTATCCTATGGCCCATCTAGTCCACTA
>JAXCMG010000036.1:7837011-7881094 GCA_034642415.1 Podarcis siculus | reverse complement strand
TATGGCCCATCTAGTCCACTATCCTATGGCCCATCTAGTCCACTATCGAGAGCCAGTGTGGTGTTGTGGTTAAGAGCGGTAGTCTCGTAATCTGGGGAACCGGGTTCGTGTCTCCGCTCCTCCACATGCAGCTGCTGGGTGACCTTGGGCCAGTCACACTTCTCTGAAGTCTCTCAGCCCCACTCACCGCACAGAGTGTTTGTTGTGGGGGAGGAAGGGAAAGGAGAATGTTAGCCGCTTTGACACTCCTGAAGGGGAGTGAAAGGCGGGATATCAAATCCAAACTCTTCTTCTTCTTCTATCCTGGTGAATACTTAAGGTTCCCAACCCCTATAAAGGTAAAGGTAAAGGTAAAGGGACCACTGACCATTAGATCCAGTCGTGGCCAACTCTGGGGTCGCTTTATTGGCCGAGGGAGCCGGCGTACAGCTTCCGGGTCATGTGGCCAGCATGACTAAGCCGCTTCTGGCGAACCAGAGCAGCACACGGAAATGCCGTTTACCTTCCCGCTGGAGCGGTACCTATTTATCTACTTGCACTTTGACATGCTTTCAAACTGCTAGGTTGGCAGGAGCAGGGACCAAGAAATGGGAGCTCACCCCATCGCGGGGATTCAAACCGCCGACCTTCTGATCGGCAAGTCCTAGGCTCTGTGGTTTAACCCACAGCGCCACCCTTGTCCCAACCCCTATAGTTATAATTTGCGGGTAGCCATGTGATTTTATTTTGATTTTACAGTGGTACCTCTGGTTAAGAACTTAATTCGTTCTGGGGGTTCGTTCTTAACCTGAAACTGTTCTTAACCTGAGGTACCACTTTAGCTAATGGGGCCTCCCGCTGCCGCTGCGCTGCAATTTCTGTTCTCACCCTGAAGCAAAGTTCTTAACGTGAGGTACTATTTCTGGGTTAGCGGAGACTATAACCTGAAGCGTCTGTAACCCGAGGTACCACTGTAATCCAATTTTAAGCTTTATTTCAGACGATTGCTGAATTTTATGTCTTAATGTATTATATATTTTGATGTTAGCTGCCCTGAGCCTGGTTCTGGCCCGTGAGGGAGGGATATAAATAATTTTTATTATTATAATATTATTATTATCCTGTTCTCAGAGACATCAGCCAGATTCCCATTACGGGAAGCCTACAAACAAGACATGATCACAGCACTGGTCTCCCCCAGACAACAACCACAAATACAGTGGTACCTCGGGTTACATACGCTTCAGGTTACATACCCTTCAGATTACAGACTCCGCTAACCCAGAAATAGTACCTCGGGTTAAGAACTTTGCTTCAGGATGAGAACAGAAATCGTGCTCCAGCGGCGCGGCGGCAGCAGGAGGCCCCATTAGCTAAAGTGGTGCTTCAGGTTAAGAACAGTTTCAGGTTGAGAACGGACCTCCGGAACGAATTAAGTACTTAACCCGAGGTACCACTGTACTTCTTGCAGGAGGGATGGCCAGGACACTGGTAAGACGGCCACAGGTAGCTTCAGTTGCATCCTCAGGCCTGGGAAACACCCTCAAAGAGCAGCCTGTCCCGTGATGTTGTAAATCGAAACTCAGGTATTCCCCGCAGGGTCTGGTTTGTTGCTAATGATAGTAAACACCCAGGGTGAGCTGGGAATCTATTTCTGCAAGCCGATGCTCCTTTGGGTTTGCCTCTTTTTAAAGCACAAATTTCATTCAGTGGGTCGGCTAACCGGTTCACTGAAGTTACTTATAAAATAAGGTTGCGAAATTTTGGGATGCATTTCATTTAAGCACCCTTATTTTTTGTTTGTTTGCAAAATAAAGCAGCTAACAAATTATTATTGCTATTAATAATAGAATTCTGATATGCAAAGGTTTGGCAGGCAGCCCTGTTAGAAACACATTCACCTAAATTAAAGTTAGCCAGAAGACAAAGCAAGCATGCTTCTTCTTTTTGGGGGGCAATTTGGTGCGTTCCTATTTCTTCTATGGACAAATCACAACATAATCGCCCAGTTCCCTCAGAATATCAGGCTACAAGGATAACATAATGACTGTCCTGTATTTTGTTAGCTTCAGCATCTCTGCTCTGTGTTGCGTTCTCATTGTGCGTTGTTCCCCCCCCTTTCTTCTGTATACTGAATATTGTGAAAACATGTTGCATGTGTGGAACAAACATTCGACAGAAGCCTGCTACTTGTTGTTTTGGGATTCTTGCTATAGCAGAAATGAGAACTATTGAACAAGTGACACATCTTTCCCAAGTGGTTTGGCCACTCGTCACTTGCGTAAGTAGGTGTTTTGCAGGAAACAAACAAGCTTTGAGGAAGAGGTTGAGAGATGCGATGTGGAGATCTGTTTTCTGCTTGTTGCACTGGGGAAAGATGTGCAACCTGGAGAACGTCAGTATTTTGCAGGAGAGGTTCAAGCGCTGACCAGAAATTTAGTTTTGCACAATTAAAGTGAATTAGAGTCTCTGCTGACCTGGTACAACAATTCCTGTTTTTGTTTTGACTTATTTTTTTGCAATTAAAAATGGAGCAGGCAATTCTGAGGCTGCTCTCCCTGAAAGAGCTGGCTTGAGATGCAGATTTGTACAAATGCAGGATTTATTTTTACATTATTCATTCATTACAAAAGCAGTATTTATTCATTACAAATGAACCCCTTTCCCCTGGTGGTGCTTCTAAATAGCCGAGTCAAACGTGGTGCCTTTCACCAAGTCAAGAAAGTGTGCTGTGGGCTGGGTCTCCCAGTCAGAATTTAAAGCAGTCTTGCATGTCAGTCAAGAAAGGTGAAGGGGCTGTTCCTTCTCCTGTTTCTGAAACCGAGTTTTCAGCTTGCTGATGATGTAAAGGTAGAGGTGGAGGAGAAGAAAGAGAAGAGGGGACAATCACTGAACTGCATGGCCTCTTCAAACCTGCAATAGATTCTGCAACCGCCAAGTCCCCCATTCCAAGAATCCCAGTTTGTTATGCTACCCAATAACTCTCTAGCAGTCTTCACAGAAATACACTGCCCAGGAATCTGGGAGAAGAGAGAACTATTCTGTAGTTTGCTGGAATGCTGTCTTACGCTGCCTCAGATAGTCAAAACTCTGATCCACCTACCCGTATTTTTCGCTCTATAGGACGCACCTGACCATAGGACGCACCTTGTTTTAGAGGGGGAGAACAGGGGGAAAAAATTCTCCCCCTCTCTGCTCAGCGCCCCTTCAGAGAAGCAGCAGGAGAAACGGAGCCCCTTCCATTTCTCCTCCCGCTTCGCTGAAGGGGCGCTGCGCAGCTCTCCCTCTCTGCTGAAGCCAGGAGAGTCTTGCTCTCCCGGCTTCAGCAAAAGGAACCCAAAGCCTTCGGAGCGCTGCCCAAGTTCCCGCTGCGCTCCAAAGGCTTCAGGCAGCTATCCCTGAAGCCTGGAGAGCACCAACCCCTCTCGCTCTCCAGGCTTCAGCGAAAGTAATGCGAAGCTTCCGGAGCGCGGAGGAAGCGCTCCCTTTGCGCTTCGGAGACTTCGCGTTGCTATCGCTGAAGCCAAGGAGCCTGCATTCGCTCCATAGGACACACACACATTTCCCCTTAATTTTTGGAGGGGAAAAAGTGCGTCCTATAGAGCGAAAAATACGGTACTTTAGTTCTGTCAACACTGGCCGGCAGCATTTATCCAAGATTGCAGGCAAGGAATCTTTCCTAGTCCTACATTGAGATGCCATTTGGAACTGAACCCAGAAAAACCTTCTACAGGCCAAGCAGATGCTCTCCTGTTGCCCTGCACCCCCTTCCCCCTGACGTCACCCAACTGAAGAAATCTTAGCCAATGAATTGTGCCGGTTGTCACTGGCTGGCTGTCTCGAGTGCACACATTTAAACAATTGTTTTGAAGCAAGAGGTGGACTTTGGTTTGCGATATCTGTATTTTGTAAGGGCAGGGCGGTGAGGAGGCCAACGCCTTCTCTCGTGGGAGGGAACCATTCTTCAAACTTAGAAACGTCAGCTTCAAGGGGGATCCTTGAAATCCTGCTGTCCTGTGAACTGGGGGACTTTTTAATAGAGCCTACGGGAAAATGTGTGCATGTCTGCATTTGGAACGAAAAGAAGTTCTGTGACCGAGTTCTGCTGTGGAGCTGCAAGCCCGTTTCGTACTAAGTTCTTGGTGACAGGCTCTAACAATAGGAGGGAGAGAAAATGTCACAGTTGCATTATGAAAAGCAAGGCTCACAGCTTTTCTCTGCACTGGCAACCTCTTGTACTACCCCAGCCAGATTGGCATGTAAAGACAAGGTTTGTGGTGTTAGCTGCCCTGAGCCCAGCTCTGGCCAGGGAGGGCGGGGTACAAATAAAATTTTATTATTGTTGTTGTTGTTGCATTTTATTGGGGAAAAGCAGCATAAAAATGCCAACTGCCCAATTGTTCCCGATTCACTGCATTACGATTACGGAATTCTGATATCTCTAGGTAAAGGTAAAGGGACCCCTGACCATTAGGTCCAGTCATGACCGACTCTGGGGTTGCAGCGCTCATCTTGCTTTATTGGCCGAGGGAGCCGGCGTACAGCTTCCGGGTCATGTGGCCAGCATGACGAAGCCACTTCTGGCGAACCAGAGCAGCGCACGGAAACGCCGTTTACCTTCCAGTACCTATTTATCTACTTGCACTTCGTGCTTTCGAACTGCTATGTTGGCCGGAGCAGGGACCGAGCAACATGAGCTCAGCCCGTCGCTGGGATTCGAACCATCGACCTTCTGATCAGCAAGTCCTAGGCTCTGTGGTTTAACCCACAGCACCACCCGCGTCCCTTCTCATATCTCTAGTTTTCACTAATTTCTCCCCTTCCTTTTGTGCAAGGTTATTTTTGGGCTTTGCTATGTTTCCATTAAGTAGATAAAATCTTTAAGGTGGAGGTAGGAATTACCCAGTTGCAGCGCCCTTAACTCTCTCTGCTCAGATGCTGGACCTTCCAAAATGGGCAGGGAGACCAATGCCAGCAGCTACTTACATTGTCGGGAAAATATTTCTCAATGAGGCCCAGGGCAGCTCGGTAGACAAAGGTGTTCTCGTGGGTCTGGAGGGCTTCGATCTTCTCCAGGCCCCCAAGCTCTTCCACCAAAAGGCACAGCTTTTGCGTTGCACCCAACTTCTCAGCAGCCTAATATTGGGATACAATGCAGGGTCCATCTAGTTCAGTATTGTCTACACTGATTGGCAGCAGACCCCCCTATTTTTCCAGGTGGAAAGCCCTGCCAGGAGATGCGAGGGGCTGAACTTGGATGCAAGGCAGATTCTCTACTACTGATCTGCCTGCAATCCTGTGCCAAAGAGGAAAAACTGTGTTCTTCCTGCAACAGCATCGATTCCAGGTTAGAATGCTGCTCAGTTGTTCTGGACTGGTTGGATGCGGAGGAACGGTGGGAGGAACCAACTGGTGAACCCTCAAGGGAAGAAAGCTCAGAGCCAGAGGAGGGTGGTGGGACAATGAAGAGAGGTCAGAGGGAGAAGCCTGGGAAGAGGAGGTGTTGGAAGCTGAAGAAGTAACAGGGCTTAGTGAGCAGGGAGACTCTGTGGCAGAGAGCAGCCCAGAAGCAGAGGCAGAAGCAGGAGAGGAAGGAGGCCGAGAGAAAGAGATAAGTCAGGTTGGGGAAGAGTCGTGGGTGACTTTCCTCCTGCTACAACAAGCTCCCCTCCCCAGCCCCCGATCTCCTAGAACCTGAAGAGGTAAGACGACAGCCGAGCAAGGACAGGCAAGATGAAGAAGCAACAGATTGCTTGAGGGAAAACCAGAGAAGTAGATTTAGAGAGGTGTGGGAACGTGGAGACCTTCTGACCTGCCTCACTGGGGCAATATATACTACTGGGAAGGGTTGCTGGGCTTAGTAGGCCTGAGCTGTTTGGTTTCTTTGAATAAAGAGTTAACTTCACGGACACCTAGTGAGTTATTGCTGACCTGCTCCAGACATCCGTCTCTCTCTCCCTCCCATATCAGTTCTCCCAGGAAGCCTACCAGAGAAGCAGTGATAAAACACGCACACTTACCAGGAAGAAACTAGAGATGCTGTCCAAGACGACAAGGATAATTTTGGCATCTTTGATAGCCAGCAAGTTCAGCAGAGGTTTAAGGACCCCTGCCTGGACCATTTCCTCCACCTGCTGCTCCGTCCCTCCAGTGGTGAAGTTGGCAACCGCCCACACAGCCTCCCTTTGGGCCCTGATGTCTCCCTGTTGAAGGTGGGGAAGGATGGGCAGGCAAGTGAATACAAGACGGCTGCAGATCAGCCGGTTCTAGTACAGTGGTACCTTGGGTTACAGACGCTTCAGGTTACAGACTCTGAAAACCCAGAAATAGTATCTCGGGTTAAGAACTTTGCTTCAGGATGAGAACAGAAATCACGTGGCGGCAGCGGGAGGCCCCATTAGCTAAAGTGGTGCTTCAGGTTAAGAACAGTTTCAGGTTAAGAATGGACCTCTAGAACAAATTAAGTTCTTAACCAGAGGTACCACTGTAATTTAACAGTGAACAGCGCTCAGCATGCAACAGCTGATAGCAGGACTCTCACCTATCCTGCCCCAACGAAAGCAGAAACCACTTACTATAAGTAAGGCATGACTTGCTTTATACGAAACTTACATTTATTTTTGTTTAGCAAATCTGCCTAATCAGATTTGGAAACCTTTGGCCCTCTAGATCAGTGTTTCCCCAAACTTTGCTCTCCAGCTGTTTGTTGGACTACAATTCCCATCATCCCTGACCACTGGTCCTGCTAGGTAGGGATGATGGGAGTTGTAGTCCAAAAAAACAGCTGGGGAGACCTAAGTTTGAGAAACGGTGCTCTAGATGTTGAACTGTTCGACAGTGGAACTATCTCCTTCAGGAAGTGGTGGACTTTCCTTCCTTGGAGGTTTTTAAGCAGAGGTTGGATGGCCATCTGTCTTGGATGCTTTAGTTGATATTCCTGCATTGCAGGGGGGTTGGACTGGATGACCCTTGGGTTCCCTTCCAACTCTACAGTTCCATGATTCTATGAACTACAACTCCCATCATCCCTGGTCACTAGTTCAGCAACACCTGGAAGGCCAAAAGTTCCCCACTTTTGCACTAAGCAGTTTTCATAAAATGTATAATATTCATAAAAATTCAAATAAAGTCAACATAATTTATTACATTTGCTTGTTAAAGTATCAAAATACATAGAGTCGACTGTTGCTTTTTAAAAGCAAGATCCGTACATAATTAAACAACATGCCTGGATAGCCTTGCCTAATCAGAAAAGCTTTTAGCAGAGCAGGCATTAAAACAGTGCAACAGATGTCACCTGTCTAATATTTAAAAACTTGCATGGGTTTGGCAGTCATGTCACGGGCAGGGGCTAAGAGTCATGCAGAAGCACCCTGCAGTTCCAGAGATTTTCACATTCCCCTAAACATCTATGATACCATAAGGACATTCTTCTTTCAATTAAGGTGGAGGGGAATGCAGATTCTCAGGAAGGGCAACCCTTTTCTGTGTGCACTCGGTGTTACGTATTCAGTGGTCTGTGTTTGCCTGAGCTTGAGTCTGGACTAAGGATTCTGAGCTCCTGTGTTCTGATTCGATACATGATGTCCAATCACAGAACATTTCAAGATTGAGGCCTCTGCCATTGGCCCTTGAACTCTGAGTTGTGATTCGCAGCTTGGAAGTTTAGACAGCCAATCAAAGGGGGAGTGGGAGTGTCCCAGGCTTTCAGGAATGTATACAGTGGTACCTTGGGTTACAAACTTACTGTATTTTTTGCTCCATAAGACACACTTTTTCCCTCCTAAAAAGTAAGGGGAAATGTCAGTGCGTCTTATGGGGCGAATGTGTGGTCGATCGCTGGCTCCCTTTCTGGCCTCCCCCTTGCCCAGGCCTCCATTGTTGAATCTTCTGCAGATGGAGACTGTTTGTTTCCCCAGCGACATGTGACTGGCTGATTAGATGATCTGTCTGGAAACGGCTAGAAACGGCTCCCTTTCCTTTCCTAAAGAAGCTGCAGAATCAGTGGAGTAGCGTGGGTTGTCAGCACCCGGGGCAAGGCAAGTAATTTGCGCCCCCTAACCCGTGGATTTGCGCCCCCTAACCCGTGGATTTGCACTAACCCCAGATGTTGCGCCCGGTGCGGCCGGCCCCCCTTGCACCCCCCACGCTACGCCACTGTGCAGAATTGTGAGTTGAACCACATAACAACAGGATTTCTCCCCTTTGCAAAGTAAGCTCAACAACTTTGAGCTGATCCTCAAAAAACGGGACTTTCCCTCTTTCCTCCTCTAAAAACTAGGTGCGTCTTATGGTCAGGTGCAACTTATGGAGCGAAAAATACGGTAATTCATTCCGGAGGTCCGTTCTTAACCCGAAACTGTTCTTAACCTGAGGCGTGTTTTCGCTAATGGGGCCTCCCGCTGCCATTGTGCCGCCGGCGCACAATTTCCGTTCTCATCCTGGGGCAAAGTTCACAACCCGAGGTACTACTTCTGGGTTAGCGGAGTTTGTAACCTGAAGTGTTTGTAACCCAAAGCGGAGGTACCACTGTATAAGCAGTTGTTTTGCCCGTTTCCCAGTTTTGTAGTTCAATAAAGGTTCTTGCTGTTATCACTGTGTCTTGCCTCTTGTCTTAACACACCCTTCCACCAGCATTTAGCAATTACCGGCAGCGTTCCCCAGCCTGAGCAAGGGAACCCAGGACAATGCAAAACGTTACCTTCTCCAGCAGCTCCACCAGGGGAGGCAGGAGGCCGCAAGTGATGAGCTGCTGTATCTGGCTGCTGGGCCCTGCTGCAATGTTGCTCAAAGCCCAGGCTGCCTCCTTCTGTATGGATGGCTTAGGGTGGTGCAGGAGGTGTGGCAAGACAGACAGCACACCGGCGTCAATGGCCATCTGCGTCTGCTCGTCTGTGCCAGTGACTATGTTGCCCAGAGTGCGGAGAGCTGGAGTCTGAAACAAAAAACAAAATGCAGAAAAAGTATAGGTTAACCAGGGGTGCTGGAGACGCCACCAGTATTCTGAGCATAACTCACAAATACGGGGTGGGTGGATGGATTTGTGCATGCCAGTTCCTCTCAGGCTCTCATTTTTCCAATCTTTTAAGTCCGGTTCTCCACATGCGTTTGTGAATTCTTTTTCAGAGAGCCCTCCTTAAAAAATTCACCCACAAATATGTGAATTATTTGAAAAGCAATTGTAATGAACAGTAGGACTGCAAGAAGTTCTGTAAGGAGGACTATTTGAAATATTGCAAGAAAGACCATGAAGAGAATTATTAGATAATGATAATTAAGAGTAATAGAGAAATTAAGAAATGCAGAATAAGTGATAAAGAACGGAAAACCATCAGAGGTTGTTGATGGAAGTCTAAAATATTGTATAAGATAAGAAGTTATGTTAAAGGATTGTTGAAAATGGTATGTAAAAAAAACCAATAAAAGTGTGTGTGTGTGTGTGTGTGTGTGTGTGTGTGTGTATAAACATTCACCCACATCTTAGTGCTAAGTTCCCTCAATGGACACGCTTTTGCAGGCCATTTCCCCCAATGTACAGTAATACATTTTGTGTGTTATTAGCCGAGGGAGCCGGCGTACAGCTGCTGCTCCCCACCAACTCCCCACCAAGGTTTACCTTTACCTTACCTTACTCAGAGGTAAGGTAAAGGTAAAGGGACCCCTGACCATTAGGTCCAGTTGTGGCCGACTCTGGGATTGCAGCACTCATCTCGCTTTATTGGCCGAGGGAGCCGGCCTACAGCTTCCGGGTCATGTGGCCAGCATGACTAAGCCGCTTCTGGCGAACCAGAGCAGCACACGGAAACGCCGTTTACCTTCCCGCCAGAGCAGTACCTATTTATCTACTTGCACTTTGACGTGCTTTTGAGCTGCTAGGTTGGCAGGAGCTGAGACAGAGCAACAGGAGCTCACCTTGTTGCAGGGATTCGAACCACTGACCTTCTGATCGGCAAGTCCTAGGCTCTGTGACCCACAGCGCCACCCGCATCCCTCCAGGGGTCCTTTACCTTACCTTTTTTACCTTTACTTACCAGGACTGGCAGGTCTGCATAGGCCAGGAGCTGCACCAGCCGTGGCAGCACCCCGACCTCCACCACCACATGGATGCGGTCATTGGAGCCATCCGTCAGGTAAGAGAAAGCCCAGCTGGCGTCTGCAAGGATGCCCTCATCTTCGTACTGCAGAAGGTTCATGAGCATGGGGAGCATCTGCTGCACAGCTCCCATGGGAGGATACGGGTTTTTGCCTCTGCAGAGGTTGGACAGCGTCCATGTGATGTTGCGCAGGAACCCAACCTGGAAAACCAGAATCACGTCCAAGGAAACCATTAGCTGAAACCAGAGTGGGGAAACAGAACTTCCAAAGACTCTAGGGCCATGGATAAGCTCATAGCTGTCAACTTTTCCCTTTTCTTGTGAGGAATCCTATTCGGAATAAGGGAATTTCCCTTTAAAAAAGGGAAATGTTAACAGCTATACTCTGGAGCTGAGAAGACCGGTTAATTCATGGGTAGCCAAACTAAGGCCCGGGGGCCGAATCCGGCCCAATTGCCTTCTAAATCCGGCCCACGGACGGTCTGGGAATTAGTGTGTTTTTACATGAGTAAAATGTGTGCTTTTATTTAAAATGCATCTCTGGCTTATTTGTGGGGCATAGGAATTTGTTCTCCCCCCCAAAAAAAATCATTGTTCGGCCCCCCACAAGGTCTGAGGGACAGTGGACCGGCCCCCTGCTGAAAAAGTTTGCTGACCTCTGGGTTAAACCCTTGAGATAACCAGTTAATCCCTTGACCTATGCAACTGATGAATAGGATAGGCTGGAATTAGTGGGAGAGACCTGACTGAAACCAACCCACTGCACCCTTGACTAGGCAAATAATGATCTCCCTCTGGAACGGAGAGGGGGAAATGCAGAAGAAAGGAGGCTCGTCTGCTAAATCTGTCATTCAAGAACTGGCTGGATACAGCCATTGGTAACTAATGGGAATACAAGCTGGGTGCAAGACATTGCAATTTCTAGAATTATTGCTCAGTAGGCCAGGGATGGGAAGCCTGTAACCCTCCAGATCCTGCTCCAGAGAGCCATATCTATTATCTATCTATCTATCATCTATCTATCTATCTATCTATCTATCTATCTATCTATCTATCAAACCAGGCGGAAGCAGAAACATACCGGAGTGCAAGGTGTCACCAAGGACAGGAGGGGAGGGATTACATTGAAGCTGATCAGCACATCTCTATACTGTGGACCGTCACCTACGTAGGATAAAGCATTGGAAATGGTAGTTACTCTCCGGGTGGGTGAAAATAGCGAAACACGGTCATCTCTCCCTGAACCATCCGTGGCGGCTGGTTTCCTTTGGCACTGATAGGACAGAGAGGAGGGAGACCAACAGCAGGTGGCGCCAGAGTCAATGCAGCTTTTCCGTGGTGGCTCCCCGCTTGTCGAATGTTCTCCCCAGGGAGGCTCGCCTGGCACCTTCACTACAAACCTTTAGGGTGAAAACGTTTCTCTATAACCAGGCCTCTGGTGGATTGACATATTCTATGGCTATTCTATGGCTACAAGAAGCCGAAAGCACCAGCCTGAAGATGACGAGTGAGACCTCGTCGAAACGTCGCCTAGACACCCCAACTTTTACACGGGAAGACACCCGAGGACACCAAAACCTGCATTCCTGTACCCGTGAAAATCTACGAAAGCATATATATATATATATATATATTCTAAATGACATTTCAAAATATTCATTTAAACAATTTTAAACCAATAACTTCCCTTCTTCTCTTTCGGTGGTTCATTTTGTATACCATACATCCCTGCATATTTTACATGAACTATACCATTCAACAGATGCGGGTGGCGCTGTGGGTTAAACCACTGAGCCTCTTGGGCTTGCCGATCAGAAGGTTGGTGGTTCAAATCCCCAAGAAGGGGTGAGCTCCCGTTGTTTGGTCCCTGCTCCTCCCAACCTAGCAGTTTGAAAGCACGTCAAAGTGCAAGTAGATAAATAGGTACCGCTCCAGCGGGAAGGTAAACGGCGTTTCCGTGTGCTGCTCTGGTTCGCCAGAAGCGGCTTAGTCATGCTGGCCACATGACCTGGAAGCTGTACACCAGCTCCCTCTGCCAGTAAAGCGAGATGAGTGCCACAACCCCAGAGTCAGCCACAACTGGACCTAATGGGCAGGGGTCCCTTTACCCTTTACCTTTATACCATTCAACAATCCACCACTGAGCCTCCTGGGCTTGCCGATCGGAAGGTCAGCGGTTCAAATCCCCGCGACAGAGTGAGCTCCCGTTGCTCAGTCCCTGTGGACAAACACCGGCTCCCTCGGCCTGAAAGCGAGATGAGCGCGACAATCCCATAGTCACCTTTGACTGGGCTTAACCATCCGGGGGTCCTTTAACTTTTTCACCTTATTACATCCATCAAAACCTATTTACACTGTTGAATTTATCATAATGCTACCAGCGTTTTTAAATGAACACAAAATTCCCTCTCCCCCTTATGGGACATTCTATGGCCTTTTAAATGTGTTTGTGGAAGGGGGATTCTGGGTTTGTTTTTATTGTGTTATCTATTGTGTGTTCTCATTTTGTATTTTTATGTTGTGAACCACCACCCTGCAACCTGCGGTATACAAATCGAATAAATAGCAATAATTGCAACCCTTCCCTAGTTCACTTTATTGTGCACCTGGGGAAGCCGTAAGGTTTTCTGCTGACCAGGCAGGATGGACCAAGAAGTCTCCATGTCTTTTAGAAGACATCTGAAGGCAGCCCTGTTTAGGGAAGCTTTTAATGTTTGATGTATTACAGTATTTTAATATTTTTTTGGAAGCAGCCCAGAGTGGCTGGGGAAGCCCAGCTGGATGGGCGGGGTATAAATAATAAATTATTATTATTAAATTATTATTATTATCATGTGAAGTTAAGTGTGGACCCTAGAATGTTCTGGGCACCTTGTGTTGGGAACCAGTCACAAGAGAACTGGGTTCCAGCATGGGCAAGAGCCCCTTGAACTGGGATTGCCTGCCTTTATGACTGAACTAGACTGGCATGTTGATGGTCTACTACTTGTTGGCTCCCCCAAATGTTGACGGTTTGGCTCTCACTGACCAAGACCCAGCAGTTCATTGGCTGCCATCTTGGAAATCCAAAAGCACTGCCACTTACCTGCTATGTTCCCCAAGGCCCACACAGCCTGCTCACAGATTTGCATCTTTGGAGAAGACAAGATGACTATCAAGCCTTGCACGGCATTGGCCTCCACTACCGCTCTGGTCTGCTCAGGTGTCCCAGAAGCAATGTTAGTGAGCGCCCAAGCAGCCTCTAGCTGCAAGCTTGGAGCGTCGTGATGATACAAAAAGTCCACGAGTTTAGGAATGACTCCAGTTTCAACAACTTGGTCAATGGGAGGGTTCTTATGTTGAGAGAGGAGTTTCCTGTGGATGGGGAGATGGATGAGAGCCTTAATCTACTATTGAGCACAGGTTGGCTGACTTCAGGCTTGCAGGACACAATTTTTTTAAAAAAACAACAACCCCAGAAGTCCCAATATCTAGCAACCAGAACCATGAGCCAAATAGTAGCTGGCTGAACAGAGTGCCTCCGTAAGGCCAACACAAGCTCAGCCCAGTAATTCGTAATCAGCACCAAAAAGAACTCCACCAGCCCTTCCACACTAAACTCCACTTCTGGTTTTCCCTTTCATTGTTTCTGCAGCAATTTAATTTGGGGAAGGGGAGACAGGAAAGCTTTTCAGTTGTAGCTACTGGTAAACAACTCAGAGTCAGAAACCTTTGTTCCTTGCCCAGAGGGCTACCAGGGAACTCCCAGTTAACTTCTACTTCAATGCCAGTAGAACCACAACAGATTCAAAGGTCAGTGAATACAAAGTCTACATATACAGGATTTCAAGCTGTGGCCACATGCTGTTGCAGAAACAATATACATTGGTGGCTTCAAATGCAGTGAGGCAATTTCCCTTGATTGTATTGGTCCAGGCCCTACCCGCCAGAACAGGATAAAACAAGCTTGCTCCATCTTCCATGTGACAACCCTTTAAATATAGTCTCCTCCTATCCAAGCTAAACATGCCCAACTATCTCAACCGCTCCTCCTAAGACTTGGTTTCCAGACCCTTGATCATCTTGATCACCTCTGCAGCTTGTCAACATCCTTCCCAAATTGTGGCTCCCAGAACTGGACACAGAACTCCACGTGTGGTTTGACCAAGGCAGAATAGAGCAGTACTATGACTTCTTTGTTGGGACACGGGTGGCGCTGTGGGTTAAACCACAGAGCCTAGGACTTGCCGATCAGAAGGTGGGCGGTTCGAATCCTCGCGACGGGGTGAGCTCCCATTGATCAGTCCCTGCTCCTGCCAACCTAGCAGTTCAAAAGCACATCAAAGTGCAAGTAGATAAATAGGTACCGCTCTGGTGGGAAAGTAAATGGCGTTTCCATGCGCTGCTCTGGTTTGCCAGAAGCAGCTTAGTCATGCTGGCCACATGACCCGGAAGCTGTACGCCGGCTCCCTCGGCCAATAAAGCGAGATGAGCGCTGCAACCCCAGAGTTGTCCACGACTGGACCTAATGGTCAGGGGTCCTTTTACCTTTACTTTATGACTTCTTTTAATCTGGACTCTATACAGTGGTGCCTCGCAAGATGAAATTAATTCGTTCTGCTAGTTTTTTCGTCTTGCGAATTTTTCGTCTTGCGAAGCACCTCTTCAAGCAATGCACCCTGGGTATTAACGGTTTTAAGAAAAAGGAAACAAACTTGCAAGACGTTTTTGTCTTGCGAAGCAAGCCCATAGGGAAATTCGTCTTGCGAAGCAACTCAAAAAACGAAAAACTATTTCGTCTTGCGAGTTTTTCGTCTTGCGAGGCATTCGTCTTGCGAGGTACCACTGTATTTCTAGTGATGCAGCCTAGAATACTATTAACTATTTTTGCTGCTGCGTCACACTGTTGACTCATTTTAAGCTTGGTGTCTACTAAGACCCCCTAGACCCTTTTCACATGTACTACTGGCAAGTCAGGTGTCCCCCATCTTACATTTGTGCATTCCTACCTAAGTGCAGAACCTGACATTTGTCTCTATCAAAATTCATTTTGTTAGTTGGGGCTCAGTTCTCCAATCTTCTAAGATAATCTTGAAGCCTTCCTTTGCTATTTCTACTTCCTTCCATCTCTCCCTTATTACATCTCAGCTCATCTGTAAGCTTCCTTCGGTTCTGCTGGGTAGCAGAAGAGACTGGGGCTCTGCAGCTGTGGCAAGGAAACCTTTGCCCTGCCTTGCCATCCAAGATATTTCAGAAGGCTTAGCAATCCCAGCAGAGGCACTAGGGAAGAGCTTAAAACAGTGGCAGCTCACCTGTGGGCCCTCCAGATGTTGCTGGACCACAACTCCCATCATGCCTTGCTGGCTGGGAGGTGTAGTCCCATCAATATTCCAAAGGGCACTGGAATGGGGAAGGCGGTGCTAGAAGAATCAGCTTTGCCTTCACATACCTGATGGACATGGTTGCCTTGAGAAGAAGATGTTGATCGTCTGATTTCAGCGCCTCAACTATTTCCTCCAAAGGAATTTGAGCAACCTGGGTTAGGGAAGAAGGGAATTATGAATCAGGCATGACAGAGACCACAAGACCAGCCTACTGAATCAGGCCAATGGCCCATCTGGTCCAGAATCTTGTTCTCAAAGTAGCCAACAAGATACCTCAATGGAAAGCCAGCAAGCAAGACATGGTTACTTGGGGCATAGAAGCAGAAGTTTGGATGTGATATCCCGCTTTATCACTACCCGAAGGAGTCTTAAAGCAGCTAACATTCTCCTTTCCCTTCCTCTCCCACAGCAAAAACACTGTGAGGTGAGTGAGGCTGAGAGACTTCAAAGAAGTGTGGCTAACCCAAGGTCACCCAGCAGCTTCAAGTGAGAAGAAACAAGATTCCAACGAAACATACAGAAAAACTTTCCGACAGTAAGAGTTGTTTGACAGTGGAATGGACTCCATCGGGAGGTGGTGGGTTCTCCTTCCTTGGAAGTTTTTAAGCAGAGGTTGAATGGGCATCTGTCATGGATGCTTTAGCTGAGATTCCTGCATTGTAGGGGGTTGGACTAGATGACCCTCGGGGTCCCTTCCAACTCTACAATTTCATGATTCTGTGAGCGTACCTGATTCTTCTCTGGTGTGAGGTCATCTTCTGTGCTGACACTGATGTTCCTTCGCTTCAAGATCTGCAGGTCCTTCCTCGCCTTGCGAAGTTCAACTTCTGTTTCCACTCTTTGCCTTCGCATTTCCTAGAAAAGGAGACAGTCAAGTATTGCTAAAAAAAACCAAAATTAAGTGTTAGAGTCTTGGGGTGGCCGTGATGACAGGGCCTAGTCTCAGGTGTACGCATTGTAGGGCCTTCATCTCAGCAGTCTAATCTAGGGAGGGGCCTCCAACTGTTTTGAAGAGGGTGGGGGATTCAAGCCCCTACCAGTAATTCTGGCACCAACTTGAGCACTACGCTGCAACATTCTGTTGCAGTTCCTACTGTCTCAATTATATGGAGATTCCCGGTCTGCAAATTCCATGTGCAAAGCACAAGTTTGCATTTCTGGTCTGCTCCCCTTACTGCACATGCCCTGCTGCTTCCTAATCCATCAGTCAGCCTAGCTAGAGATCTGTTTCTCAGTCCTGGTAAGATTCCCCATACTTACTAGAAGGTTTTTGCCTCTGTTTTTGAACTTCTGCATCCGCTTCTGTTGCTCACTGGTGACTGGCATCTTGACAGCTGTCTTCAGGAGACACAAAATGGCCGACGGGGCTGCCTTGCACCTAAGGGACCAGAGTCAGATTTCGTTCTGGGTGTTCCAGACTGTTGCTGGTAGAATTAAACCTGGTTTTGTGCTAGCACATCACACAGGAAGGTGGTGGACGTTTGGTGGAAGGCAGGGTGAGAGGAGGGGAATGGACGACCTACTGCAATGCGCTCTATGTGGGGCTACCTTTCAAGGTGACCCGGAAACTACAACTCATCCAGAATGCAGCAGTTGGACTGGGAGCGGCCACCAAGACCATATAACACCGGTCCTGAAAGACCTACATTGGCTCCCAGCACGTTTCCGAGCACAATTCAAAGTGTTGGCGCTGACCTTGAAAGCCCTAAATGGCCTTGGTCCAGTATACCCGAAGGAGCGTCTCCACCCTCATCGTTCAGCCCGGACACTGCAGTCCAGTGCCAAGGGCCTTCTGGCGGTTCCCTCCCTGCGAGAAGCGAGGTTACAGGGAACCAGGCAGAGGGCCTTCTCGGTGGTGGCACCCTCCTATCAGATGTCAAGGAAATAAACAACTATCTGACTTTTAGAAGACATCTGAAGGCAGCTCTGTTTAGGGAAGTTTTTAATGTTTGGTGTTTTATCATGTTTTTAATATTCTGTTGGGAGCTGCCCGGAGTGGCTGGGGAAACTTAGCCAGATGGACGGGGTATAAATATCATCATCATCATCTTCATCCCAGGGGGAGAGACTGGGAGAAGAAATGGAAGCTCTCAGGTAAGAGCTGAAAGGGTTCACCACTTTCTGTGCATGACAAGGGAATTGCCCTTGAGAGAGGACTATGTATTTTCTTTCTTTCTTTCAGGCTGTCATACGGCTGGATTTTCCCAGACATCACCGGGAGTTCAAAGGCGGAATTGGCATCCGGGAAGAATTTCCAGAAGGTGGCACTTTGTCCTGGATCTTAGGCAAGTCAATCAAACAATTGCAGGTTGTTTGCATTTTTGTAAAAGAAAAGCTCAAGAACTTTGGGGTTTGTCTACAAAAAGCTCGACAAAACAACAGCTTTCAGGGTGTCCTGGTTTTCATTTTTTGAAATATTGCAACCCTACTTTCTTTCCTTTTTTTTGCTTTTAATTTTGATTAGTTTCTTTTATCTTACTGTGTTATGAAAAAAGCTTTCATAAAATCTTACGAAAAAGATTTTGTGCTGTTATTATTACCAGCTGTTATATTCCTTACCTACCCTCCACGCCTTACAACAACTCGAAAAATATAATATTAGATTTCTCTGGAAATGCTTGCCAAAAAAAGTCTTTTGCTTCCAAACAGCCTTAGTGGCTCAACTCAGGTCCTGCAAAAGTAGCTGGAGGGCAGATCCCACCATCCTTGACCTCTGGCCATTGCATTGATAATAATAATAAAAATAATAAATTTTGTTTATACCCCGCCCTCCCTGGCCAGAGCCAGGCTTGGGCAGCTAACACCAATAAAATCACAGTAAAAACATAATAGGGGGAAAAGAGAGAGGGGAAAAAAAGAATTGCATGCAAAAGTGTGTACGCTAGGAGAAAATAGCACTAAAATTGTTAGACTGGGCACAACTATGGGTACTACATAATACCCATACGGCATTTGTAAGAACCTGGTCATTTAGTGTAGCAGCACCTAACCTTTGGAACTTCCTGCCTCTTGAGATCAAGCAGGCATCTTCACTATACCCCTTTTGGCGCCTGCTAAAACACCGTATTTTTCCGCCTATAAGATGCCCCCATGTATAAGACGCCCCCTATTTTGGGGGACTCCGATTTAAGAAAATGGGGGGAGATGTATCTGTGTATAAGACGCCTCCAAATTTTTCACATTATTTTTTAGGGAAAAAACCTAGTCTTATACATAGAAAAATATGGTAATTCCTGTTTAGACAAACCTACCCAGATGCTTAGAATGTCAAGGTAATTTTAATATGTTCCAGCATTTTATCTTTCGTATGTTTTAAAGAGGTTTTGTAAGTTTTTCTTGAATTTACTGTTTTAGATTTTGTAAACCGCTTTGTTTTTGTTTTTCCAATCAAGCAGTGAAAACATTTTATGAAATAAATAATAAATAAAACGCTGATGAATTTTAAGGACTCTTTTAAAAAAATAGAACTCAAGATTGGAAAAAGGAGCCTTATAACAAAACAAAAAAATGACAGGAAGAGAGAAGAATCCAGAAATCCAGAAAACTAAATGCCAAATATGAAGTCTCTGCAATGGAACAGCTGAAATAGTTAAATCCAGAAACTCGTCATCATCTATCCTGACAATGTCTCCACAACACGCAATTATCTGAATAAAAGAAAACTTCTGTTCAACATGCAAAATGTCCCTATAGTTCTTCAGTCATATGTTTTAGATGCCAAATGTCAGCATAAGATGTTCAAAACGTTATTTGGATAATTGAAATTCCCAATGCATTTTGGCTTAGGAGTCTTCTCTGGTGGCCTGTTTGGTTATCCAACATCCTTTCTGCAGCCTAAAACTACAAATACTTTTGCTTTAAAAGTGCAATAAAAAAAAGCCAAGTCACCCAATTTTCTCCAGCTGCATAAACTAAAATCAGTCGTCTGCCCCTCAGATCATTGCCTGTGCCAATGTCAAAAGCCTTTATCTCCACTTGGTTCAAGCTTACAAAAATTGGCTACCATCTGTTAAAAACAATATATAATTATATAACAGAAAACCATCTCTCTGTACACATACAGAAAAACTTACTAATGTAAACTTCTGAGGCCTACTAGTCAGGAATTCGTCCTATGAACTCATGCAGAAGGACCTCCTATATATTACCAAACCTTATTCATTGCACACCTGACCTTAACATGTTAATCAGGTTCCTACTCCCATTTCTTAAATATTTCCATCCATTCTGTGAAGACTTACAGTGACAGCAATCGCCAATCTCTTCTCCTGTATATATGAATACAGAGTAATAACCACAACGGTGAGAAGGATGGCACAATTCCTAGCAAGACTGCACCTTGCTCCAATTCTTACACAGCAGACGTCCGTTCTGTTTCCATGGAGTCTGTTACGGTAGGTGCTTCTGTCTTTAATGGCCCACCTGGTTTCAAATAGCCATCAGTGGTTTTTCCCCCCTTCAATTATTTTTATTGATTTTCCAAAATTTTAAACAAACAAACAAACATACATCTTAATTGTACTTAATCCGATCTTAGTAACATTGTTAAGTGACTTCCTCAATTCCCCCTGGCTGGATTTCAGTGTATATCATTGTAACAGTTTTCCAAAACCAGTTTTCTTATAGAATTAACTTAATCACTTAACATCTTTCTTTCTTTTCCTTTTAACTTTAAACATGTTATTCTCTAACATTTCATATTTAAATCCTAAGCCTGGATGGTTTCCGGGCAGGAGTTGATCACGGTGAGGGTTTGCCAAATGTGCCTTCCTCTTAGCACGTTTCCTCCTGAGCCCGCGCCCAGAAGGAGGAGGACTACCAGGAAGAATGGAGGAAATTCAAAGACTATTTACTTAAATATGTTAAGATAACTTAATTGGAAAAACTTGCAAATATCAAATAGCCATCAGTGTTGGAGTTGCTGGCAGCTGAGAGGAGAGAAGGCCAGGCCAAAGTCAAGGGGGCACCTGGGAGACCACTACGGGCCATTGGTCCACCCATCCAGCCCAGAATGTTCCACAATGGTTTTTTAAAAGTGTTTGAAACAGCCCTGTTTGAGTGGCCAGGTGGGGGGAAAACCCAGGTCACTGGCAGAGGGAAGGGGGGCGGGGGGAGCGTACCACCCCTGGCACCATTGGGGAGGGGGGTACCATTGTGGCCGCCCCCTACCGCCCCGGCGACAAGCCCCACAGGTGGCACAACACAACCCCATCTGCTCTCTGCTCCCGGGTGCCAGAGCATGCAGCTCTGCCACTGACCCAGCTGGGGCTTTTGTCCCTTTAATAAAGCTGTGTAGCAGAGGGAAGGTCAGGGAAGCTGGTTTGGCAAGATGTAGCATGTCTTCCATATAGTTAAAGCTATGGTTTTCCCAGTAGTGATGTATGGAAGTGAGAGCTGGACCATAAAGAAGGCTGATCGCCGAAGAATTGATGCTTTTGAATTAGGGTGCTGGAGGAGACTCTTGAGAGTCCCATGGACTGCAAGAAGATCAAACCTCTCCATTCTGAAGGAAATCAGCCCTGAGTGCTCACTGGAAGGACAGGTCCTGAAGCTGAGGCTCCAATACTTTGGCCACCTCATGAGAAGAGAAGACTCCCTGGAAAAGACCCTGATGTTGGGAAAGATGGAGGGCACAAGGAGAAGGGGATGACAGAGGACGAGATGGCTGGACGGTGTTCTCGAAGCTACCAGCATGAGTTTGACCAAACTGCGGGAGGCAGTGGAAGACAGGAGTGCCTGGCGTGCTCTGGTCCAGGGGGTCACGAAGAGTCGGACATGACTAAACAACTATACAACAACAAGCATGTCTTCTGCAACTGCAGTTCAGTGGGCTGGCTATACCAGCTGAGATCCCCTCTTCTGCCCTACTATTAAAGGTGCAGCGGCCCTGTTCTTTTTTGCTAGACCTCCTGAGATCCCCATTTCAACCCAGCTATTAAAGGTGCAGGAGCCCTTTGAAGGAGCCTCTGGCAAGACTAGATTTATTTATTTTTCATGAAGTCAGGGGTTGGGTCAGGAGCTGGATTTGAGGAGAAGGGGTGACTACAGGCAATGGTAAAAAGGGGAAGGTATGGGCAAATCGGACAATTTCAGTTTCTGAGTTTTCCAACCTTAAGTTTGGTTTTCCATATTTCCATATCAGCTCGCATTAAAAGAAAAAGAAAAAATCCTCGTGAAAATTCATTCGCATAGTAGTGTGAATTTCTCTAGCTAACATACCCATTTTTACAAAAGTGGCTTCCCATAATATAATGCAACCTTGTGCGCTATTTTCACCAATTCATGTGCTTCTATGCACACTTTGGATACGGGTGGCGCTGTGGGGTAAACCACAGAGCCTAGGACTTGCCTGATCAGAAGGTCGGCGGTTTGAATCCCCGCGACGGGGTGAGCTCCTGTTGCTCGGTCCCTGCTCCTGCCAACCTTGCAGTTCGAAAGCACGTCAAAGTGCAAGTAGATAAATAGGTACCGCTCCGGTGGGAAGGTAAACGGCGTTTCCGTGCGCTGCTCTGGTTTGCCAGAAGCAGCTTAGTCATGCTGGCCACATGACCCGGAAGCTGTACGCCGGCTCCCTGGGCAGTAAAGCGAGATGAGCACCGCAACCCCAGAGTCGGCCACGACTGGACCTAATGGTCAGGGGTCCCTTTACCTTTACCTTTATGCACACTTTGCTCCGCGACATACATTCTGGGGCACATGACAACTACACTGGAAAATTCGGAGCAGTGTGGATTTCAAAGGATAGTTGCCTTTCAGTCCTCAAATTGGTTTGGATAGTGTGACCCAGGTTGGGTGGCCTTTAAATCTGAATGGAGCCTAATTTATCCCCTGATCCCTAACTACCAGGTATACACTCAAGCTGCAAGCATGCAGGCAGTATTTTGGATCTCCAGTGAGGGGGAAGCTCGATGACTTGGTGTTAAGCCAACAGGTGGGCTTTTGAGGGTCGACCCCCAGGAAATTCTGCATCCTGTGGCACAATGGGTCAGTGTGTCTGGCTGTCAACCAGAAGGTTGGTGGTTCGAGCCCACCCAGGGACGACTGTGGGCAGAATTTCTGCATTGCAGGGGGTCTACCAACTCTCTATGATTCTTTGAAGAGGGAGGGAGGATTGCAGGCCTTTTCCCTGCTGGAGAAACCCCGGGCTGCTTCTGTAAATAGAAGCCCAAGAGAAAGTTCTGCCCTTGTTTGGACCAATATCCAGCCTCTGCCACGGTGAGGACACCAAAGGGAGTATTCCAGTTCCATGCAACAGCTGGGGATTAAGATGCCCGGCCAAAGGGGTGAGTCAGCACTTCTGCATTTTGTGTTGTGACTAATAAAATCTCAGTGTCTAAACAGGCACACACACCCCTCTCTCTTAAAAGTACTGCACGAGACCCGCTTCCAGACTTTCCCTCCTGGTCTTTTGGTAGAGGAAGAAACACCTTCTCCTGTCAATTTGGGCTACTACCGTATTTTTCGCTCTATAAGACGCACCAGACCACAAGACACACCTCGTTTTTGGAGGCGGAAAACAAGAAAAAAAATATTCTGAATCTCAGAAGCCAGAACAGCAAGAGGGATCGCTGCACAGTGAAACCAGCAATCTCTCTTGCTGTTCTGGCTTCTGGGATAGCTGCGCAGCCTGCATTCGCTCCATAAGACGCACACACATTTCCCCTTACTTTTTAGGAGGGAAAAAGTGAGTCTTATAGAGCAAAAAAATACGGTAATTAGTTGCTGCCTCCGCGAAAGGAAAGTTAATCCACCCTTCTGCTTGTCCCAACCCAAGCAGTTTTCTGTTTGCCCCATGCTTTTTAGGCATGGATCTAAGTCAGGGGTCAGCAAACCTTTTCAGCAGGGGGCCGGTCCACTGTCCCTCAGACCTTGTGGGGGGCCAGACTATATTTTTTGGGGGGGGGAATGAAAAAATTCCTATGCCCCACAAATAACCCAGAGATGCATTTTAAATAAAAGGACACATTCTACTCATGTAAAAACACCCTGATTCCCGGACCGTCTGCGGGCTGGATTTAGAAAACGATTAGGCCGGATCTGGCCCCCGGGCCTTAGTTTGCCTACCCATGATCTAAGTGGTTCTGCCTTTGCCTTGAAAAACCCACTCTTTAGTGCTCAATGGAACAAACGACAATCCATGGAAAACCCAATTGCCATTTGTTCTGTTTCAGTGCTGAACTTCAGCTGTTCCTGGGGGAAATGGAGCTGTAGATAAGCCCAGAAGGGAGCCTTTTTTTCCTCCTCCTGGTCACAGTCTATGGCTTTGTAGATGTGCAGAATCGTTGTTTTTGCTCATTTGCACATTTATGCACATGTAACCAACACTCACACAATTGATTGAAGACGATGCTTTCAGCCTGTCGACAGCCCTAATGATTATTTATATAGCAGCAACAAGGTGCAGGGCACTTGGCAGAGTAACATCAGGGAAGCGAGGGCAAGGAGCCAGGTACAACAGCACCGTTGTAGCTTCTCGATGTCCCTGCGTCTGCAGCCTAACACAGTAGAGCGCATTTAGCCGTTCAAAACACGGCTGGAGGAGCAAAGGTTACCCAGTGTTTTCTGAGCGATGGACCCAAAGACAGTGGATAACTGACAAGCCCTCCAGGCCAAGGATGGGGAACCTGTGGTCCTCCAGATGTTCTTGGACTCCATCTCTCATCAGCCTCAGCTCACTTAGCCAATGATGAGACCATTGATGAGACTTTGGTAGTCTTTCGTAATTTGGCGCCATGGGCGAGGCCAAAATTTGGTGCCCCCAAATGCATCTTCTCAATTATGGAGCTGTATGGTTTTGTGGCCCCCTCAGCTCAGCGCCCTGTTCAGGGGAACTGCCTGCAGCACCCAAAATCTGGTGCTGATGAGATGCTGGGAGTTGTATTTCAACAACGTCCAGAGGGCCACAGGTTCTCCACCTCTCCCCTGGGCTTCAACTTTTAAATGTTCAATATTAAATATTGCTGTATGAATCTTTTCATGCAAATGGAATGACTTTAAACATAGCAGGCGATATCGGAACCACTAAAACCATCCCCTTTTGGCACCTGCTAAAATGATTCCTGTTTAAACGAGCCTTTCCAGATGCTTAGAAAGTTGATGTGAATCTTAATCTATTCTAGTGTTTCAGCTTTTTGTATGTTTTAAATTATTGTTTACATTTTTCTTGATTTTATCATTTTATCTTTTTGTAAACCGCTTTGAGGGTGTTGGGGTTTTTTTTTACAATCAAGAGATGTAATATATTATTATCTCAACACACATACACATATATTTATTTAACCTACTATATTTTGTATAAATGGGCTCCAACTTTATTTATACAAAATATATTAGGTTACAAATAAATATATATGTATATAGAATTCTTACGATATAGTATACCTTTCTATCTTTGTTTACATTTTCAATTTTTTATCTTTATTCCGTGTTGTTTATTTTAACCGTTGTTTTGAAAATAATTATAAGAAAACCAATCAAGCGGTGTATAAATTTTAGGAAATAAAAGGATAAACCAAATGATTTCAATCCAAGCACTGGACTATATACAGTGGTACCTCAGGTTAAGTACTTAATACGTTCTGGAGGTCCGTTCTTAACCTGAAACTGTTCTTAACCTGAAGCACCACTTTAGCTAATGGGGCTTCTGGCTGCTACTGCACCACCGGAGCATGATTTCTGTTCTCATCCTGAAGCAAAGTTCTTAACCCGAGGTGCTATTTCTGGGTTAGCGGAGTCTGTAACCTGAAGCGTATGTAAGCCGAGGTACCACTGTATGCATATTATGCATTGATCTCTCTTTTCGGTCTCTTCTCACGGCACTTGTCATGAGCCACCAATTGTCTGAATCTGCTTTCACTCTGGCTTCCTTCTCACCGCTAGCCGACCCAAGTCTCTCCCTTCACCTGGCGCAGCGGAGCCTCGGCTCAGACGGTGCCTTTAATGAGAGAAATCTGCAAGGCAGGGCTTCTATTTCGGCTTCTCCTCCGGTCCCTTGAGCCACAAGGCCGTGTTTATAAGACACCCTATAAGGAAGAAGAGAAGGAGGAAGAAATCCCCAAGAAACTGAGGCAACACTTGATCTCTCCTGAGGGATCTGATCCTGGGCCAATCGGCTTCCCTTAAGCAAAGTCGCCGGTACTCATAGGGAGAAAGTGATATCTTCAAGACTCCCGTTGTTTGGGTATAAAAGAGACCAGCCAGTCTCTTGCTAACCAGGGGTGTCTCTGTGTCCTGTTCTCTGGTAGGTACTCCCGGGCCATTCCTGGCAGGAGGCGGGAGGGAATTGTGGTACAGTCTGGATTGCGGTACACGCAAGAAACTAAAGCATGAAGCCTTATTCTAATTCTCTCTTCATAGGGTTAACTAGTATTCTTAACACTGGTATTAACTAGTATTATTTAATAGACTATTGTATTTTAATATTCTGTTGAAAGCCGCCCAGAGCGGCTGGGGAAACCCAGCCAGATGGGCGGGCTATAAATAAATTATTATTATTATTATTATTATTATTATTATTATTATTATTATTATCCAGTAATGCTTGGGTAGGTGTTTGGTGGTTTTGCTATTTTATTTTTTGGCTCTTGTTTTGATTAATCAATTGCGTTTGTTCTACTCCGACTGTCTTATTTCTTGTTTGGCAATATGCTGTTTACCCCTTCCGGGACCTTTGCGCCCCAAAGCAGTATATGAATAAACCATACCATTGCTTAAGCATTGACAGCCAGTGGCAGCTGGTTCCCTTTGGGACTGGTAGGTTGGAAGGCTGGGAGACCAACAGCAGGTGGCGCCAGAGAGAGTGAGAGGTAGAACCAACAAATGGACCAATGGACCAACCCTCTGCTGGTTGGAAAGAAAACATAGATGGCTACAGGAAGAAATTTAACAGATCCCCTATTTATTTATTTTAACCTTGAGACAGTGTGCTGCTTTTTATTTTTCCCTACCCAGGAGCCACCACATTCTTCCTAGCCTCTTCTTTTTCCTTCCTGCTTCTGCCTTGTGCCTAACCCCGAGCCAAGATGCCTGGCGGATACAAAGGAGAATGCGGGGATGATGTGGATCCGATGCCATTTCTGGCTCCTAGCGAGAAAGAGAGGATTGAGGCCATAAGCAAGCCGTACGATATCAAGAAGTCTGTCTGGGTCAAGGATGAAAAGGAGGGATTTGTCGCTGGAGAGATCCAGTCCGAGACGGATACCCAAGTCACTGTGAAGACGGTGACCAATCAGGTGACTTGGTGGGACAGGAGGGATTTTTTGGGGGGTCTTGCAAAGTCTTTGATCTGCTCCTTAGTTGGGAGGAACACCTGGCAATGCTTTGGGAACTGGAGAAGGAACATCAGCTGTAGGGAAGTGATGGGGTGGCTAGGCAGATAAGGAGATGCAACCCCTTTTTGCATGAAGAAGTTGGTTATTTATGTAAACACACACACACAACAACCACAACCAAGACTTTGGAATTCTGAATGCCATCCATTAAAAGCATATGGCTCCCCCCAGAATCCTGGGAACTGTAGTTTGTGAAAGGTGCTAGGAATTGAGCCCTATAAGGGACAAACTACAGTTTCCAGGGCTGGATGCATCAAAGAAGCGATTAAGCTAAATGCATTGTAAACGTCATACAGGGAAAGCCTGTTGGTGAAAAACAGGACTCCACAGCGCCATCTGGTGCCACAGTGTATAAAACGCTTTCTCTTTACAAATGTAGCTGAGTCCCAGGATTCTTTGGGGGAAGCCAAGTGTATGGTGCGACCACAGCCTGGTAGCTGATCCATACCGTTGTTTAAGGTGGAATGTAAGCTTCATGTCCCTGCACTAATTCTCCTCCAAATTGCTGCCTACCATTCTCCTTCAGTTCGGATTTTCTCATGCCCTCACCTTTTCAAAGTACGGTGGTACCTCGGGTTACATACACTTCAGGTTACAGACTCCGTTAACCCAGAAATATTGCTTCAGGTTAAGAACTTTGCTTCAGGATGAGAACATAAATTGTGCTCCAGCGGTGCGGCAGCAGCAGCAGCAGCAGGAGGCCCCATTAGCTAAAGTGGTGCTTCAGGTTAAGAACAGTTTCAGGTTAAGTACGGACCTCTGGAACGAATTAAGTACTTAACCTGAGGTACCACTGTAAAAGTAAAGGACCCCTGGACATTTCAAAGTACAGTGGTACCTCGGGTTACATACACTTCAGGTTACAGACTCCGCTAACCCAGAAATATTACCTCGGGTTAAGAACTTTGCTTCAGGATGAGAACAGAAATCGTGCTCCAGCGGCGCGGCAGCAGCAGGAGGCCCCATTAGCTAAAGTGGTGCTTCAGGTTAAGAACAGTTTCAGGTTAGGTATGGACCTCCGGAACAAATTAAGTACTTAACCTGAGGTACCACTGTACTATATCCCTGGCCCGTGAAAATCTTGAAGTGGAAAGAGACAGTGGCGTAGCGTGGGGGGTGCAAGGGGGGCCGGCCGCACCGGGCGCAACATCTGGGGTTAGGGCAAATCCACGGGTTAGGGGGCGCAAATCCACGGGTTAGGGGGCGCAAATTACTTGCCTTGCCCCGGGTGCTGACAACCCACGCTACTCCACTGGAAAGAGAGGCATTGGTTTGGAGGAGAATGTTGTATGGACAACAGAGAATGAATGGAGGTACATGAAGCCGATTGTCCACGCTAAAGAACAGTATGGATGAGCCTGGAATTGCAACTCAGTCAGGAGTGTCGAAAGCAAAGGATTAGATTATGAGCTCCTGATTTCTATGGGGCCAGTTTTGTTAGGATGCCTTCAAAACCAGTCTGCAATATTTTGGGTCTTACTGGAGAGAGTTTTTCTAACTGATGATTGATTGATTTTATTCTCTGATGGTGGGTTTTTCTGCTGCGTTTGTTTGATGGCTTAACTATCACTGTACAGTGGTACCTCTGGTTACGAACGCTTCTGGTTACGAGCGCCGCTAACCCAGAAGTAGCTGCTCCTGATTGTGAACTTTGCCCCAGGGTGTGAACAGAAATCGTGCGCCGGAGACGCATGCGCAGTGGGAGACCCCATTAGCGAAAGTGCGCCTCATGATAAGAACGGTTTCAGCTTGAGAACGGACCTCCAGAACAAATTAAGTTTGTAACCAGAGGTACCACTGTACGTTCACATTTCCACCATTGATTTAAGCCCCTGCAGGAAGGGCGTGTAAATATCATTGTAGAACCTGTTCCATATCTGCTATTGGGTCCCCGGAGCTCATCATTAAGTAAAGGAACATATACATCACCATGTTTTGGAAATTTTGGATGCTGTGCCTCAAGATTTCCGCTAAACCGTGACTTCTCCACCCACAGACGGTCACCGTTAAGAAGGATGATGTCCAGCAGATGAACCCACCCAAATTCTACCAGGTCAATGACATGGCCAACATGACCTTCCTGAACGAAGCCAGCGTCTTAGACAACCTGCGGCAGCGTTATGTCCTGATGAGGATCTATGTAAGTGGGAAGATGGGTGAGGCTATCTGAGACAAGCAGTAGACTAGAGAGACAGGTAGCTCCTAGGGCCAGATTTGGAAGTCAAGCTGCATGAGGTAGGAAGGATGTGTTGGCCCTCACTTTGGATAAAACAAATAGAAGGTTGAAGACAGAGAGTGACAACACAAGAATGGGCCTTTTCTGTGGTGGCTCCCCGACTGTGGAATGCTCTCCCCAGAGAGGCTCGCCTGGCGCCATCACTACATGTCTTTAGGCGCCAGGCAAAAACATTCCTCTTCACCGAGGTCTTTAGCCATTACATAATCCATGACCTGTTAAATGTGTGGGGACTGTTATTATGTTTATTTTATTATTATGCTGTGTATTATGTTTATTATTATTATGCTGCGTAAGTTATGTTCTTACTGGGACGCGGGTGGCGCTGTGGGTTAAACCACAGAGCCTAGGACTTGCCGATCAGAAGGGCAGTGGTTCGAATCCCCGCAACGGGGTGAGCTCCCGTTGCTCAGTCCCAGCTCCTGCCAACCTAGCAGTTCGAAAGCATGTCAAAGTGCAAGTAGATAAATAGGTACCACTCCGGCGGGAAGGTAAACGCCGTTTCCGTGCACTGCTCTGGTTCGCCAGAAGTGACTTAGTCATGCTGGCCACATGACCCGGAAGCTGTACGCTGGCTCCCTCAGCCAATAAAGCGAGATGAGCGCGGCAACCCCAGAGTTGTCCACGACTGGACCTAATGGTCAGGGGTCCCTTTACCTTTACCTTTAAGTTATGTTCTTAATGTTGTGCACCGCCCTGAGATCTTTTGATAAATGGCAGGATATAAATTCAAACTGATGGAATAGGCACAGCTTGCAGATTTAACATATAGAAGAAGAGATCAAGAAGAACGTACGTTTAAAGAAGACTGGAAAATGTTTACTGAATATATGGATGAAAACTGTGTTCGTTTAAAAACGCTGGTAGCATTAAGATAAATTCAACAGCGTGAATAAGTTTTGATAGATGTAACAATGGATTACTGAATGGTTTAGTTCATGTAAAATATGCAGGGATGTGTGGTATGCAAAACAAACCATAGAAAGAGAAGGGAAGTCATTGATTTATATTGAAATAATAATAATAATAATAATAATAATAATAATAATAATAATAATAATAATTTATACCCCACCCATCTGGCTGGGTTTCCCCAGCTACTCTGGGCGGCTTCCAACAAAATATTAAAATACAATAGCTGTTTTGTGTTCTTTCCAGACCTACTCTGGCCTCTTCTGTGTCACCATCAACCCTTATAAGTGGCTGCCCATCTATGGATCCCGAGTGGCCCAGATGTATAAGGGCAGGAAGCGCACAGAGATGCCCCCTCACCTCTTCTCCATCTCTGACAACGCCTACCATGACATGCTCATGGGTGAGTACAGAGAAGGACCTCCAGCCTCCCTGGTACCTCTGCTCACAAGCTCAGAGGCAGATCACATCCACTGCAGGCAAAATGTCCCGGGTTCTTCCTTCCGTTAGAGCTGGGAAGGACCTTTAGAGAGCAGCGGCCAGTCAGTGTAGACAACACTCAGCTAGATAGGTTGATGGTCTCACTCAGCATAAGGCAGCTTCCTATGTTCCAGCACTGGTCCAAGATATTGTCCTAGCTGAGCTGACCAGCTGTGAAACCACCATGACCTCCTTGCACCCCTCCACTGCTTTAGGGAACTGTGGTCACATGGCACATCCCTGCAGAGTTGCATAGACAGTGTCCTCAAGTAGACAAAGCTCAGTGGTAGAGGATGTGTCTGGCATGCAGGAATTCCCAGTCTCAAATCCTGGCATCTCCAGGTAGGACTGGGAAAGGCTTCATGCCTGAAATATTGGAGAGCCACTGCCAAGTTGGTCATTATAGACTAGGTTTCCCAAACTTGGGTCTCCAGTTGTTGTTGGATTACAACTCCCATCATCTCAAGCTAGCAGGACCAATGGTTGGGGATGATGGGAATTGTAGTCCAAAAAAACCCACAAACAACTGGAGACCTAAATTCGAGAAATCTTGACACTGTAGACAATACTGAGCTCAATGGAACAATGGTTTGACTCAACCTAGGGCAGCTTCCAGTGTTCCTGTAGATGAGGGAGACCGTAGGTCAACCTTCCCCAACCTGGGGGTGCCCAGATGTGTTGAACTTCAACTTCCATCAGCCACAGTTGGCATGGCCAATGGTTGGGGATGATGGGAATTGTAGTCCAGCAACATCCAGATGGGACGCGGGTGGCTGGCACTGTGGGTTAAACCACAGAGCCCAGGACTTGCCGATCAGAAGGTTGGTGGTTCGAATCCCTGCGACGGGGCGAGCTCCCGTTCCTCAGTCCCTGCTCCTGCCAACCTAGAAGTTCAAAAGCACGTCAAAGTGCAAGTAGATAAATAGGTACCACTCCGGCGGGAAGGTAAACGGCGTTTCCGTGCGCTGCTCTGGTTCGCCAGAAGCGGCTTAGTCATGCTGACCACATGACCCGGAAGCTGTACGCCGGCTCCCTCGGCCAATAAAGCGAGATGAGCGTGGCAACCCCAGAGTCGGTCACAACTGGACCAAATGGTCAGGGGTCCCTTTACCTTTACCTAACATCCAGAGGGCACCAGTTTGGGGAAAAGTCTGCTGCAGAGGTTGACCCAATACATTTTGCTTTCTGAGGGAAAGATTGTACTCGCCCTCATTCCATGGAACCGCCAGCTGAATCTTGCTTCAGGATAGCGGCAAGCGGGATTGGGTCCTCCTGCCCTTCTTGCCACCTTCGAAAATCCAAATGTTAAAATTTGTGGGAAGACAGGAATCAATCAAGCTGGAGTGACTGTAGAGCTGTAAGTCAGCCCCATAGGACTTTTAAGACCCGCTTGGCGTGATGTGTTGTTCTTCTTACTCCCACAGAGCGTGAAAACCAGTCTATGCTGATCACGTAAGTGTATACATTTTTTTTAAATTATTACTGCTTAAAATATTTATAAGCCACCTTGGGTTTAAAATATGCAAGGCTGCTTACATAGAGTACGAAAAAGGAAGCGACATTAATGCACTGGACTCAGCTAGCCTGCTAAAGAAAAAGCTATTTATACGCGCTGCATATGCCGCCACTGTGCCGCCAGAAGGCGATGTGGATTTCCGTTTTTCTCGGCCTGTTTTCCCAGTTTTAAATTTACAGCGCTTTAAACTGAAGCGCTTCTTTGATGTGTCTAGCTCCAGCCAGGATCTTAAAATAACCCTGAATTAATAAAAAGGATGCAGCTAGAATTTCAACCAGACAAGGATTAAATGTAAGGTATTGGTTGTGTTTAGAATAGATTTATGAAAGATTTAGAAAGCTTATTGATTAGAATATTTGTGTGAGATTGTATGGGGAAAATACAGAATAACGGGTACAATCTTGCTTAAAATGTATATAGGAAGTGCAGTGTAAGCGATGGAAGTCAATCAATGAAATTTTATTATTATTTTCATCTTGAGATATTTGTAGAATAAACTTGGAAGAAATTCTTCCAACTTTTCTTCTTCTTTTTTTCTCTTTTTTCTTCTTATTTTTTCTTTTTCCCTCTTTTGTTCCTTTTTTCATATATATGTGCTTATTTGAAATATACGGTATATGTATGCATGTATTTGCAATATTTTACTTATATTTTGTAACAATTATGTTAAATAAATAAGTAAAAAGAATTTCAACCAGGGGCAATTCATCTTCTTAGACACCTATTGGATGGGAGTCTTCTTAGCTTGGCTTAGGTTGGCATCTCAAAGACAACAAGGAAGGAGCAAGGAAGGCTTCCCTAGGGAGGGAGTCCTACAGCTTTGGTGCCAGCACCAAAAAGATCCTGCCCCTTTCACTAGACCTCAGACACTGGGGACACACAAAGCAGGGCTGTCAAAGAGGTTCTTAGCAGTTGGTCCGAGGGCCACATTCAGAGACTTATTCTGGAGAGATGGAGTGAAAATGAAGTACGTATTTTTCACTCTATAGGATGCACCGGACCATAGGACACACCGGACCATAGGAGGGGGAGAACAGGGGAAAAAAAATTATTGTTCTCCCCCTCAAAAACAAGGTGCGTTCAAGGTGCGTTCAAGAGCAGGCCTTGCCACTGCCCCCCGAGCTTGTGGTGCTGGCGGTGGGGGGAAGCGCTGTTTTCCCCCACCGCCAACCTCAAAGATCCCTGAAGCCTTTGGAGAGCAGCTGCACTCCAAAGGCTTGAGGCTTCGGGGACATCCTTTGTAGCCTTTGTGCAGCCATCCCGAAGCTAGAACAGCGAGACGGAGGGCTGCGCAGCGCCCCGTCTTGCTGTTTTGGCTTCGGGGACAGCCTTTCAAGCCTCCGCAGGGCGGCGGGGTGCCCTCACCCCGCCACCCTGCGGAGGCTTTGCGCAGCCATCCCGAAGCTAGAACAGCTTCGGGCTGCAGGCTGCTATCTGCAAGCCTTTGGAGCCCGACGGGAGTTCCTGCCGGGCTCCGCAGGCTTGTGGATAGCTGCCCTAAGCCCGGGGAGCGCAGCGCTACGCTCCCCGGGCTGCTGTGCGCACCGACCCTTCTCGCTCTCCAGGCTTCAGCGAAAGCCTGCATTCACTCCATAGGACGCACACACATTTCCCCTTCATTTTTGGAGGGGGAAAAGTGCGTCCGATAGAGCAAAAAATACGGTATCCGCAAGTGCCTCTTCCCTTCCCCCCTCCAGAAACCAGGTCTACCTCATGTGTGAATGACCTTCTCTCGCAGCAGGGGGTTGGAGTTAAAAAAAATATATTGATGGATACTTTTCAACTTTGTGGTCCTGATTTCTCCTCCTTTATCTCCTCTTTCACATGTAGTGGAGAATCCGGAGCTGGCAAGACTGAAAATACAAAGAAAGTTATTCAGTATTTTGCCAACATCGGTGGTACTGGCAAGGCCTCTACCGATTCGAAGGTAAGAGGTTTTTCTTTTATTAGAATGAACTGGGGACTGTTGTCTTTTTTTCCCTCTTTCTTTTTCAAATTTTAATCTTTATTGATTTTAGATATTAAATCCCTCCACCACGAAACAACAAAAAAGAAAACAAATCACCTCACATACAAAGATTTTTTTTTACATAGAAAATAAGATTCTTCCATATAATTGTGACGTCCGTCATCCTCAATATGGGTCCATCATTACCTTGTTGACTGCATATTTGAATATTTTTAAACTTATCGTTAACTGTCCATATTCTTGGTATAGTATTTCGTTGCAGAAGTTATTCAAAACATGTCAAAGATTTTATCCGAGAACAATGTTCTTTTAAATATGATTTAAATAAATCCTATTCTTTGTTAAACTCTTGAGTTTTTTGATTCCTGATTTTCCCTGTCATCTTTGCCAATTCTACATATTCAAAAAAGTCACCTGCCATTCCAATTTAGTTGGTATTTTATCTCCCTTCCACCATCTAGCTATTAACATTCTCGCTGCAGTGGTTGCATAGATAAATATCTTTCTTAATTCTTTCGGTATATCTGCACAAATAATACCTAACAAAAAGGCTTCTGGCTTTTTGATGGAAGTTAATTTGAACATTTTTTAAAAGCTCATTATAGGTAGTTTTCCAAAAGCTTTTTGTCTTTTTACATTTCTACCACATGTGGTACATTGTTTCCTCTGATTCTTTACATCTCCAGCAAAAAATTGAGCTGGTTTTATACATTTTCGCCAGCTTGCTTGGCATAATGTACCATCAGTAGAACATCTTCATGTAGTTTTCTTTTAGCGTATAGCAAGCCGTAAACTTTATGCTGTTGTAAACAAAAATTACATTTTGGTTGTCTTGTACCAGCTGAAATGCAGGCATTGTCTGGAATAATATGTTAATCGTTAGCTGTTGAGAAATCCCCCATGACAAAACTGTGTTGCTGTTGTTACTACAATTGATTCGTCCTTTTAAACCACCATCTCAAGGTGATTTACACTTCTTTTTTTGTCTCGGTCAGGGGTCCCTGGAAGATCAAATCATCCAGGCTAACCCTGTACTGGAAGCCTTTGGAAATGCCAAAACAACGAGGAACAACAATTCTTCCCGCTTTGTAAGTACGAGAATCTGAAAATATTTTGAACCCTTGTCCCCTCCTTATTATGCACTGATTCAAGATCACCAATGTCAAAGCAATGATTCTTCAACGTCAACTTCGTTGGACTGGTCATGTTGTGCGGATGCCTGATGATCGTCTTCCAAAGCAACTACTCTATTCCGAACTTAAAAATGGAAAGCGTAATGCTGGTGGTCAACTAAAGAGGTTTAAAGACTGTTTCAAGGCAAATCTAAAAAAAAATGTAGTATAAACACCAACAATTGGGAAACACTTGCCTGCAAGTGCTCCAATTGGAGAACAGCCTTTACCAAAGGTGTCATGGGCTTTGAAGACACTCAAACACTCAGGATACAAGGGAGAAACGTGCTAAGAAGAAGGCATGCTTGGCAAATCCACACCGTGATCAGCTCTCACCCGGAAACCTATGTCCCTACTGTGGAAGGACATGTAGATCCAGAACTGGCCTCCACAGTCATGTATGGACTCACTGTTAAAACCGTGTTTATGGAAGACAATCTTACTCAGCTACAAGGAATCGCCAAAGAAGAAGAAGATGATGCACTGATTCACACATGCATACACATCACTTGCTTGGTCTTCAGCTAATGACCTAGCGCTTGTTGACCCTCAGTTGTCTACACTGAAGATGATTGTATCACTTTATGAGGTGATAACAATTATTTCACCCTTTGCTGGCTGGGACTGATGGTAATTGCAGCCCAAAATGTCCAGAGGGCACCAGGTTTGGGAAGCTGACATAGTGTTGGGGCTTGGCAGGTCTCCACTAGAAAGGGATTCCACAAGGAAGTCACCACCACTGAAAAGACCATGCACTTGTACTGTTTAATCTTTCCTAGGTAAAGATATTGCCATCTCCATTAACTGATTTGCCTCTTGTTCTTCATCCCAGGGTAAATTCATCCGAATCCACTTTGGCAGCACAGGAAAACTGGCTGGAGCTGACATTGAGAGTTGTAAGTATCCAAGTTCGGCTAATCTCAACCCCGAAATCCATTTTAGGTGGAATTTGGCAGTAGCCTGTTTACTCAGGCAGTTTGAGTCTAAAATAAAAAGTTGATTGGACATAAGCAAATGTACACATGTTTAATCAATTGCCCTGTTTAGGGAAGCTTTTAATATTTGATGAATTATTGTATTTTAATATTTTGTTGGAAGCTGCCCAGAGTGGCTGGGGAAACCCAGCCAGATGGGTGGGGTATAAATAAAAATTATTATTATTATTATTATTAAATGTATTAATGGAAAATAATTTGAGTAATTGACCAGATTTGACGGTGCTAACAGGAAGTTACAGATTAAATGACGCAGGTCTGCTCAGCTCATAGTTGCTTCATTTAGTTTTTCTTGGTCCAAGTTTTTGATTTCCTGGAGTCAGAATTTAATGTTGCTTGTGTGTGGCATTGCAGTTCAGTTAAGTCATATCAGAGCAACAGAGCTGACTTCCAAAGTGTTTGGATACCGTCTACAGCAGTGGTGTCCAGAATTGATGAAGTGAAGGGCCGTGAGGGCCGACCAAAGGGCCAACTGACCTTTTTTTAGGATTGAAGTTGCTGAGGGATTTTTTAAGGATTTTACCCCAGTAAATAAACTGCCACAAGGGCCAGATTAAACTGACCAGAGGGCTGGATTAGACCCCCAAACAGGACTTTGGACATGCCTGGTCTACAGTATCAGCTTAAACCTGGGTATACTTTGTTTTTCAGATCTCCTAGAGAAATCTCGGGTCATCTCTCAGCAACCCGCTGAAAGGGGCTATCACATCTTCTACCAGCTCCTCTCCAATAAGAAGCCAGATCTTGTTTGTATGAAACTTTCCTCTGTGTATTGGGGGGGGGGGCTGCAAGAACTGGGGCTGAGGGACAAATTCAGTTTCCATTTAATGCCAAATCTATCATTTGCACATTCTAAAACAATTTGTGAACTGAAAACACAGCCATCCTCCAAGATTCTCCCTTTTCAGAATTTTGTAATGCAGTTTTCCAACAAAACAGTGTTTATAAAAATGCATTGGTTAGTAGAAAGCATACATAAAAATCAATGTGTTAGTAAGAGAAATCAGGATTTTTAAAGAAAATAAAATGGCCTATAGCTGCAGAAATGTGGAGAACTGAATTTAAGGTGGGGGAAAATGAGAAATGGAGAGAAGCGAAATTGACAGGTCCCTTCTTCCTTACCTAGGAGCAAGCCCCTTTTTAAATGGTGGGACTTGCTCCTGAGAAGGCATGGGTATGGATTACACCAGTGCTTTTTTCCTGGGGGGATGCAGGTGTACGCATACCCCTAAACAATTTGTACTTTTGTCCATTTACTGTATTTATTTTTCCCGATTTGAACTATAAAAGGGTGATTTTCTTGAGTCAAAATGAGAGTACCCCTAAACATTTTTTGGGGGGTGGGAGCACTGGATTACACCGTTAGGGTGCTTTTAGACTAGATGGGCTGGATGAAATCTTCATGGGAAGATGCTTTGTAAGAACTGGATTTTAGCATGAATTTGAGAAGGGGGAAAATGAGAAGCCGAGGCAAGTGAGATGGACAGGTCCTTCTATCCCTAGCAAGAACAGAATGATGAGCTAAATACTGGGGCTGATTCAACAGAGTTCTTAAAAAAGGACCGCAGTTTTTGCATCCTGACTTTCCTTTTATGTGACAGCATCCTTGCTTTGTGTGCCGGACCCCAAGGAGTACCACTGGACAAGCCAAGGAGTCACGATTGTTGACAACATGGACGACGGAGAGGAACTGCTTCTCACAGATGTAAGTCTGCAAAGGCAGCATCTGTTGCATTTTGTCTGCCCCCCGCCCCCACTTTTGAGTGTTTTATTGATTGAAAACTTTATAACAGAAGTGTACAATAGATATTATTGCGGCAGCTAGACTGGTGACTGGGGGGCGGCCACCGAGACCATATAACACCAGTCCTGAAAGACCTACATTGGCTCCCAGTACGTTTCCGAGCACAATTCAAAGTGTTGGTGCTGACCTTTAAAGCCCTAAATGGCCTCGGTTCAGTATACCTGAAGGAGCATCTCTACCCCCATCTTTCTGCCCGGACACTGAGGTCCAGCACTGAGGGCCTTCTGGTGGTTCCCTCACTGCGAGAACTTCCACAGTGGCGCCTGCCCTGTGGAATGCCCTCCCATCAGTTGTCAAAGAGATAAACAACTACCTGACATTTAGAAGACATCTGAAGGCAACCCTGTTCAGGGAAGTTTTTAATGTGTGACATTTTAATGTACTTTTAATCTGTGTTGGAAGCCGCCCAGAGTGGCTGGGGAAACCCAGCCAGATGGGCGGGGTACAAATAATAAATTACTATCACTATATTATAGACAAAATGAGAAATACAAAATAAACAGTTCTTCATTCTTTAACTAATGCACGCTTTGTACATCCATTTGTGATTACATTTTTCAAGACCTCCGATCTTCCCCTTGAATTCCCGAATTAAATTCCTTAAATATGCGCTTAAACTTTACTTTCTCCATATTATTTCACTTACCATAAATTTTATTTTATACAGTTACCCTTTTTACACACCGAAGCTCAATCAAAACCTAGCAACGAATTGATCTTTTGACAATGTTCTTTTACATAAACTCCGTATATAACCCATTCGGGGGGGGGGGGATTGTCTGTAACATCTCTTAGCCTTGTTGATAATCTTGCCAATTCGACATACTCTCTTATTTATTTTGCCAGTCTGTTTTAGATGGGGTATCCTCTCCCTTCCAACCTTTTGCGATTAGAATTCTGGCAGTGACTGTAACATACATAAGGACTCTCCTGTATTTTGGGGGGGGGTCATTTCCCATAATTCCTAGCAGGAAGGCTTCGGTGTTTTTTTTAGGAAAGGAGCATTTGAACATTTTCTTATGCTCATTGTAAATCATTTCCCAATTGAGCACCTGTTGCATTTTGGATGTGGGAGGGAAACGGCAGCAAAAGTTGGCAGCCTAAGGGCTATAAGCATAGCTTGGCAGTCTTTAGCCTCGCTCAGATACGTTAAGGAAATGAGAGGGCAGGGGAGGGGAGTGTAATCAAGTCCACATAGGAAGCTGTCTCGTACTGAATCAGATTACTATTGCAGATGTTAATATTGTGCATCTTGTAGCAACCAGATGGATAAAAACTGGCTCTCTTTTTTCGGAATGAAGCTTTTTCCAGACTCGTTAGATATTATTCAAAAACTTTCCTTGCGGAACTTTCTTCAAAACAGAACAAAGCACCAAAGCTACACCCAAATCATTCCATAAAACATATTCTTACCCAGTCATAGGCTCAGCATCTTCTTAGGAATAAAATAACATATAATCACAGTTGACAAACATAGCTCTCTCTCTCTCTCTCTCTCTCTCTCTCTCTCTCTCTCTCACACACACACACACACACATACACACATACACACACACACTGCCTCAGTTAGCCTGCATTCCAGCCCCAAGGCTATTGAGCTCCTGGAAAGGCATCTTACTCCTGCAGAGCCAGGGAACAAAAACTAACAGCAACTATCTTTCAAAGTGGAGACTTGCAATTCAATACCTTAATCACCTGATCTAATGTTAAACACTCACGTGTTAGCGAGCAGAGAACAGCAACAGTTGATTATCAGCCCACAAAGGAGCTCAGAGAGCCCTTTTTGCTCTTCCTTAGCTTCAATGGAATCTTCCAGTTAAACCCTTTCAGCAATACAGATAGGCATTCTCCATTTCAGTGTCAATTAAGCAATTATACTTAACAATCACTGGTCCACATACCTGGGCATTGCTTACACCCACAGTATCCAACCTTTTTAGACTCACAACCCACCTTTAACCCAAGCATGCACTGGGGGCCCTATTATTATTTTTCCCCTCCTCCCTTCATCTCCTATTGCTGCTGCTACAGACCACCTTAGATCAGGATGCCACCATTTAAGGGTCTTGACTGAGCCACCAGTCAAAGACCAGTGGTCTACACTGATCTAGGTTCTCGGGCAGGAGTCTTTGCCAGGCCTACCTGGGATCTTCCGCATATAGAGGAGATGCTCTAGAACAACGGTTCTCAACCTGTGGGTCCCCAGATGTTGTTGGACTACAGCTCCAATCATCCCTAGCTAGCAAGGCCAGAGCTCAGGGATGATGGGAATTGTAGTCCATCAACATCTGGGGACCCACAGGTTGAGAACCGCTGCTCTAGAATGAAGCTACAGCTCTTGTTCTGTTCTCTACCTATTTATTTTTCCAGAAGCAAACGAGAATGTTTCTTTTCAACATGCCTCCAGGAGTTGAGGGGTTTTAAGCTTAATTATTCCAGTTTCGATGGTGGTGGTGATTGAACTGCTGGCTGTAATATCTAAACTGGAGCGGGGGGTTGTGGAGTGCTTTGACACCTATTGAGAAATGGTACACAAGGTTTGGAAATGATAATGATTCCTCTCTTCCAGGTGGCCTTTGATGTCCTAGGCTTCACTCAAGAAGAGAAGATAAGCGTTTATAAGCTGACTGGAGGCATAATGCACTTCGGCAACATGAAATTCAAGCAGAAGCCAAGAGAGGAGCAGGCAGAAGTTGACACCGCTGAAGGTAACAGAGCGGGGAGGAGCAGCAGGAACCAGTTGTTGTGGGACTACAACTCCCACCGTCCCTGGCCGTTGGCCGTAGTACCTGGGGCTGATGGGAATTTGAGTTCAACAACATCTCAAGTGCCACACCCTCCCCAACTAAATAAGGGGTGCCGGTCAAATCTCAAATTCAAAGAAATTCACTGTTTTGCAACTCAAAGTGTTGACATTATGTAAAATAGTGGACTATGCAGAACTGGCAAAATTAAGAGAATCTGATGATGAGTGTTTTGTGGAAGAATGGAAGCCTTTTTTGGACTACTTTGGATTTGAGCTATGAGCCACATAAGTAATTACAGTGGTACCTCAGTTTTTGAACGTAATCCGTTCCGGAAGACCGTTCGAGTTTTGAAACATTCGAAAACCGAAAATTCGATAGCCGACAGCTAGGCCTCAGGATCTTGCACTCAGCGGAAGCCACGTGGCATGTTCGACTTCTGAGGCGTGTTCAAAAACCAAAGCGTTTATTTCCGGGTTTACGGCATTCGGAAACTGAAATGTTCATCAACGGAAATGTTCAAAAACCTAGGTACCACTGTAGATTATAGTATTGTGGTTATGATTTTAACAGGCAGAAGATAGGGAGAAGCAGAAGTGGAGAAACAAGAACAACAAGTGGAAAATGGGGTGGGAAGTTGATAAAATATGAGGGGGGGATTGTTTGTTGGATTGTAGATGTTAAAAATGTTGAAACTTAATAAAATATAATTTTTTAAAATGTAGTTTAAAACCTTAATTAAACATGTGGTTGATGGCTTATATTCACATTTCCGTTTGCTCTGCCTCTTCCCCCAGGAAAGCCCACAGTTTAGTGCTGAATCCGAACGAACAGCACTTGGGTTTTCTGTGGATTGTTGTTTGCTCCGATTTAGCACTAAAGAGTGAATTTTCTGGGGGAAAGCAATGGGGCAAAGACAAAACCGCTTGGACCCGTGCTATCTAGGGGTGGGGGAAGCGGAAGCATGAACAAGCCCTTAGCCCCATTGGACTTACTCCTGCGCAGGCACTGACTGTGCTTGTGTTGTCCTTTATGCAACAACGGCCTAGCAGAACTTGCAGAAATGGTTGTGGCTTCCTTGCCTGAGGAAACGGGGGCCTTCGTCATGGCCAGCAGTTTGCTCCCCTTCCGATTAATCTGTGACTTTGGTCTTTTGGCAGTGGCCGACAAAGTCGCCCACCTCATGGCTCTCAACTCCGGGGAACTCCAGAAGGGCATCACCCGGCCCCGGGTGAAAGTGGGCAACGAGTTTGTGCAGAAGGGGCAGAACATGGACCAGTGCCACAACTCCGTCGGTGCCCTGGGCAAAGCCGTCTACGACAAGATGTTCAAGTGGCTAGTCGTCAGGATCAACAAGACCCTGGACACCAAGATGCAAAGGCAGTTCTTTATCGGAGTCCTGGATATCGCTGGCTTTGAAATCTTTGAGGTACAGGGAAACTATGAACAGCTCTAGCGGGAGGTTTGCAGGTGGGGTCTGTCCCAGGTCTGTGCTCTATGGAGCAGTCGGAGCAACCAGTTTATATACCTTCTTCCCCTGCTGGGCTGTGCACATGCATCCAGAGACTACGCCTTCAGGGAAGCAGCCTCTGCTCTTCCCTCTTCAGTCCTCTCCTGGTCCTGGGAGACAGTGGTGCAGGAGAGGGTGGAGAAGCACCCTGCTGTTCATTTGCTTGAGCTGCCTCTCCCTCCTCTTCTTCCAACCCATCCTGTGCTCCACCCTCCAGCTCTGAAACTCCCCCTGCTATTGCCTCCTGGCTGGTGAGGTAAAGGTAAAGGGACCCCTGACCATTAGGTCCAGTGGTGGCTGACTCTGGGGTTGCAACGCTCATCTCGCTTTATTGGCTGAGGGAGCTGGCGTACAGCTTCCGGGTCATGTGGCCAGCATGACAAAGCCGCTTCTAGTGAAACCAGAGCAGCGCACGGAAACACCGTTTACCTTCCCGCCAGAGTGTTACCTATTTATCTACTTGCACTGGCATGCTTTCAAACTGCTAGGTTGGCAGGAGCTGGGACCAAGCAACGGGAGCTCACCCCGTCGCGGGGATTCGAACCGCTGACCTTCTGATCAGCAAATCCTAGGCTCTGTGGTTTAACCCAAAGCGCCACCCGCGTCCCTCCTGGCTGGTGAAGTTTGCTGCAATTCACTGCCCCCCTCTGCCATGTCAGACTCCAGCCCCCTTTCCCGTGGCGCACACTCGCCAGCAGCCCCTGACGCAGGCCTTTGTTTCTATTCCCTTTGCAGTTCAACAGCTTTGAGCAGCTCTGCATCAACTTCACCAACGAGAAGCTGCAGCAGTTCTTCAACCACCACATGTTTGTGCTGGAGCAGGAAGAGTACAAGCGAGAAGGGATCGACTGGGTCTTCATCGACTTTGGTCTGGATCTGCAGGCTTGCATTGAGCTCCTGGAAAAGGTGAGCCTCTCTCACCAGCCTGCAGCATGGCCAGCCTCTGGTGGCTTAATAGAGCCAGCCCAGCTGTGAGGCAAGTGAGGCCACTGGCTGAGGCGGCAGAACTCGCCCCCTCAGGCAGCACATCCGTGGATGCCCTGCCTGCCCTGCTGCCTCCACCAGCGACTGAGAAGTGCCTCCGCCATCAGCGTCAATTTGAGGCAAGATGGCGGCCATTTTGGATGGCCCCAAATTGGCACAATCTTGCCCCAAATGGGCACTGATGGTGATGTTCCTTCACCAGTTTTGGGTGGGGCAAGGCACATGGCAGCAAGGCAAAGCAGTTATTTCTGTTTCGCCACAACCCCGCACCTTAGCCTGCTGAGATCATAGAATCATAGAATCATAGAATCATAGAGTTGGAAGAGACCACAAGGGCCATCGAGTCCAACCCCCTGCCAAGCAGGAAACACCATCAGAGCACTCCTGACATATGGTTGTCAAGCCTCTGTTTAAAGACCTCCAAAGAAGGAGACTCCACCACACTCCTTGGCAGCAAATTCCACTGTCGAACAGCTCTTACTGTCAGGAAGTTCTTCCTAATGTTTAGGTGGAATCTTCTTTCCTGCAGTTTCAGATAGTACTATCTGCACAGATTCTTAATATTCATCACTCCCTCCACATGTCCTTATTTTTTTGTGCATTCATGATGAATCCCTACTCTGCCCAGACACTGAGGTCCAGCTCTGAGGGCCTTCTGGTGGTTCCCTTACGGCAAGATGTGAGGTTACAGGGAACCAGGCAGAGGGCCTTCTTGGTGGTGGTGCCCGCCCTGTGGAATGCCCTCCCCTCAGATGTCAAGGAAATAAAGAACTATCTGACTTTTAGAAGACATCTGAAGGCAGCCCTGTTTAGGGAAGTTTTTAATGTTTGATGTTTTATTTTGTTTTTAATCTGTTGGGAGCCACCCAAAGTGGCTGGGGAAACCCAGCCGGATGGGTGGGGTATTATTATTATTATTATTATTATATTATATTATATTATATTATATTATATTATATTATATTATATTATATTATATTATATTATATTATATT
>JAXCMG010000036.1:7816211-7833207 GCA_034642415.1 Podarcis siculus | reverse complement strand
TTCTTCTTCTTCTTCTTCTTCTTCTTCTTCTTCTTCTTCTTCTTCTTTTTTTGCAATCAAGCAGTGTATAAATTTTATGAAATGAATGCAATATTCTCCCCCTGCCTGACTACCCTCCTGTTTCATTTCCTCTTCCTGTTTCAGGAGCAGCTGAACAAGCTGATGACCACCTTGCACAGCACAGCCCCTCATTTCGTCCGCTGCATCGTTCCAAACGAGTTCAAGCAGTCCGGTATGGAGCTTTGCTGTTCTTCTTTCCCTTTTAAAAATTGTAAATATAGAAAAAGGTATATAAGGAGGGCTGGTTAAATAACCATTCAGCACTCCGTAAATAACAAATGAAAGAGGAAAAGGGAAGTCATCGGTTCTAGGCCAGATAATTTTTAAAATTTGTTTATTTGATCGTACTTCTGTACTGCGTGCATTCAAAGGAATGTCACAAAGCAGTTTACAAAAGTAAAATGCATTTTAAACCAATCCCACAGTCTAATAGGGCAAGAAGAAGTCCAGTCCTAATGTTCTAGGAAAGCCTGAGAAAACAAACAAGCAGTTACTAAAATAATGAATAAGGGCATGTATGCTCTTCTGTTTTTTTTCTTTTCAGAAAGATGCAGCAGCTATCCATTCCTATCAGACACATGGCCCTTTCTTGCACAGATATAATGGTTGTTTAGAATTTGGGATGCTGCTGTTATGAATGAGTTAAGTTGACTTATTCATATCAGCAGCATCCCGAATTCTAAACAACCATTTGGGCAGAAGAGGAGACATTATTTTTTCCCTCAGTGTTGTCCCAGTTGACTTGGAAGGGGGGGGTCAGTTGACTGCATTCAGGCTGAAACATGTTGTTCCATGGAGCATCGTGAATTTGGCTTGGTGAATTGCCACGGGAAGCAAAGCATCCCAAAAGACTGGCTCGTGGAGGCTCTGATTCTAGACCCTTTCTCTCCTGCACTCCACCATTTGCTTGAGCGCCTCTTCTTTAGTTTTCAAGGTAGCATCCTAATTCACTCAGCCCTGACTCAGCCAGTCTCGTTCCAAGCAACAGTCCAGCAGCAGTTTTTGCTCTTGCAGCCGTGAAACGGAAATGTCGTGCTCTGTCTTTTGCAGGTGTGGTGGATGCGCACCTGATCTTGCACCAGCTGGCCTGTAACGGCGTTTTGGAAGGTATCCGTATTTGCCGGAAAGGTTTCCCCAACAGGTTGCAGTACCCTGAGTTCAAGCAAAGGTGAATATCGTCATCAATATGCCATCCATTTCTAGGGTGGGGGTGGAATGCCTGTTGCTCTCCTGGTATTGATGAGCTACAGCCCCACCTGGCCTGGTCATTGGCCATGTTGGCTGGAACTGCCAGTTAGATGATGAACAACCAGACTGATCAAAATTCTCCTCCAGCCCCAGCAGAGCTACAGATGAAGTGTTTGTTGCACCCAGTTCTCCGTAGTAGCTGCTAAGGGGGTGCAGGTGTCATGGACTGATTGGACGCAGAGAAATGGTGGGAGGAACCAGCTGATGAACCACCAGGGGGGAAAGGTTAAGAGCCAGGGGAGGGGGGGTGGGACGAGGAGGAGTGGTCAGAGGGAGAAGAGAGAGAAGCTTGGGAGGAGGAGGTTTGGAAGCTGATGAGGTAACAGGCTTTAGTGAGCAGGGAGAGTCTGTGGCAGAGAGAAGGCCAGAAACAGAGGCAGAAGCTAAAGCAGGAGAGGAGGGAGGCCAAGGGGCAGAGATGAGTCAGGCTGGTGAAGAGTCCTGGGTGTCTCCTCCTCCTGCTGCAACAAGCTCCCCTCCGACCTGGTCTCCCAGAACCAGAATACTACTACTACTACTACTAATAATAATGCTTTTATATTTATATACCACCAATCTGGCTGGGATGTCCCAGCCACTGGGTGGCTTCCAACACATGATGATAATGATGATGATGATAATAATAATAATAATAATAATAAACATCAAACATCAGACATTAATAGTAACAATCAGATACTGTATGAAAAGTCGCAGTAACTTTAAAATAAGCAACTTTTATCAAATAAAGCAATATTCGACAATCCTTTAGAATCCAATAGCAAAGAGTAAAATTAAGTATCAGGAAATAATAATTAAACAGTTTATACTTACCAATTACAATAAAGAGTTACTAATTTATGATCAATAAAATAACAGCAAATCACAATGCATAAAATACCACAAAACATACAAAACCATGCAAAAGGGTCAGATTGAGAAACCAGGACACACAACCCATAAAATTATCTTTAAAAGCTATCCCTGAGCTACTCTCTTCCCAGCTGCTTCTCAAAGTCATGGTCTGGGGCTGGAGGGTGGGGCAAGGCAGGCGGAAAAGACATTGCCTGCAGAAAGTCTCTCAAACCTCAGAAGAGGCCTGAAGAGGGCGGAGGAGAGATTGGTGGTGTGCAGGCGCAGTCTCTGGCTGCTTGGGGGAAAAAACCCTGGAAAGATGGGGACTTAGGCATCTGTGGGGGACCTTCAGTCTCTGCAGCTGCTACATAGGAGCAAGTCTTACTGGAGATGAGCTGCTGTGCTCATTCAGCCTGACGCTCCTGTGTTGATGCTGTTTTTGCTAATAAACTCCAGCTTGCTCCGTGTGATTTCCTGCTGGCTTGGTCCTGCCAGAAGGAGAGGCTTTGTGGCTCTCCAAGTATCTGAACCCAGCAGAACTTAGCACGAAATAGAATAAGGGGCTGTGGGAACTCAATGTGGTGAGATGAATGGCAGCAGAATTCATGTGTCCTGCCATGATGCACTCCATGCCTTATCCCTCCTCTCTCGATTAGCTCCCGTGATTGGCTGGGTTGGGGTGCTGGCAGAGCAAGGCTGGTGCCCATCTATGTTGCCTTACTGGCTTTTACTCCACCCCCCATCACTTTGCTTAGCTGTTCTGTGGCCCACCAGCCACCAGACTCTGGTTCTTGAAAGTTCTCAGTGGCCGCTTGTGTCTTTCTCTTGTCAGGTACCAGGTGCTGAACCCCAATGTGATCCCTCAGGGATTTGTGGACAACAAGAAGGCCTCAGAACTTCTCCTGGGATCTCTGGACCTGGGAGAGAATGAGTACAAAATTGGGCATACGAAGGTATGGCAGGCTTCAGTCTGACCTTACTGTTTTCTTTCTTTCTTTCTTTCTTTCTTTCTTTTTCTTTCTTTCTTTCTTTCTTTCTTTCTTTCTTTCTTTCTTTCTTTCTTGGTTTTCACATAGTACATTACAACACAGATATACCAACACCATTTCCTCTCCATCCCCCCATAAATTTACATTTATATTTCCTCAATCCATCATGTTATTCTTTTCTCCTTCCTCCCACTCCCCTCCGCCCCCACTCGTTTTCCTCCCCATTATACAATTTACAGTAATCGTAGCATTCTACAATCTTCTCAGATCATCTGTATATTCTTCTTATCTTTCATTACTAATTTTTCTTCCATCCAGCACTTCACATTTTAATCTAGGCATATTAGCATATCGTTTTTTAAGCAATATTTTGCCGTATATTCATCAAAACATTTCCACTCCTTTTTTAATTTTTGATTCGACTGATTTCTTATTACAGCAGTTAATTTTGCCAAAATTAAATATTCATTTAGTTTACAAATCCATTCTTCCTTTGTGGGTATAGTTTGTGACTTCCACCTAGAAGCAATCACTGTTCTAGCAGCTTTACTTTTCAAGAATCATATCAGCTTGGCAGGGTGAGCTGGCTGTGCGATCATTCTCCTGCCAATGGCTTGATGGGCATGCGGCTCCTTGCTTTCAAAGGTCTTCTTCCGCGCTGGAATCTTGGCCAAGCTGGAAGACATGCGAGACGAGCGTTTGGCAAAGATCATGACCATGCTGCAGTGCCGGGGCCGGGGCTTCCTGATGAGGATTGAGTTCAAGAAGATGCTAGACAGGAGGTAGTGCTTCCCTTGCCCTCTGTATCAGCTCTTTGCTCCTTGGGAGAAACCCTTGTAGCTTGTGGTGCTGGGCCTGGCTAGCACAGTTCAGTGTGGTGCCAGTGAAGGGGCTCTGTGAGCCAGGAAACCCCACCCCAGTTTAAATCGGGAGATGGGGAACCCACAGCCTGCAGGCCTAATGGTGCTTGACGAGGGTCCTAATTAGGTCTGGCAAAGCCATTGCCCTCCAACACACACACCCCTGCCAGAGGAATGTTGGGAGGCACCAGCTGGGGAACCCCCAAGGGAAGAAGGCTCAGAGCCCGGGGATTGGTGGTGGGACGTTGATGAGCAGTCAGAGGCAGAAGAGGGAGAAGGAGGTATCGGAAGCTGAAGAGGTAACAGGGTTTAGTGAGCAGGAAGAGGCTGGGACAGAGAGCAGTCCAGAGTCAGAAGTGGCAGCTGGAGACGATTGGGGGGGGGCAAGAGGCAGAGATGAGATGTCTGCTGAAGAAGGCAATGGGTCTCCCCCTCCTGCTGTTACAAACTGCCCTCCCGCCTGGTCTCCCAGGACCAGAAGAGGTATGCAGAGGGCAGAGCAGAAACAGATGTGGCGGCAGAATCTCAGAAAGCTTGGGAAAGACCCAGGGGAGTAGGCGTCGTAAGGAGCGGTGGGAAGGAGGGGACCTTCAGTCCTTGCAATTGCCTCATTGCCTACTGTGAAGAGTTGCTGTTCTCACTAGACCTAGTCTCCTGAGCTTTGTTTCTTTGAAGAAAGAGTTAATGTCACTGACGCCATGTGAGTTATCACTGAACTGCAACTGGTACCCCGCTTCAGGCACTGTCACATATGTCAGTGGTTCTCAACCTGTGGGTCCCCAGATGTTGTTGGACTACAACCCCCATCATCCCTGACCACTGGTCATGCTAGCTAGGAATGATGGGAATTGTAGTCCAACAACATCTGGGGACCCACAGGTTGAGAACCACTGACATATATGATGGCAGGTAAAGAAGTGGCTTAGCTCAGCATCACTAGGGAGTTCCCCACTAATGGGCTGCTCTCGGCAGCGATCAGCTGATAGGTACTGTGAGCAGCCCCTGTATAGGCAGCACCAATCAGCTGATGGCCACTGATGGGCGCTGAGAGGGAGCCCTTTGAGGTCACCTCTGGATCTCGTGATGGTGTCAGGTGATGGACAGGTGGGTGGCTCCGCCTATCTAATAATGTAGTCCCCTTGTAGGTGGGGGGTGGTAAGAATCTGCTGGTTGGGTTAAATCAAGGGGCAGGGAAGGAACATAGGTCCCTCCAGGTGATGATGGACTCTGCAACCGCTTTTTCCTTTCCATTTCAGGCTGGGCCTGATGCTTATCCAAAGGAATGTGCGCAAGTTCTTGCAGATGCGGTACTGGGGCTGGTGGAAGCTGTATAACAAGGTGAGGCCAAGCAACCCAGCTCAGCATTGTGGGTCCAAGAGGGGAGGAGCTGGCGTGGTGGCCAGGGCAATTCTGGAGAACAAGGAAACAGGAGGAGGATTTATCAGCCCCTTTGTTTGATGCTAAGGAGTCCCATTGTGAGTTTCGGTTAATTATTGACAGGGCAAAAGGGAAGGAGCCATTTCCCATCTGAAGGAACGCCCTGAAAAGAAGCTGGGGTTTTGCACTACAACATGGGAGCCATGTGAAGTGCAAAATGTATTTTTAAAAAAAAAAATATTTGCACTGCTTCATGAAAATGCCTTAGAGATATATTTCTATTAAGCAGTTAATAAATTTCATACCGTATTTTTTGCTCTATAAGAGGCACCAGACCACAAGACGCACCTAGTTTTTGGAGGAGGAAAACAAGAAAAAAAATATTCTGAATCTCAGAAGCCAGAACAGCAAGAGGGATCGCTGCGCAGTGAAAGCAGCAATCCCTCTTGCTGTTCTGGCTTCTGGGATAGCTGCGCAGCCTGCATTCGCTCCATAAGACGCACACACATTTCCCCTTACTTTTTAGAAGGGAAAAAGTGAGTCTTATGGAGCAAAAAATAGGGTAATTAACCAAAATAAGAGGTTCCCTTTCGTTCGTTTCTATATTTAAAAATGAACAGGTACGTGGTTTTTCAGCAGAGAGACCCCAAAGCAGCTCACCATAAGTAGTTAAAACCCAACCTGAAAAACCAAGAATGGCTTGGATCCAAAGATCCTGTGAGCAAAATGCTGGTGGAATTGGAAGGAAGGCTATTCCCTGCCCCCCGCTTAATCCCCCCTGCGCTGTAGTGTCACATTGAGGGAGATTCTTGTTATCTCAAGGAGCTTGGGATGGTGCCCACTGTTTGCTGCTCACATGCCCCCAAAACACTTAGAAATCCTGCGTGTCTGGGCCTTTAAGTGACTCATTCTGTTTATGCCATAACCTCGTAGTTTCTCACACCTTGTTCTATTGAATTGGCACTGTGTGAGGATGTTAATCTTTTAAGATAAGGCCGGAATAAAGCACCTGGAATAAGGGAGTTGTTTCTGTTAACTTCCTGCCAATATTGGTGAGTCTTTCACTCTGGTGGGAAATGGATGTGCTACCCAAACACCAGCTACGGCTTATGTAACAGCATCAGTTACTTTGGTTGGAATGGATGTACAGTATAGTGTTGCAGGAATTTATGTATAGGTGGGGGGGGGGTTGCCCCTCTAGCAGATATCATGCACTTGCAGCCCACTACCAATATTAGCACAATCACTTTTGTGACTTTTGTGATTTCTCCCCACAAAACACTTCATCACAGTTCCTTCCTATCTATTCAAAGGGCCTCTGCTGCAGAATACCAAATGTAACAATTCACTGATAGATGTATCTATGTACTGGCTCACTGGGAAAACTTCAGAAATTCATATAGACATGTGAGCTCAGCTACTCAGCAGCCCCTCTGCCTGAGTGATAATCCCTGGCATCCTGATACCTGAGTGCCAGACAGGTAGCCATTCCAGAAATAACAAACCCAGATGAAGACAAAAGGGTGTGATTAACTTGGCTGGGAAAGAGGGAAATGTAAATATCTCTTTTGTTACACTTGATGGGTGTTTGGTGGAGGGCAAGGAGAACCATGGGGCAGGGTCCAGGATGCTCAGATTACGGCCACCAGACCTCCCCTTTCATGATGTAACCATGATGTATTAGTGATGTAGTTTGGGGGGTGTAACATGGGGATTAGCAGCTAATAAAAGTTTGGGTTCGCTTTTGTTTGGGGCTTCCATCTTGTTCCACCTTGTGGCAGGTAGGAGTCCTGTCGCAACAGTCTTTATTGAAGACCAAGCCTACTGGCTGCTGTTTGCTCTGGTATTCTTGGCTGGTGTCCTTGTTTTTTGTCCAAGGGAGCCCTCAGATTTCTCTGTTAACAACAGAAGCCCCCGAAACACATTTGTTAGGGAGAACTGCTGCACAGGCTGGACTTCGGAAGTTCTGTGCACCAGTTACCCCTCCAATACCATCTCCAGGCTTCACACCTGTTGTTGACAAAGTCCCCAGAAACCAAAGACTGAATAAGAGAATAACAGTGCTTTGTAGCTTCTTTGGGCTATTTAATAAAATATTTAGCTTTCATCTGAATGTTCATTGTGTTCCAAATCATTAAAAAAAAATGCCTCTTTGGCAATGCCTACATCTCTCTCACATCTGTTCCAGAAAATCCCATGGAACAAAGTAGGGGGTGATGTTGGTTAGGGGAGGAACTGGAAAAGTTCACCTCTCTCTCTCCATTCCCCCCCCCCCCGTAAGGACCCTCTGCTGGATAAGAGATCCTTCTGCAACGGGAAGGAACTTTACCGTTTGTGGAAGAGCAAGCCTAGATCTAATAATTTTGATTTCCTGAATTATTATGGCAAGGCAGGGATGGACAACCTGCCTGCCCCCCTCCCCCCAATGCTCACTTTGTGGCCCCGGGTCCCCTTCCCCATAGGTCAAACCTCTGCTGAACGTGGCCCGGCAAGAGGAGGAGATGAAAGCAAAGGAGGAGGAGCTGAGGAGCGCCATGTCCAAGACACAGGAGCTGATGGACCGTGTCAAAGAGCTGGAAGAAAAGACAAACACCCTCAGCCAAGAGAAGAATGACTTGACCATCCAGCTGCAGGCCGTGAGTCACCAAAACACTTTTCAGGGCAGGGGTGAGAAAGCTCTGGCTTGTGGGACCAACACGGCCCCTGGGCCTCTCTAGCTGGCCCTTGGAACTCTTCCCCGGCCACACCTCCAATCTGTCTTGCATCACATCCTCATTTAGTGTTTTTGCTTGGAACATGTCTTTTGAACTCAAGTAATGACATTACTAGGGACACTGGTGGCGCTGTGGGTTAAACCACAGAGCCTAGGACTTGCCAATCAGAAGGTCGGCGGTTCGAATCCCCGCGACGGGGTGAGCTGCCGTTGCTCGGTCCCTGCTCCTGCCAATCTAGCAGTTCGAAAGCACGTCAAAGTGCAAGTAGATAAATAGGTACCGCTCCGGCGGAAAGATAAACGGCATTTCCATGCGCTGCTCTGGTTCGCCAGAAGCGGCTTAGTCATGCTGGCCACATGACCCGGAAGCTGTACGCCGGCTCCCTCGGCCAATAAAGCGAGATAAGCGCCGCAACCCCAGAGTCGGTCACGGCTGGACCTAATGGTCAGGGGTCCCTTTACCTTTAAGGTAGTTTCTATGGGAGTATATTGTATTTAATTATGGGGTGTCAGAGTTTTTAGGGGGCTAACCAGGCTGGGATAGCAGGCTTGTTGGTTTCTGAATGTCTGACATAGATTTTCAATTTGGTTGTTCTGTATTGGACAATGACAATAAAGATGATCTTATCGTGACAAAAATGTTTTCGCCCCGGGTACAACTTGACCTTGCTAAGCCTCTGGTCCAGCTGTGGTGGCACTGCATAGCCATCATGGCTGGTAACCATTGTTAGCCCTCTCCTTCATGAATTTATCTAAATCCTCTTTTAAATCCACCCAAATTGATGACCGCCTCCTGTGGGAGTTGAACACTGAATCTTCCAACATTCAGCTTCATTGGAGGGATGTGGCAGTAGCATCCAGGAAGGACTGGTCCTTGGGTCACCATTTGCCTGTCCCCCTTTCAGGAGCAAGAGAATCTGATGGATGCTGAGGAACGCCTGACCCAAATGATGAAATCCAAGATGGACCTGGAGAGTCAGGTCTCAGATATGAAAGAACGCTTGGAGGAGGAGGAAGGTGCAGCTGCATCCCTGGGTGCCAACAAGCGCAAACTGGAGGGAGAGCTCAATGATCTCAAGATGGACCTCGAGGGCCTAGAAACCACCCTCGCCAAGACAGAGAAAGAGAAACAGGTAAGTCTTCCTTGAATCTGGCGCCAAGCGGGAAATCTATTTTGGACATCCTTTCTCGATGCAGACTCTTGGGTTGCTGTTGGGTTGGGGGGAACCTGTGGCTTTTCAACAGTTCATAACTTCTGCTTGAAACATCCAAAGAAGGAGAGTGGATAAGGTTCAGTGCCAGAGATTTGAGTTTTGATCTTGTGGGATCCTGATAAAATGGCAGGTTCCCTCTTTCGGTTGGCGCCTGGTCTTGGATTTTGCAATGGCTAAACAAGCTGAGTCGTGGTTGGGCCTACATGAATAGGTCTCCCTTCTCCCCTCCAGGCTTTGGACCACAGAGTCAGGACCCTGACCACGGACCTTTCGGCACGGGAAGACGCTGTCACCAAACTCCAGAAGGAGAAGCGGGCTCTGGAGGAGTTGCACCAGGTAAGAAAGCCCAGTCACAAGCTGTACCATAAAGGCAAAGCAGAAAGAGATAAATATTTATAGGCTGCCTTTCTGAGGAAATCTCTCTCAGGAGACCTTGTGCCACATCTGCATTGTACATTTAAAGCACTGCTGTACCGCTTTGACAGGCATGGCTTCCTGCAAAGAATTCTGGGAAGTGTAGTTTGTTGCAGGTGTTTATTAGGAAGAATTGTCACTTAAAATGCAGATGAATTTCCCTGATTATTATTATTATTATTAAATAATGAAACTGTGAATTGCTGCAGAAATGTAGGAACTGAATGAAAGGGACCAATTTGCCCCACCCTACCAGGGACACGGGTGGCGCTGTGGGTTAAACCACAGAGCCTAGGACTTGCTGATCAGAAGGCCGGCAGTTCAAATCCCCGTGCAGGGTGAGCTCCCGTTGCTCGGTCCCTGCTCCTGCCAACCTAGCAGTTCGAAAGCACCTCAAAGTGCAAGTAGATAAATAGGTACCACTCTGGTGGGAAGGTAAACAGTGTTTCCGTGCACTGCTCTGGTTCGCCAGAAGTGGCTTAGTCATTCTGGCCACATGACCCGGAAGCTGTACGCCGGCTCCCTCGGCCAATAAAGCGAGATGAGCGCCGCAACCCCAGAGTCGGCCACGACTGCACCTAATGGTCAGGGGTCCCTTTACCTTTTACCAGGAAGGGAAGAGAGTGTGAATCCCCATCAGGATGCTGCCAACTCCTGTGCTGTGTCTATTGGTGTGTGTGTGTGTGTGTGTGTGTGTGTTTCGAGAGGCAGAAAAAATTATTGGATGGCCAGATCAGATGGCCTGATCTCAAAGAGGAACGCCCCCTGGCTTCTCTTTAGTTCCCTTTGGCCATGACAAGTTTCCCTTGTTCTCCATTTCTCCTTAGAAAACTCTGGACGACCTTCAGGCTGAGGAGGACAAAGTGAATCATCTCACCAAAAACAACAGCAAACTTAGCACCCAGATACATGAGGTCAGTACCGACTGGCCGACTGGGGTGCTGTCTTGATCTGCCATTGGGCTACAGCACTTGTCATGCGAATAACGCCTCGAGATTCTACACTGTCCCGCCCTATGCGCAATAGATATGTGACTGGAAACCATGCGCAGAGGGAGGGGCTTGTGACCTCCAGGAACCCCAATAACATATAGTAGATTCAGGGCAAGCAAAAGAGATTGTTGCGCCCCTCTTCATTCCTCTTTGTGTTCTGGGAGACCAGTGAGGGCACAGAGAGCTGGTCGCAGCAGGAGGGGGAGACTCCCTGGCTTCTTTAGCGACCTGGCTCATCTCTGCCTCTTGGCCCCACCTCCTCTCCTCTTCAGCCTCTGCTTCTGCCTCTGCTTCAGGACTGCTCTCTGCCACAGACTCTCCCTGCTCACCAAACCCTGTGGCCTCTTCAGCTTCCGACACCTCCTCTTCCCAGGCTTCTCCCTCTTCTCCCTCTGACCACTCCTCGTCGTCCCACCACTAATCCCCGGGCTCTGAACCCCTGGGGTTTCCCCAGTTGGTTCCTCCCACCATCCCTCTGCATCCAGCTGATCCATGTCACTGGCCCACACGGTCCCCCTGGACCCTCATCTCCCAAGGTCCTAGTCTGGCACTCCACTACCCCACACCGCCTCCCCGTGGTGTGTCTCCTTTCCGTTGCGCCAAAGGAGTGTCGTGTGTTCCACCTCGGTGGTTCCTTCCCATCTTCCTCTTTGCTTTGCTTCCCTTTGTAATTCACTTTTGGGTTGATTTCTTCAACCAGCTGGAGGACAACTGGGAGCAGGAGAAGAAGATTCGTGCTGAGGTAGAGAAGGCCCGTCGCAAGGCAGAGGGCGATTTGAAGATGACCATTGAGAACCTCAACGAGATGGAAAGGGCAAAGCTTGATTTGGAGGAGGTGGTCAAGAAGTGAGTGAGGGGGTGGATCAGGCATGCGACACTGCAAGGAAGGCGGTTGGGAATTAAAGTAGGCGTGAACTGTGGGCTGGCCAGCAGAGAAACTAAGAATAATAACAATAATAATTTTATTATTTATACCTGCCCATCTGGCTGGGTTTCCCCAGCCACTCTGCGCGCCTTCCAACAGAATATTAAAAACATGATAAAACATCAAACATTAAAAACTTCCCTAAACAGGGGGTGGCTTCTAAAAGTCAGGTAGTTGTTTATTTCCTTGACATCTGATAGGAGGGCATTCCATAAGGCAGGTGCCACTACCAAGAAGGCCCTCTATTTGGTTCCCTGTAACCTCACTTCTTGCAGTGAGGGAACCACCAGAAGGCCCTCGGAGCTGGACCTCAGTGTCCGGGCAGAACGATGGAGGTGGAGACGCTCCTTCAGCTATACTGGGCCGAGGCCGTTTAGGGCTACCCATATATCTGGGGCAGCCAACAAGATAATATCCAGGTGTTGTTGAACTCCAATTCCCATCTCCCTTAACAATTAGTCATGCAGGGGCTGATGGGAATCTGAGCCTGACAGCATCTGGAGGGAAGACACATTCAATATATCAGCAAGATGTACTAAGAAAAAGTTGAAGGCACTAAAAACTGTTGCCATACTAAGTTTTCCTAGATTCCAACTCCCATAATCCCTGGGGTTTGTGGCAGTTGGAGTCCAACCACACCTGGAGGGCCACAGCTTGCTAACGGCTTGTTACACAGATGTATCCTAGCAATTTACAACATATTTGAACACATAAGCATAAATACATTATAATATTAATTTGAGAAATGCAAACTTGAATGCACATCGAGATGAACAAAAGAACACCTCACTGTATCAGCAACAGGAAGGTTTGGCAAGTACCCTAACAGCAAAAAAAGAGAGCATCATCTTAGTCTTGGAGGAATAATAGAATGGTAGATTTGGAAGGGACCACAACGGTCATCTAGTCCAACCCCCTGCAATGCTAGAATCTTCTGCCCAAATATGGGGCTCAAACCTACAACCCTGACATTAAGAGTCTCATGCTCTACTGACTGAGCTAAGGTAAGCTTTTTCCTGGCAGTGAAAAGATATCTGTGAAGGTGCCAGGCGGACCTTCCTGGGGAGAGTGTCCCACAGACAGGGAGCCACAACAGAGAAGGCCCTCTCCCTTGCCATGTATCTGGAATAGGGAAGTTGTTGCCTTCCAGTTATTGTTGCTTGGATTGTGTCCAAGGCTGATGGGAATTGGAAGCAAACAATATCTGGAGAGCCACAGGTCCCCTGTCCCAGGTATACATGGCCAAGGTGATAGGATTCCTTCTGTTTGAAGGGTTTGGATTTGATATCCCGCTTTATCACTACCCTAGGGAGTCTCAAAGCGGCTAACATTCTCCTTTCCCTTCCTCCCTCACAACAAACACTCTGTGAGGTAAATGGGGCTGAGAGACTTCAAAGAAGTGTGACTAGCCCAAGGTCACCCAGCAGCTGCATGTGGAGGAGCGGAGACGCGAACCCAGTTCCCCAGATTATGAGACTACCGCTCTTAACCACTACACCACATCTTCCCTTGCAGGCGAGACATGGAAATCAACTCTATCACCGGCAAAGTGGAAGATGAGCAGTCCCTTAACTCCACACTCCAGAGGAAACTGAAGGAGCATCAGGTAGAAGAGAAAGAGGCTGAGGGAGGCAGAAAGAACAGCCTTCTTTGGTAGCTTTTCTGCTTTTACTCTTTGCCTAAATACTTCTCCAAGCCTCATGATCCTCGCATGTCTTTCTCATAGGCCCGGATTGAAGAGCTGGAGGAAGAACTTGAAGCAGAACGTTCTATAAGGGCAAAGGTAATTTTTTTTAACCCCCTTTTCAACAGCCAATGACATGAATCAGTTGTGCACACTGTTGTTAGTGCTTCGACGCTTGCCCTCACAACAAACCTGTAAGGTCGGCCATTGCAATCTCCATTTTACAGACTGGACAACTGAAGCTAGAAGCTAGATAGTAATCTATAGGCCCCCAGGGAGTTCACGGGCCAACTGGGACCTGAACCCAGATCTCCTGAGCCCGACATTCAATCCAGCAGATTGCACTGGGTCTCATTTAGTGTAATTACAATCAGGTACAGTGGTACCTTGGGTTACATACGCTTCAGGTTACAGACTCCGCTAACCCAGAAATAGTACCTCGGGTTAAGAACTTTGCTTCAGGATGAGAACAGAAATTGTGCTCCGGCGGTGCAGCAGCAGCAGGAGGCCCCATTAGCTAAAGTGGTGCTTCAGGTTAAGAACAGTTTCAGGTTAAGAACGGGCCTCCGGAACGAATTAAGTACTTAACTCGAGGTACCACTGTACTTGTAAAAACAAAAAAGAAGAAGTTTCAAATGGGCAACTTTGGAAGAGTTTTGTTTGAAATCAGCTAAAGAACAAAACAGGATATATCAGCCCATTAAAGATGCCTAGGTGGGGTAATGTAGAGTTTAATATTTTCCGAATTATAGAGTTGAGAGCAACTCTGAGGATCATCTGGTCCAATGCAGGAATCTCAACTAAAGCATCCATGGCAGATGGCCATCCAAGTCTCTGCTTAAAAATCTCCAAGGAAGGAGAGTCCACCACCTCCTGAGGAAGCCCATTCCACTGCCGAACAGCTCTTACTTCAGAAAGTTATTCCTGATGTTAAGTCGAAATCTCCTTTCTTGTCACTTGAAGCCATTGGTTTAGGTCCAGAGCAGGGAAAAACAAACTTGGTCCATCTTCCATGGGACAGGCCTTGAGATATTTGAAGGTGGCTCTCATGTCTCTGCTCAGTCTCATCTTGTCCAGGCTAAACATACCAAGCTACCAAGCTTCTGCTACTGTTCCTCATAAGGCCTAGTTTCCAGACCCTTGATCATCTGGCTTGCCCTCCTCTGCACACGTTCCAGCTTGACAATATCCTTAAATTGTGACTTAGTTTGTCCTTTTAACGGATGCATTAGTTAGTTTACTATTACAGTGGACCCTCTGGATACGAACTTAATTCAATCCGGGGGTCCGTTCGCACCCAGAAAATCACATAAATAGAGGTGCGCTTCTGCACACGCACGCAGCGCAATTGAGCGCTTCTGTGCATGCGCACGGCGAGAAACCCGGAAGTATACATTTCCGGGTTTGCTGTGGCTGTAACCTGAAGATTCCATATCTAGAGGGATACATAAGTAGAGGTACGACTGTATTATTATTATTATTATTATTATTATTATTATTATTATTATTAATTATTCCTAACTACACCGAGCTGTCCAGGGGTCATCAAGGCATGTTGGAAGTGCAAAATTACATGAACAAACCAGTATTAAGATGTGTTCTTTCCCAAACTTCCTTCAGGTTGAGAAGCAGCGCAGCGACATCTCCCGGGAACTGGAAGAGCTCAGTGACAGGCTGGAAGAGGCTGGCGGGGCGACCACCTCTCAGGTATGCAGGAGCCAAGATGGCGGAGCCATTCAACCCAGTACGCAGATGAAAGGTCAGGGTGGTCACCTGCTCCCTCTATGCCTTCCTGCCTCCAGATCGAGCAGAACCGCAAGCGGGAGGCTGAGCTGCTGAAGCTCCGCCGGGAGCTGGAGGAGGCTGCCTTGCAGAGTGAGGCCACGGCTTCCACCCTCCGCAAGAAGCACACGGACGCCATGGCGGAGATGACCGAGCACCTTGAGAACCTGCAGAGGGTGAAGTCCAAGCTGGAGAAAGACAAGCAGGTCATGAAGGCCGAGATTGATGACCTCAGCGCCAGCATGGAGACCATCCAGAAGTCCAAGGTAGGGTCAGTTTCTCCCCTTCGCAAAGACTTGGGTGCTCTTGAAAAGGTAAGAAGGATGCGAGCACCTCTTTGCTTTATATACCATCCACGCCACGTCTTCTGCAGATGAATGCTGACGCTCATGTCCGCAAGCTGGAAGACAACCTGTCTGAAGCCAACGCAAGGCTGGCCGAGTTGGAGAAGAACCAAGCGGAAATTAATGCGATCAGGAGCAGGCTCCAAGGTCAGGATCTTTCTGGATTGATTTGGTTGCCTGCAACGTTGCGTCCAACTCAATTCTTGGGCTGGATCTATACTGATTGTAAAAATGCTTTAAAATTGTTATATAGCTCTCAATGCAATTTTACAGTACATTGCTCTACAGCACCCTTTATAACTCATTTATTACATTTTAACTGACTAGTTCAGGCTTCCTCAAACTCGGCCCTCCATAAGTTTTGAGACTACAATTCCCATCATCCCTGCCCATTGGTCCTGCTAGCTAGGGATCATGGGAGTTGTAGGCCAAAAACATCTGGAGGGTTGAGTTTGAGGAAGCCTGGACTATTTAGTTAGTCTTTGGTTTTCATATGCTGCTTAGCACTGCAACAGACCTTTCTCGTTTATCTCCCTTCCTTTTCCTTCATTCTCAGGCTTCTTACATGTCAGGTGTGGGGAAAGGCTGGCACATTGGTCCGTTTCCCCCAAACCATGCCTTTCAAGTGATGACAGGATTTAACCCTCATTCATCAGCTGATGAAATGGAATAAAATCATGCTCACTTTGTCAGCATTCCAAGCAATCCCTTTCCTGATTCAACCGAGGTCCATAGCAAGGTCAGAAGCTGAGTGGCAAAAGAGGGAGATCCCCGGCTACACCTGCCTTAAATAGTGCAGGCCACACCCCCTGGGCCAGCTGATTGGCTAGCCAGGGGATGACGTGGCCGAAGATCCCCCTAATCACGAGGAGGCTGAGAGCCAGCCCCCGCGCGTGTGTTGGGGGCGTGAAGCCCAGAGCAACACCACCTCCTCCCTAGGTCAGAAGTGGCTTTGTTGTGTACACACATGTTCCCGTCTGGCACAGCCAAAGCAAGCAAGCGAAATGCAGCATCTTTCTCCCCTTGCCAACCCTGTGATTGACGTCTCTCCAAGCGTGGTGCTTAGGGCCAGCAATGCACTTAGGAACCCCAGAACAAAGGGGTTTGACAGGTGACCAGGACCACCTACTAGCCAGTCGTGTGACACCACACCACCATGTGACGTCAACCCACCTGTCAAATTTGACTCGTGAGGCAGATTCCCCGCCCCTATCGCAGACCCTTGAGCCTGGGCTTTCCCCCTACTCTCTGCTACAGCTGAGAACAGCGAGCTGAGTCGGGAGCACGAGGAGAGCCAGACGAGGTTGAACCAGATTCTCCGCGTCAAGACGTCCCTCACCTCCCAGGTGGACGACTTCAAGCGGCAGCTGGACGAAGAGTCCAAGGTAAAGATGGGTGAATAATTGTATAGAAAAACATGCATGCCTCATCCAGAACTGCTGACCAGCGCCCCCTTGGGATGAATGAGAGTCCACCACCTTCTGCGGGAGTCTAGCAGTGAATGAGAGTCCATCACCTTCTGAGGGAGTCTAGCAATGAATGAGAGTCCACCACCTTCTG
>JAXCMG010000036.1:7653321-7814627 GCA_034642415.1 Podarcis siculus | reverse complement strand
GTGTGTGTGTGTGTGTGTGTGTGTGTGTGTGTGTGTGTGTGTGTGTGTTTTATAAATGGAAGTGCTTTTAATTGCTCTTTGTTTTCCGGTTGTTTGTAGTTTTATTTGTTTGACAACTTTTCATTCTGTTGTCACCTGCGCTGGGACAAAGGTCCATAATAAACACGACATCTCCCCTGCTCTTTATGGTGCCCAGTATTTATCTTGGGGAATAGCCGATGTGCCGTCCACATGTTGCTGGAACTCCCAACTGTCGTTGGCCCTTGCCAGCCTGGTTAGGGCTGATGGCAGTTGTAGTCCAGCAACATCTGAGGTGCCAGAGGGTCTCCCATCCCCGCATGGAGGGCTTTAAGACAGGCACGTTGAATTCGGTCTGGAAATCGGCTTGGAGCAAGTGCGCCCAATGCAATTGTGTTGCAGCCTTCTCTGCTGTGGAATGGCCTGCCCAGATTAGTTCACCTGCCGCCTTCTTTACAGTCAGATCCAGATATCTCCATCCTCATCCCCCATAGAGCTGTCAGGGGAAGTGCATGGAAGCACATCTCCAGTTATGGGCCTGTCAGAGAGCCAGGAAGGGATGCAGCAATGTTGCTCCGGAAGGATGCTGCCGCCACCTACGATATTAAACCCACAACCGATGCAACACTGACTTGCATTCTCGTGTCGCGGTGCTTCTTCCAGGAGAAAGTTGACCGCCCGGCTCCAGGAGGCAGAGGAGACGGCTGAAACGGCTCAAGCCCGGGTGGCCAGCATGGAGAAGAACAAGCAGAGGCTGCAGATGGAAGTGGAAGACCTCACTCTGGATCTTGAGAAGGTACCCGATCCGCAGTTCCCAAAACTGTTTAGGGAAGTTTTTAATGACTGATGTTTTAATGTATTTTTTAATCTTTTGTTAAACAGCTGTAGCTGTGGAAACCCAGCCAGACGGGTGGGGTATAAATAAATTATTATTATTATTATTATTATTATTATTATTATTATTAGCGCCCTCCCTGTGGAGCGCCCTCCCACCAGATGTCAAAGAGAACAACAACTACCAGACTTTTAGAAGACATCTGAAGGCAGCCCTGTTTAGGGAAGCTTTTAATGTTTGATGTATCACAGTATTTTAATATTCTTTTGGAAGCCGCCCAGAGTGGCTGGGGAAGCCCAGCCAGATGGGAGGGGTTTAAATAATAATAATCATCATCATCATCATCATCATTATTATCATTATTATTATTGTCATACCTCATGTTATGTTTGCTTCAGGTTGAACATTTTCAGGTTGCGTCCCATGGCGACCTGGAAGTACCAGAAAGGGTTACTTCTGGGTTTCACTGCTCGCGCATGCGCAGACGTGTAAAATGATGTCACGCGCATGCGCAGAAGTGGCGAATCGTGGCCCATGCACGCACAGACGCAGGTTGCGTTCTGCTCATGTTGAGAATGGGCCTCCGGAATGGATCTTGTTTGCAACCAGAGGTACCACTGTATTATTAAATGCCCCGCTTAACTTTCTCTCCCCAGGCCAATGCAGCCTGCGCAGCCCTGGACAAGAAGCAGAGAGCCTTTGACAAGATGCTAGCAGAGTGGCACCAGAAGTGCGAGGAACTGCAGCTGGAGGTGGACAACTCCCAGAAGGAGTGCCGCATGTACATGACGGAGAACTTCAAGCTCAAGACGGCCTACGAGGAATCCTTGGAGCACTTGGAATCTGTGAAGAAGGATAACAAGACTCTCCAGGGCAAGTGTTTCTGGGGCTGTGGATTCTCTGTGTTAGGAAATAGGGTGGAGACAAGATTTGGTTCAGTTCCAATCGGAAGGCAAACTGATCTAATTCTCACTTTCTGAAATACAAGACACGGATAGAAATACAGCCCTCCTTCGAAATTTGTGCTTCCATGAATTTTGCCTTGCAGTTCTTAAGCAAAGTAACACATGAGAGCCAATGTGGTGTAGTGGTTAAGAGCGGTAGACTCGTAATCTGGTGAACTGGGTTCGCGTCTCCGCTCCTCCACATGCAGCTGCTGGGTGACCTTGGGCCAGTCACACTTCTCTGAAGTCTCTCAGCCCCACTCACCTCACAGAGTGTTTGTTGTGGGGGAGGAAGGGAAAAGGAGATTGTTAGCCGCTTTGAGACTCCTTAAGGTAGTGATAAAGCGGGATATCAAATCCAAACTCTTCTTCTTCATTTCCAAAAATGCATATTCTAGAGCTAGGGTCAGCAAGGTGTACCTCGCCTGGGCCAGTTCACTCCCGGGAGATCGCTCCGTGGGCCAGATTGTGTCTGCGCCCACAGAAGCGCTGCACTATGCCAGTTTAGTGCAGCGTGCAGGGACTTGCCAAGCAGGTGGCTCGGTTCGGGGGTGGCTCGGGGGCTGTTTAAATGACCCCCATGGGCTGCTTGTGGCCCATGGGCTGCAGGTTGCTGACCCCTGTCCTAGAGTAAAGTGTGCATAGGAATGCCTATATAAGTGAAAATAAACATACGAAATGCATTTCATTGGAGGAAACCACTTACAAATGTGTGCCTGCTAGGCAAAACTACATGCAAAAATTGCTTATGAGGAGAAATTCGCACTCAAATGTCAATGAGTTTCCATGAGTTGTTTTTAAATCACAAATTGGTGCGGATGAATGAGAAATGTGGTGGAACGGAAATGGAGAGATTTGTACATCCCTCCAGTTTGCAGGCCTGAAATACAACGGAAGCATTGAAAAGATTTGTGTGTGTGCTTTTTCCCCCCTCAGAGGAGATTAAAGATCTGATTGACCAGCTGGGCGAGGGAGGAAGGAGTGTCCATGAGCTGCAGAAGATGAAGAAGAAACTGGAGCTTGAGAAGGACGAGCTGCAGGTGGCCCTGGAAGAAGCAGAATCGACCCTGGAGGTAATGATTCCTTGTTTATTATTAAGCATTAGTAGGACTTCCCCTGCATGTGAAGACAGGCTCTGGAGCAGACAAGACCAATAGAGGGTCCAGTGGTCAAGAAGACAGTTTCTGCATGTGCTGTAGTGAGGGGCAGATGGGGCTTGTCAGCCTGGGAAGGCAGCCCGTCTAGGAGAAGGAAAACACTGATCCTAAACCTCCATGGCCTTGCGGGATATCTTCAGGAGAAGAAAAGGCTAAGGAGTGAAACCTGCACGAATCCAGAGTGGGGTCCCCAAGACGATTGGATGGCACCTTGTACACCTCCTGCCAGCAACTCCTGCAGCCAAGCTGGCGCCAAACGCCTTGCTCTGATTTCCTTTGGACCACCTCAGCGAGGTCAAGGGTGTGTGTCATGTGGGTTTGACTTCACCTCTGGAGACACACTCCATTGTGTCTCGAGACAGATGAACGCCAACACGAAAAACATGAGCAGCCTCATTTTTTCAGCATTTCCGGCCCTGCAAAGGGCATCGCCATCCATATTCCATTGGCCTCCTGCTCAGTCAGAGGAAGTGGTGCTTCTGAATGCCAGTTGCAGGAAACTGCAAGGGGCAGAGTTGCTGTTGTACTCAGGTGGCCATGAAAAGCCTGGAAGCAGGATCTGAGCGTGACAATACTCTGCACAGCTGCAATTCCCAGCAGCTGGTATTCAGAAACATCATTGCCTCTGACCATGGTGGCAGAGAATAGCCATAAGCCGGGCTAGTAGCCTTTGATTGATCCTAAGATTCGGGACGCGGGCAGCGCTGTGGGTTAAACCACAGAGCCTAGGACTTGCCGATCAGAAGGTTGGTGGTTCGAATCCCCGTGACGGGGTGAGCTCCCGTTGCTCAGTCCCAGCTCCTGCCAACCTAGCAGTTCGAAAGCACGTCAAAGTGCAAGTAGATAAATAGGTACCGCTCTGGCGGGAAGGTAAACAGCGTTTCCATGCGCTGCTCTGGTATGCTAGAAGCAGTTTAGTCATGCTGGCCGCATGACCCGGAAGCTGTACGCCAGCTCCCTCGGCCAATAAAGCAAGATGAGCGCCGCAACCCAAGAGTTATTCGCAACTGGACCTAACAGTCAGGGGTCCCTTTACCTTTACCTTTAAGATTCGGATATGCTATGACAGGCTTCCTCAAACTTGGCCTTCCAGATGTTTTGAGACTACAATTCCCATCATCCCTGACCACTGGTCCTGCTAGCTAGGGATCATGGGAGTTGTAGGCCAAAAAACATCTGGAGGGCCGAGGTTGAGGAAGCCCGTGCTATGAGGCAGAGAGAAAAGAATAATGGTACATGAAAAAGAAAATAATAATAAGCTTGATTGAAACCTGAGCTTTTAAGGTAAGTGTCGGGAGTTATGTTCCTTTGCCGAGCTTGAAGGGGGTTCCAAGTCCTTTGCCCCACATTGCTCAGACAGCCCCATAGCCGATCGGTCACTATTAAAGTAGTCACTAGCTGTTTTCACCTTTAAAGAGCCTGTCATCCACACGTCTCCTTGTGTTTCTGCCGACAGGTGGAAGAGAGCAAGCTCATCCGCATCCAGCTTGAACTGGCGCAAGTCAAGGCGGACATTGACAGGAGGATTCATGAGAAGGAGGAGGAGTTTGAAGCCACAAGGTATGGAGCGCGGAATGTGTGTGAGAGGCAGGAAGTGGAAGGTTAAAACTGGGAACAACAAAAAAAGAAGTATTTGAGAGAGATGAGGTTCTCCCCTTTTTAATCTTTGTTTTAATCCTCACAACCACCCTGCGAGGTAGGTTAGGCAGAGACAGTGGCTAGCCCAAAGTCAACCAATGTGCTGAGTGGGGATTTGAACCCTGGTCTCTCTATCCCTAGTCCAGCACTCTAGCCACTGCTCCACACTGCCAGCCAGTGAGCATAACTTCTCATTTTACAGCAGTTCTATTTGGAACACTCGTTAACTTATTTGGGATATCAGTGGTTGTGGGATTTTGAGCTTTCCTTGGTCTAGAAAAGTAGCTGATGGGGTGTGTGTGTGTGTGTGGTTTTCTTTCTGGTAAACATTTCCGCAGCCTCCCCCACTGCCTGCATTCCCCGATTCGAAAAAGCCCAAATGGGGAGGTAAAAGTTCACGACATCTTCCTCTGGCCTTTTATGAGAGTGCAGGCACCTGGGGAGGCTGCAGGGGGCAGAACACTAGGTGAGGAGGTTTAAAATGAAAGGAAGGAGTCTTGGCAAGTTAACTGCAACAAAAACCCGTATCCCATCCATGAGATTTTCACTGACCATTTCAATCCTCTTTGATAATTTTCAGACGGCATTTCTTTATTCAGAAGGTAATGTACAATGACGAAATGCAGGATAATTTTTTGGCACAGCACAAACGTCATTCTCATGACAATCCAGTGAGGTAGGCTTAGGCAGAGAGGGAGAGGGAGAGGGAGAGGGAGAGGGAGAGGGAGAGGGAGGGAGAGAGAGAGAGAGAGAGAGAGAGAGAGAGAGAGAGAGAGAGACACTAGTGTAAGATCCCCAAGTGAGCTTCAGGACTCAGAGGGATTGAGACACTAGAAGAAGAAGTCCCAGCAAAGGAAGAATGGGTACAAAAACTTATGGAACATGCAGAAATGGCAAAACTTACCGGAAGAATAATAAATCAAGATAACAAACATTTTTTTTTTAAATAAAAGAATGGAAATGGTTTATTGAATATTTACAGATAAATTGTAAACAGATAAAACATTAGCAGGATTATTGTAATAACCTGCCGTTTTATAAAAGTATATATTTACAGTAGATAATTAAACGAGCAAGTTAAATGAATTTGGGTATGCAGAAGATATTAAAAAATAAATTTAAGGAACCGCAGAAAGAGGGGGGAGGAAGTCAAATTTTGAAACCTTAAATTGATTGTAAAGCTAATGAAAGGTATAAATTTGAAAAGTATAAATAAAAAACTAAGGGGGGGGTGGAATTGAGACAAATGGATGCCTTTGTTCTCCTCGGCAGGAAAAACCACCAGCGGGCCATTGAGGCCCTTCAATCCAGCCTGGAGCTGGAGGCGAAAGGCCGTGCTGAGGCGCTCCGTCTGAAAAAGAAGATGGAGACCGACCTGAACGAGATGGAGATCCAGCTGGACCACGCCAACAGGAACAACAGTGAGCTGGTCAAGACTCTGAAGAAACTCCAGCAACAGATCAAGGTGAGAAAAAGATCGTGAGGGAGGGAGGGAGAAGCCAGGCGGAAGAGAAAATGGCGCCTGGAGGGGATGGTCTTCTGAGGAAAAGCTTTGCAGGTTAACACAAGTTGGAGAAACCCCTGGGTTGCTTGTTCTCCTCAGACAGAGCTGGCAAGGTTGATCTCAAGACCTTCTGTGGTCTTCTTGCGTGTTCTACCTCTGAGCCAAGGCTCTTGCCCAGTCAAAATGTGAACCGAAACGCCTTTCTTTCTAACACCCTACACTGAGCAATGGCTCTTTCAGGGCAGATTATGTACAGTTTGGCAGAGTTCAGATTGGAGTGTGGGCAGTCTACAACCAGTGTAGATGAGATGGAGTTCGATAGGCCAACAGCTTGACTCAGCCCAAGGCAGCTTCCTAGGTACAGGTTGTAGCTATCCAAGTTCTGAGAGTAGACCCACTAAAATGAGTGGAACTGAGTCAGCCACACCAAACGATGTTGCTGATTTCATTATTTGTAACCCACCCATCTGACTGGGTTGCCCCAGCCACTCTGGGCATAAAAACACAATAAGACATCAAACATTAAAGACTTTCAGACACAGGGCTGCCTTCAGATGTCTTCTAAAAGGTGTATAGTTATTTATCTCCTTGACATGTGATGGGAGGGCATTCCACGGGGGGGGGGGGTGTGCCGCTACTGAGAAGGCCCTCTGCCTGGTTGCCTGTAATTTCACTTCTCGCAGTGAGGGAACCACCAGAAGGCCCTCGGAGCTGGACCTCAATGAACGTGACTAATATTAGGTACAGTGCTGCAAGCCCAATGTGTAACCTATCTTGTGTATCTGGGGTGGTCCCCAGCCTGACCCTACTGGTTACTTTTCCGCCTTCAGGACCTCCAGATCCAGATGGACGAGGATGCCCGCCAGCATGAAGAGCTCCGGGAACAGTACAACCTCCAGGAGCGCCGCCTCAGCCTTCTCCAAACGGAGCTGGAGGAAGTTCGCACCGGCCTGGAGGGCAGCGAGCGCTCCCGCAAACTGCTTGAGCAGGAGTTGGTGGAGGTCTCCGAGAGGCACAATGAACTCAACGTCCAGGTGGGGACAGAGGATAGTCACCTGCCTGTCCTGGGTGTGGTTGGCTGATGTGCTGGTCCCGGGGGAAAGGTTACTGTTACCGTAGTCAAAGTTCAGTCCTGAGTCACTAGCCTGGAAATAGTTCACAAGGTGCGAGGCGAGGTCCGAAGCAGGGAGCCGGGCGGGGACAGGAACACTCAACGATCAGAAGCAGGACGCCGGGCGGGGAACAGGAACACTGGAAGGTCAGAAGCAGGAAGCCGGGCAGCGAACAGGAACACTGGAGGAACAGGACTGGATGCTGGCCGAAACAGCTCTTCAATGACGACGTTGCTCCTGCAACCTGGGACCGGGCTGACTGGCCTTTATCTTCTCTGAGGCCAGGGGCGGTCCCGGCCCCCAGGAGCCCCACCTCTCCTGGCCTTAAGGCGAGCACTCCTCCTGGGAGAAACCAGTTCCCTTCACCTCTCTGCCCTAAGCCTCTGCAGTTCAGGAGAGGCTGAAGGGTTACTGGGCCCAGGGGGAGACTCACCTGTAGGCGCTGAGTCCTCAACCACCTCTGGAACCAGAATGGATTCACCTGGTGCCTGCTCCTGAGGATCCGGCACAGGTGCAGGCTCCTCAGCATCAAGACCCTGCCCCAGTTCAGCCGGCCCTAGAGGCGGGGACTCCTGTGCAGGCTGGGATTCCTCTGATTCACTCTCTGAATCGGATTCCCAGGCCATCACATCTGACTAGCTGGGCAGTTTGATGTGCAGCATGTTGAACCCGGTGGTGAAACTAAGCAGACACATGCTCTGCTTAGACCAGCCAATGAAGAGTGGTCCATTAGGGCAAATGAGGCAGTGCTGCTTCGCTAGTCTGTCTGCCCTTAGCCAGCCCCTAGAAGTCACCGACTGGCTGGACGCAGAGGAATGATGGGAGGAACTGGCTGGGGAACCCTGAAGGGAAGGAGGCTCAGAGCCTGGACAGTGGTGGTGGGATGCCGCCGAGTAGTCAGACTGGGAAGAGGAGGTGTCGGAAGCTGAAGGAGTAACAGGGCTTAGTGAGGTGGGAGAGTCTGTGGCAGATAGAAGTCCAGAATCAGAGGCAGAAGCTGAAGCTGGAGAGGAGGGAGGCCAAGGGGCAGAGGTGAGCCCAGGTGGTGAAGAGTCATGGGTGTCTCCCCCTTCTGCTGTGAAAAGCTCCCCTCCCTGCTGGTCTCCCAGAACCAGCAGAGGCATGAAAAGGGTGGAGGAGAAATTAGCCTCACACAGGAACAGTCTCAAATTGTTTGGGGGAAAACCCTGAAGATGAGGGGACAGCTGTGGGGAGGTGGGGACTTTCAGTCTCGGCAACTGATTTATGTCTAAGACCTAACGGGAAGGAGCTGCTTTGCTCGTTAGGCCGCACTCTCCGCCAAGATAATGTTTTGGCAAATAAAGAGTTAACTCCAACCTGGAATGGTGTGATTTACTGCTGGCTCATTCTTTGATATTGTCCATCTGCCTTCTTACTTGCCGCCAGTCCAGATGGTGGCACTCCCTGTTGACTTTCTCCTCCTTTGTCGCATTATTGCCCCTTGCAGAACTCAGCAGGGAGGCAGGGACCAAACTAGACTAAGCTGGCTCTGCCTGTCACTGGTTTGGGTGCTACCTGTTGTTGGTCTCCTTGCTTTCTGTCCTATCAGGCCCAGTGGCACCAGCCATCATCACAGGCAACTGTCTCAAAGCATGCAATAAAAAAAGCAGCATTCAGGCATTAGAACAGGCAGTCTGTCTCTGCATTTCTGCAACAACTGAGGCAATTGCTTACCCCAAACTCTTCTTTTCCCTCTGCAGAACCAAAGCCTGCTGGTGATCAAGAGGAAACTGGAATCTGACCTCCAGCGCATCACTAATGATCATGAGGAGCTCATCAGCGAGTTCCGAACGGCGGACGAGAAAGCAAAGAAGGCAGTGGCTGATGTGAGTTGCATCGCTGCCAAATAGGGCTCAGGGATAATTATATCCTATTATTTTTATGGTGGCAAATAGAAAGGGCTGATCCTTTGTGTATCACTAATGTGAGGTTAAAGGATGAGGAATCTCATACATGAATCTCATTCATGTTTGTTTATTTTTTAATCACACCTCGGTCAACTCCAGGCTATCACTATTTTGCAGAAGGGACTGTGCACCGAAAATTAAGGTTTGCACAATTAAATTGGATTAAAGTGCTCTGGTACAACAATTTAAAAAACAAAACAAAAACCAGGCTATTTGCAGTTAGGAAAGTGATGGGGAAAGTACACAGAGACAATCAAATACAGTAGATAGCATTGCCTCACTTTCCTACAAAGATATCAGGATGCACGCTCAATAAACAGGTTGAGGCCAGCTACTTGCGTTCCATAGCCCTGAGTATCACTCAACATTCCCCTTCCTTCCATTGGGCTGATCCGAATACATGAGATGGAGCCGGGTTCTGATGCTTGCTGCTCTTGGTGATTCTAATACTTACTTCTTACCCTCCCCACCCCTTCCAGGCGACCCGCATGGCAGAGGAGCTGCGCCAAGAGCAAGATCACTCCATGCACCTGGAGAGGATTAAGAAGAACCACGAGGTCACCATCAAAGACCTGCAAGTCAAGATGGAGGAAGCTGAGCAAATGGCCCTGAAAGGAGGGAAGCGAACCATCATGAAGCTGGAGACCAAGGTAGGAGGGCGCTTCTCCATTGCTTCTGACCTCGTCCCCAAAATATGCATGTTGCCAGACCAAAGATGCACAGAGTCTGAATCCCTCAGATTAACCCCAGACCTGCCGGGAGCAGAGAACCCTAAGGGCCGCAGAAAAGGCAGTTAAGAGGAGAAATCATTACTTATTTTTTAATCGGCATCCATCTCAAGAGACAATGGAGTGTGCCTCCAGGGGTGGAGACAAACCGCTGTGTTAGCAGCACCAAAGCGACCTCACAAGCCAGGGCAAGGTGTATGGAGGTCCTGGGCTTCTCACATAACAAGACCTGGCTGATGTGGTCCAAAGGAAAGCAGAGCAAGGCGTTTGGAAACAGCTTGGCTGCAAGAGTTGCCAGAAGGAGCCATACAATGCACCATTTGTGTGAGGTTACTCCTTAGCTGCTTCTCCTCCTGAATATATCCTGCAAGGCAGCAGAGGTTTAGGATCAGAGTTTTCCTTCTCCTAGATGGGCTGCCTTCCTGGGCTGACAAGTCCCATCTGCCCCTCAGGGAAATCACAGAGGTGAATAGAATGATGTGCAGGAATTGGACAGAGCCAGTGTGGTGTAGTGGTTAAGAGCGGTGGACTCGTAATCTGGTGAACCGGGTTTGATTCCCCGCTCCTCCACATGCAGCTGCTGGGTGACCTTGGGCCAGTCACACTTCTCTGAAGTCTCTCAGCCCCACTCACCTCACAGAGTGTTTGTTGTGGGGGAGGAAGGGAAAAGGAGAATGTTAGCTCCTTTGAGACTCCTTTGGGTAGTGATAAAGCGGGATATCAGATCCAAACTCCTCCTCTTCTTCAGAGAGAGCTCTCTCTCTCTCTCTCTCTCTCTCTCTCTCTCCCTCTCTCCCTCATATAACATTGGAATTCATGGTCACCAAGTGAATTCAGTCTAAGATATTGTCTTAGGTCCCTTGGAAAGGGCTGTAGCTCTGTGGTAGGAAATCCTTCTTGCCCGCTGGCAGTTCCAGGTTCAGCCCTTGCCCAAAACCCTGGACAGCTGCTACCAGTCAGTGTAGACAGTCCCGAGCGAGAGGGACCAAGGATCTGACTCAGTTTAAGGTAGCTTTCTACATTTCCACGGCCTCAATCTCCCCCACCCCCTTTTCCAGATCAAGGAGCTAGAAACAGAGCTGGATTCGGAACAGAAGCGCCACGTGGAGACGATGAAAATCGTGCACAAGAATGAGCGTCGCCTGAAGGAGCTGGTCTTCCAAACGGAGGAGGACCACAAGACCAACCAGCGCTTGCAGGAGCTGGTGGAGAAGCTGCAGAGCAAGATGAAGACCTACAAGAGGCAGATTGAGGAAGCTGTATGTACCAGGGGTGGCCTTGAGCATTATTTCTCTCTTCCCCTGCCTCCTCCCTTCACAGGCACATTTAGGGGGTGGGGAATCCCATATAGAACAGGGGCTTCCCAACTGTGGTCCGCAGGTGGCTCGTAACCTGTGGATTTGTGGCTGAAGGTGGGAGGTGGAACATCTTGTTGCATTGAACATTGGCACATTTTTTGCTCTATAAGACTCACTTTTTCCCTCCTAAAAAGTAAGGGGAAATGTGTATGCGTCTTATGGAGCGAGTGCAGGCTGCCCAGCTATCCCAGAAGCCAGAACAGCAAGAGGGATTGCTGCTTTCACTGCACAGCAATCCCTCTTGCTGTTCTGGCTTCTGAGATTCATAATATTTTTTTTCTTGTTTTCCTCCTCCAAAAACTAGGTGCGTCTTGTGGTCTGGTGCGTCTTATAGAGCGAAAAATACGGTGTTTTTAATTGCTCCTTTCGTTTCTTGTGTTCTGCTTTATTGCACTGCATTCTAAATTCCATGGAATTCAAATTGGAATGCGATAAAGATCAACACATAAGGAATAAAAGAAGCCCTTTTATTTGAGAGGGCCATCCGGCTTGCTTAAAGGGTGCATGATGTGCAGATGTGATGTCGCTGCCACTTGCCACCATCTGCCACCTCACTCTGCTTAACATCAGGGATCCCAGTGTACTCTAGGAACAATGCATTTCGGATTCGGTCACATCCACAACACGCATTTTAAAGCACATTTAAAACACAAGTCTCCCCCACAGAATCCTGGGAACTGTAGAGTGCTGGGAACTGCAGCTCTGTGTGGGTGTAAACTACAGTTTCCAGGATTCTTTGCGGGGAAGCCACAACTGTCAGGAGTTCCAGCTTGGCCCCGCAACTTTGGGTGCCCGGCACCGTGGGTGCCATGCAGCGTGCATGGCCCTGGCACTGAAGTTTGTGGGTGCCTAGCCCCTTCATGGGGAATTTTGTGGGTGCTGGGGCACCCAGGGCCTCAAGGAGGTGGCGCCTAGGATGACTGTTAAAAGTGGTACAACCAGTGGAATATTGTTACCGATGGATAGCAACCCCGTGAAGCACTCCGGAGTCACCCCTTGTTCCATGTAAAGCTTTTATTCCAGTTGCAGTCTACCTCATCCTAATTCACACTACAATTCCCATCATCCCTGACCATTGGTCCTGCTAGCTAGGGATGATGGGAGTTGTAGTCCCAAAACAGCTGGCGACCCAAGTTTGGGAAACACTGCTTTAAACCTATTAGCCATCTCCCCATCACTTGTGAGGCTGACTCACACCTCACACCTTGCGAGTCAGCATTTCCACTTAACGCAGAGTCGATACTCGCAACACTCCCAACAGCTATGAATGTGAAAGTGGTAGAAATGTGCAAAAATATATGGCGCGGATGTGTTCCTGCTATGAGACGTTTGGGGAAACAGTTAAATGCAGGCATGCATCCGCTCCCAGCAACTGGCCGCCCAGTACAAAACAACCAAACTCTTTCCCCCCACTTCAACTCCCTATAGGAAGAACAGGCTAACCAGAGTCTGGCGAGGTACCGGAAGACTGTGCATGAGTTGGACGATGCCGAAGAGAGGGCTGGGATGGCCGAGTCGGCCCTGAACAAACTACGCACAAGGCACAGAGTCTCAGCAGGCAAAGCATTCACCTCCGTAGAAATAATCCAGGTGGCCAAGTCCTCCAGCTCCTCCAAGTCAACGGCTGAGGAATAGCTCCCGCCTCTTTGAACCTGCAGCTGGTAGGTGTGCCATTTCTGCCCTGATTTTTAAGTGATCTTGGAGGGGCTCCCTTTAACCTTCTCTCTCCCCCCTCCCCTTTTATGAAGATCACCCACTCTGAGACCCCACAGCTAATTCTCCCCTGGCCTCCTTGCTGGCTCAAGTAGGACCAATTCAGCCAGCTAGCCCTCTGTATCCTTTTGCAACTGACGTTGTCCCAACTGTGCTTACCTTTGCAGGCGGATGGACGAAGCATCTCCATGCAGCTGCCTCTTGCAGGACGGCTTCCCTAGTGAGGACTGGAGCAGCTTAAGGCAATGGAAAAGACACTCAAGAAGGGAAGTTGGAAGTGAAAAGAATGGGGAGAAATGGGGGTTAGCAAAGCATCCACCATATACAGGAGCTTGAAGCCCCATCTCTTCTCCCAGAGAATATTTTATTTACCAAGAAGGTTATACTGATATGTTTTCTGAGTTGGAACGAGTCTGTTCTCCACACACCCTGCTTGCATTTTCATGTCAAGGACGGAAAATGTTACGAAGGCGAGGCCTCAGCTGTCTCTTGCAAAATAGTCCTGAATGCATAGTCTTAATAAAGCTTAATCCCATAGAAAACAACCTTGGTGAGCTCTTATTCTGTCTTTCCAGGACTGTGCATGGATATGTTGGTTTAGTAATGATTTTGAAGAGAGGAACTGTTTGTTTTTCTTGATTTGTATCCCGCCCTTTAAATAAACGCCCAGGGCAGCTTACAATACAAAATAAAGGGTGCATCAAATACTTAAATAAAATACTTAAAAATACTACAAATAAGGGGAACCTCTGGCCCTCCAGACGCTGTGAACTACAATTCCCATCAGCCCAGCAAGTCAGGGATGAAGGGAGTTCTAGCTCAGAAAGATCTGGAAGTCCAGAGGTTCCCCATACAGTGGTACCTTGGTTTTTCGAGTGTAGTCTGTTCTGGAAGACCGTTTGACTTCTGCAACGTTTGAAAACTGAGGTGGTCTGCAGAAAACAGGAAAAAAATACCGTACATGTGCGGAAGCCATTCGACTTCCGGGGCACATTCAAAAATGGAAGCATTTACTTCCAGGTTTTCGGCATTCAAAAACCAAAACGTTCGGCTTCCGGGGCGTTCGAAAACCGAGGTACCACTGTACCTGTTTCACATGTCTATTCAGAAATAAGTCAATGTGAGATAAATACAGTTATGTGGGTTTTCCGAGCATGAGAACATTTTCTGGGAGGGGAAATGCTATCCAAATTAGGGTGATCTGCCGAGGGCAAGTTGTTTTCAGGGTTCTTCCCCTTGATGCTATATATAGCATCACAGACTCTCCCTGCTCAATAGGCCCTTCAGCTTCTTACACCTCCTCCCTGTCCTTCTCCCATGCATTGTCCCACCGCCATTCCCAGGGCTCTGATTTTTCTTCCTCTGGGGGTTCCCCGGCTTGTCCCCCCAACCATTTCTCTGCACCCAACCAATCCATGACACCATTTATCTTTTCCACGCTTCATTCCAGCAACCTCTCCCCTGTTCTTAGAGAAACAAAGTTAAGTGGGAAAGTTGAGAGATTACCATAAAATATTTCTGCCCAGCTAAGATTTGCTGCATTGTATATTCCTGCTTGGGGTGGGTAGAGACTCAAATACAGCTCCAAAGTGTTTCGTTTTCCCCACCAACAAAAGACCTCTTGGAAAATAATACTGTATTCACATGGCACTGTGTTCCGTTCATGCATTTTCTAGCTGCCCTAGTTGCAAAGCTTTTAATCTGTAAAAACCTTTAAAAAACAACCCTCCTGCCACAAATCAATGCAGAAACAGGGCAGTCATTCTCTCACCTAGTGTACTATCGATGCCCAATTTTGCAGATTTATCTGGAGAATTAAAGATGGTCATCCTTATGTGAACTTGCTTAGGAGCAGGGATGGGCACTAAATACAAAGGCTTTTATTAAATTCAGTAGTTCTTGCACCCAATGAAATTTATGTAAAACAGAACAATTCTATATGTAGGAGTAAGCTCTGAAATTCAGTTGGGCTTGCTCCCAAGCAAGGGTGTATAAGATCTGAAAACTCTTCTTCTTTAGTGATCACTCATAGCCGAGTAAGGTTGTCTTCCATAAACACGGTTTTAACAATGTGACTGTGGAGGCTAATTCTGGATCCACACATCCGTCCACAGTGGGGACATTGATTTCCAGGCAGGAGTTGATCACAGTGTGGATTTGCCAAGCGTGCCTTCCTCTTAGCATGTTTCTGTCGGAAACGGGGGGTGTCAAAAGGCCAGCTGGCTCAGTCCCAGCTGAAGCATCTCCCCTCAGCCTTGCCGCTGCGGAGATTCATCGACCTCTGCTCCAATGTGCATCAGCGACTCAAGCTTGCAGACTTGAGCGCACTTTACTCAGCACTGTAAACTGCACAACAGAAGAGGCTTGAGGCTGTAGACACATACTAAACTATGCATTTATTATACATAAATCAGGAAAAAGAAACATGTCGTCTCTCCTTGCCCTTTTCTCGGAGTAAGACTAAAAACAAAAGCAATACAGAGCGGAAGTTCTGCTCATTCCAGCAATCTGTGCTGGAATGTAAACAGAAATGTGACACGCAACAATCCCATGTCTGCAGCAAAGGATGGAATGGAATTCCCAACAGTTTCTCTCTTGCGTCTTGGGTTCGAGTGTCTTCAAAGCCTGTGACACCTTTGGTAAAGGCTGTTCTCCAACTGGAGTGCTCGCAGGCAAGTGTTTCCCAATTGTTGGTGTTTATACTACATTAAAAAAAAAATGCCTTGTTTAAACCTCTTTTGTTGACCACCAGCATTACACTTTCCATTTTTAAGTTTGGAATAGAGTAGTTGCTTTGAAAGACGATAATCAGGCATCCGCACAACATGACCAGTCCAATGAAGTTGATGTTGAAGAATCATTGCTTCAACACTGGTGATCTTGTTTCTTCCAGTACACTGGTTCACCTGTCTTCCCAAGTGATGTGTAATTTTTTTGGGAGACACCATCGATGGAATCTTTCAAAGAGCTGGAGATAGCTTTTATAAGTGGTCCATGTTTCACAAGCATACCGTAAGTTTGGTAGTACAATAGCTTTGTAAACAAGCATTTTGGTTTCCCTGTGAAATGTCCAGAGTTCTATGAGAAACACGACTGGAGCCAATGGATGGCACCTCTGAACTGTCAGAGCCGTTCAACAGTAGAACAGTCTGCCTTGGCTCCTCCTGTGCTTAAGCAGGGGGTCAGGTGGTCAAGGACACCATTGAGATATCCTTGAACTGATCAAGAGACTGGATCGATCAACAAGACCTCAGCCTTGCAACACAGCCCCTTTGCAGCTTTACTCCAAAGTCCCACTGAACTGAATGCAAAGGTTCATCCTATGTCCTGCCGTGTTCAATGAGGCCCCCAGAAAAGTGGACATGAGATTATCGTGTGTTGACCCAAGGGTCATCTAGTCCAACCTCTACAATGCAGGAATCTCAACTAGATTATACATGACACGTATGAGAAATGGGATGAGATACATTCCTCTCCTTCAGGCAGCCACACCACCCATTTTGCACTCAACTGGGACTGAGCCAACCAGCCTCTTTGTCAACCCCCCCATCCATTTTCTGCACTTTAGCAAAAACTCTCTCCTCTGCTTTTTTCTTTTATTTATGTCACAATTTGTTGTGCGGGGGGACGGGACTCAGAAGAAGTATAGAATTATTACTAAAAAGTTTACAACCATATTTCAAAATGTACAAAGTGTAAATAATAATAATAATAATAATAATAATAATAATAATAATAATAATATTTCTACCCCGCCCATCTGGGTTTTCCCAGCCACTCTGGGAGGTTTACAGTATAAATAAAACAGAGTAAAACAATAAAACAGAGTAAAAACAAATTAAAACACCTACAAACTTTCTGAACTACTAGATAGGCTTATCTAAACAAGAATGTTTTCAGCAGGCACCGAAAAAAATACAGTGAAGGCTCTGATACCGAGGCAGGGAGTTCCACAGCGTCGATGCTGCCACGCTAGACAATCGAGCTCTTCCACGTGCGGAGCAGGTGTAATATGGCACTTGCCTGCGCAAGCGCACTACGAGGAAGCGCTTTCCGAACCACCAACTCTTATCTGCGCAGTCGCAGTGAAAGACCCGCCTCTTCAAGGGAGCCGGCTTGCTTGCTTGACTTGCTTGGTTGCCTCTTTCCCACGGCAGCGCCTCAGCGCAGGCGCAGTAAGCGAATGCAGCCCGGGCTTCCAACCTTGTCCGAACCCAACACTCGGCGCAGGCGCCGTGAGCGAGCGAGGCCGCTCCGTCGGCCGTTGGTGACGCATGCGCCTTGCGAGAGAGGCGCTCCGGGAGCGCGTTGCGCAGGCGCGCGGGGGCCGGGCCTGTGACGGAGCCGGGCCCTTGCTTGGCGGCCGCGCCTTCCTCGCATTCCCTCAGAGAGCGCCGCTCGGAGCGGAGTCGCGTTGACTGGCCAGAGTCCGCGAGCCGCCCCCGGCCCCCGCACCCCGCCGCTTTCCTCAGGCCCGGACGGTGAGTGAAAGGGGAAGAAGGGGTTAATTTCCTTTGGTTTCCCTCTTCCCTTCATCCTAATTAAAGGGGGGGGGGGCGCCTCCTCTGGGCTGTGGGGAAAATGGGGTGGGGGGAGAAGATAACCTCCTAGGCCCTTCTCCCCACCCCATTATGGGAACAGTAATTGGGGGGTAGGGAGGTTGCCAGGCAATTATGCGTCCATTAAAACAATGCTGCAATAATAATAATAAATAAATAAATTAGTAAATGAACCTGTATGTATTTATCATGTTTATTTTATTGCATTGAATTATTATGCATTTCCTGCTGCTTTTTCCATTGACCTCACTTTAAGGCGTATATTCGTTCTCTGCCCCCCCTCGTTTCCCCCCTCCTTCACAGCAAACTCTTAATTCATTTCAGTTACAGCCCCTGCCCTGAAGCGGCTGACAGCAGACAGAAGGCAACCCAGAATGCGAAATATCGGAATAATCTTAAGCGGCAAAACACGGCATATTTATCTCGAAATGCGCAAAGCAGGCCAGAGCCCTGTTCACATCAAAACAGTGCTGTGATAGCATAAAGCTTGCAATCTTGTGCAGATATGTCTGGGAATAAGCAGCACTGAATATGACAGGGTTTGCTTCGTAGCCACACTCGAAGCAGCTTACGAAATTGTCTCACAGAAAAAGTCACATCCAAGTCTAGTATGATGAATGGAAATAACACTTTGCCCCTCTAGTGCCAGGATGATTCAGGTATCATTTCCTGCTCTAATCCCTGGTGTTGTTTGGCCTCTGCCTACTAGGTAATAAGGCTGGGCTCTCATTCTGCCAGTCTGCCCTTACGGGCAACTGAGAGAGAGGTTCACTATGTATTGATTTGTCATTGTTCTTTTTCCTAGTAAATGGCCATATCTGCAACAGGTAGGGCGTACATGGAGGGAGGCGTCACCTGGGGAACTGCAGGGCATCTCTGAGCACATGCACGTTGCATCTCCCCTTTATGGCAGCCCTGTCAATGAGGGTGCCAAAGGTGGAGGGCAGCCTTTGTTCCACCATCATCACAATGTCCTTCTAATACAGGGATTGTGTTCATTGTTGTGATTGGAAGAGCTGAATAGTCTTAGTAAGAAGACATAGGACTTCTCCCTTTATTTCCTATTTGAGAAGAAATCTAGGTAGTCTTAAGAGGAATGGGTTTTGGCTTCCAAATTATTGTAGAAGTAAAAGGCACTAATGGAGTCAGCTTAATATTTGCCAAGCTTTAAATCAAAGTATCGATGGAACTGACACTGTTACAGGTGTCACATAATACCTGTTCCGCATTTGTAAGAATTTGATGCTTTAGGTGTAGAAGCGCCCACACTTTGGAACTCCCTGCCTATTGAGAACAGGCAAGTCACCTTCACTGTACTCTTTTCTGCACTTGCTAAAAGATACATAGAATGTTAATGTGTGTTTTAGTCTCTTTTTAGTTTATCACTGACTTTAAATTTTTTTGAATGCTTTACATAGCCGTTTTTATCAGTAATTTTATTTTTCTATTCTTTTTGTAAACTACTTTGTGAATCAAGCAGTGTATAAATTTATGAAATAAAGTGATCTAGAATAGATTCTTACTGTGATGGAATTTTTAGTGAGCTGATTTGTTCCTTACACTTCAAATGTTGTCAATGTTATGCATGTTTACCATGTTCAGAAAAGCTTCCAGGTCAATTTCCACTCCAAATAAAAACCCCTAAGCTCCCACCTCCCCCAGTGGCATTTCTTCCCAGCTGAAGCCCATCTTTATTAGGAAGTAATAGAAAAATCCTGATTTGGATAGCTGGTATTGTGGTGAGATGAGCTAGGATTTTAAAAATCTCATAATGTTGGTGGAGGTGAGATTTGTGAGATGTGGAAAGCAACACATCTGTGTGGCAACAAGGGAGAGTACTTTTTTGGTTATCACCATTCTTTGCATTCTTTTGCCTTTTGCATTCTGCCCCAGGTGGTGACACTGACATCTTTTTGGCACCAGATTAACACCTTCCTTTTCACCCAGACATTTGCTGGAGTTTCCTCCACTTGGGTCAAGGCTTTATGTTACTGCCATTCTGGGTTGCAAATAAGTTTCTCTGCCTCCACCCCAGGGAGCTGGTGTTTTATGCTTTGTATATCCAGCCAATTGTTTAAATTTTCATTGTGGTGGTTTTCAATATTTTTTATGCCCCTAGCTTGATTGTGAGTTGCCTAGAGATTGGCCTCAGTTAGGTGTTGTTGGTGGCATCTGTCTGCAGAGACAATGGAGGAGTGCACTTTCAGGGGTGAAGTCAAACCATTGGAGAGTTGCAGCACCTGCTGTGGCTGTAGAGACTGATATGGGAGGTACATGTTAAATTGCAGGTGGGGCAGATGAAGGCGTCCGGTTTTGCTGCTATAGCTGCACCATGACTAACAAACTAAACAGGGTGTATTTATCTGGTATTAGCATCGAAAAGGGGAATGCAGGTGAACTGAACTTTATGTTCCCTTTTGTTACTTCACTGCAGTTAGTTTGCCCTGGTGACTCCCCCCACCAAAGGTAAGAAAAAGGAGGGAGCAGCTGAATGTCCAGATCACCCAGCAATTTCCAACCAACACTAATGTGATTTGGAAAAACTATATCTTTAACTGTGGAAATAATTACAGTAGCTTTAAAAGTAGTATATTTTGGCTTGGTATTTTGGTGCTTCTGTGATTCCATTGCAGGAATGGAATGTTAGGGTCTTTCTTTTTTAAAGTTGATTTATTATTGAGTTTCTCTTTGCTTTCTTTTTGTCTTTGCCTGGCACCTAGCAGCCAGTGGGCGTGGATGTGGATGATAGATGGAAAAGTGGTTCCTCAAAGTGTGGGTAACCCTTGGGAGAATAGTGATGTAGTTGTGCAGAAGTGTAGGTTGGTGGAGATGGGGAGCTGCAAATTTTGATAATTTTAGATGATTTAACTGTTGCACCCATTATGCTGTGGTTTCTTTGCACATTCCAAGCCATAGGAGTCATCGATTTGACATACACATTAAGATGATTCAGTTTTCTTACCTTTTAAGATGCAGCCGCTCAGTGGAATATGCTGGCTATGAAGCTACGCTTAGTTTTCTGCCCTACTCATGACATTGTAAACTGTCATCTTGAGGCAGGTCTTTTGTCTCCTAACTTAAGCTTCTGCATACTGTACTGAGGTTGCTAAATGAATAAGGCCAATATAAGTTTCCCATTTAAAAGTTGGCAGGTCCTGTAAATGTTTGTGGTCTTGTGAGTTTCTTATACTGTCTTCTTAAGCTTGGATGGAATTAAGTTCACTTAGAAACTCAGTGACCATGTGCACAAGTGAGGGTGTAATAGTCAGAACTAGCCAGATGTTGTTGACCTATGTCTCCCATCATAAATGATGTAGTTACAGGTAGGTATCCGTGTTGGTCTGTCGTAGTCAAAACAAACAAACAAAATTCCTTCCAGTAGCACCTTAGAGACCAACTAAGTTTGTTATTGGTTTGAGCTTTTTTGTGCATGCACACTTCTTCAGATGGCAGTTGGAGTCCAGCAACATCTGAAGGGTCACATTCCTGTTGTAGCAGCATTTAGTATTGGATGAATACAAAAGTGGGCAACATCAAATTTAAAGCATTCTGCTTATTCCTTTCAGCTTCATCCCTCTTGACGCTTTAAGATCATTCCTTGTTCAGAATGTCTCTACACCAGTTCTTACTAGAGCCAATAACCTGTCACGCCTGGAACAGGGACCGAACCCGTGAGTATTGTTTTAATTCATGTGACTTTATATCTAACAATAAACTAGTGCAGAAAAGCCAGCTTGGCTGCAGAATACACATAGCTGGGCGACTCTTTACTGAAAAAACTTATGTTGCCAATATCTGAGGTTCTGTACTAAGATTTTGGATTCTCTTCATTTGGCCCACTAATATTGGGACTAAACAAAACGAGTGCCCTGTAATTTCATCACAATGGCAGGCTTTTTTGGGGGGGAGGGGAGCATTTCCCCATAAAAGCAGTGAATAAGGTTGTTTAATCTTTTCACCACCTGCAACGTCCAGCCCCTGAGTCATTTCCCCCTCCATGTAGTTGAGCCCTTCCTTTTCTCCATGTAGTTGAGTACTCTCCATGTAGTTGAGTACTCTTCCTTTTCTCACAGGCATTTGGTGGCCTGTGACTGGATTATTTCTGCTTCTACTATTTTATGGGTTCTGCTTCTGTGCCATTGCTTTAGATTTTCCCTATTTTCAGTTCACCATTTTTATGCCAAGTGCATTTTTTGTTGGAAAGACTCCTTGCAAGTTTCATGAATATGCTATGATTATGATTTTGACTCTTTCTTACTTAAAAATAGAAATATTTCTTATACTAATCAATTCATCCTCTTGGCAGAGATTGCCATTAGCCCTAATAATCATGAAGTTCACATCTATAAGAAGAGTGGGAACCAGTGGGTGAAAGCTCATGAGCTCAAAGAGCACAATGGACACATCACAGGTAAGAGAATTGTCAGCTGCAGCTTTGAATATTGGCCCTTTGAATATTGCAAGAGTCAACCGCATCTAGTGAGGAAGTCAACCTGTTTAATTGCTTCTTCTCATTTTGAATAAAACAATACAGTTGCCATGCTGTGATTTTAGCTGTGTCCATCCAGGTGATTGTTTTAGAAACACCTATCAATTGCTGTCAAAAAGGGTTTTGCGTGGGGACCGGGAGTTGTTTTCATGGATTTGTGCCCCATTCCAACGTAATAGTTTTAATTGTTCGTATGAACTATTTTAAATTTCTTGTGTGTGCCACTTTGTGAATGGAAGTTGAAAAGCAGCATGTATATTTTGTAAATTCTTAAGATGCTATGGAAGAACACCTTGCATACCTAGAATGCAGATGTGCACTTCCGCAGCTACTGTCATTTTTCACATTAGACTCTATCCCTGCCTGTTTATCTAGACACCCACTTCTCCCTGAGGGATATTTGAATTGGAGGCTGGACTTCCATGCTACCTCTGATGCTCTTTCAGGTGCATCAAACACTCTTGCTGGCCAGCAGATTCCTATAACAGCAAGCCTGCCTGGAAGCAGTGGTATCAGACAGTAAATGATGAGCACTACTGTAGCATTGGGTTATAGTAATTCTTGTTCTCTAGGAAGCCATTTTAGCAGCAAGAGAATCCAACACTATCCTGCCTCCTTAACTCTCCTTAGCATTCAAGGAAAACTCATAAGTGAAAAGGTAATAAAAAACAAGCAATTAAAAGATGTCTGTTTACTGTATATGAAACCTTAATCTTAACCTTAATGGCTTTCATTGGCATGCATTGTTAATGCATTTCATGCAGTTTTTGTACATCTTTGTTGTGCCACGATTCTGCATATTGTATCATAGCCTAACCTCCCTCCAAGGATTATTGTGACACAAAAATGGTATATGCCCACATATGCAACCCTGAGCTTCTTGAAGGGAAGGATTTGGCACAGTAGGTATAAAGAGGCTGATAGAAATATAGCGTTGGTGAAGGAGCTCTGCACTGTAATAATTTATCACAAGGAACCATTTTGGAGCTTTTATGTTGTGTGCAGAGGGAGAGTATTGGCTTAGTTTATACTGCAGGAAGATGTGGGAGAGCTGTACAGAACTCACATTTAAATGGCTATCTTTAGATCTGAAATAGCATCTTGCTGAGGCAGATGGATTTGTTCCATCACCCAGAGCACCATTGCATTAGCTATACCTGACTTTTATTTTGGGATTCTCTTTCTAATAAAAAATGAGGAAATCTTTTTGCTTACTGGAAAGCTCAGGTGCTAAATCACAGTGACTTGCCGGGGGGGATGCACACCACATTTGCAAGCATAACTTCTTTGCCCACCGAGTGTATTCAGTCCACATTGGGCTCTTTGTGTGTGTTTGTATGTCTGCAAACCTTGGTGTTCCTGTGAACCTGTTGATTCCTCTGTCTTGTGCATAGATGCTGCCAGTTTGTCTACATAGTAAAGATCCCCACTTGGAGAATGAATTCACTATTAGTATCTTCTTGTTGTTGTTTAGTCGTTTAGTCGTGTCCGACTGTTCGTGACCCCATGGACCAGAGCACGCCAGGCACTCCTGTCTTCCACTGCCTCCCGCAGCTTGGTCAAACTCATGTTCATAGCTTCCAGAACACTGTCCAACCATCTCGTCCTCTGTCGTCCCCTTCTCCTTCTGCCCTCAATCTTTCCCAACATCAGGGTCTTTTTCAGGGAGTCTTCTCTTCTCATGAGGTGGCCAAAGTATTAGGAAGATATAAATATAATTTTCTCATTTGATATATGGTAATCTGTTGTTAGAAGGCTCCAGCAACAATAGCAGGCATGCACTTAGAAATGGATGCAGTTTGAGGCCTAAAGGCAGGTAGGATCCAGTAAGAAATGGTATATTGGGTGAACTGTGCAGACAGGGAAACAGGAATACAGAAAACGGCCTTTTACTGATTCAAACCGTCAGTCCATGTCGATCTGTGGTGATTAGCAATGGCTTAATGGTCTCAAGCAAGGGTTTTTCTGCTGTACCTGTGGACTAAGCTTGGGAACTTAGCAAGAAAAACATTTACTCCTCCCCTGAGCTTTGGCCCTTTCCCCAAAGGGTTGCAAATAATTCATCTTCATTCCTGCTCAGAAACATTTTCATATGACTTACACTCTTACACTAGCAATATTTACTGTTGGTTCTTTAAAACCGTAGCATTGGAAACTAATTTGAGAATTAGTTACCATCATATCAAGAGTATGCATATTTACATTGTCATTTGACACCCCGTTTGCATTGGTCATATGTAGTTGAAAACCAAACATTGTAAAACATTTTTGAAAGCCCATGAATAAAGTTGAAACTGTTCAGGTACTGCAACCACAGTACTTTGCTGAGACCAAGCTCCTCCTAGAGCTCTGAATTTGCAGGGGGAGAACTGGATGCTACAGTAACTTGCGTTTTTGAATCAAAGAAGTGGTTCTTGGAACCTAGAGGCAGGAGTTGTCTAAATTCTGCTTTGATAAAGGCCCAGCTATTTCTTTATAGACAGTGGTTTGAGAGAGGCATCACTCTTCCCATACAGACTCCTTTTGCCCCTTCTTAAACACCCTTTGCAGTGTCCTTGTTAGCGTGTAATGCTAAACCAAACCATGGCTTAGCATGAACGAGTAAACATGCAGGCTGCCAAAGAGGAGAGGGCGTATCTTTTCATATTGTCTCTATTCAGGCTCATGGTTTAGCTCTTTCCAGATAAGCCACAAGCTGTAACCAAGGTTTGTCCATGGCTTCCAGCTTGTCTGGGCCACTAATATGACTTAGATCGGCACACAAGCAAATTGCTCGCAGTCCCCTCTGGGAGCACAATAAGCCTTCGTTTGACTTCATGTTACATGCAAAGTGGGCCAGTGTGTTGAATACATAAAGCTGTTTTGTAGAGATGAATCTACTGTACACATTGCAACCAGGAATCCTTTTTTCAAACTACCTTCAACTCTGAGAAAGTCTCCAGTCTGAGATATTTCCCAATAAAACCTTTCATTGGGATTTGCTTACATGATTAGGAGGAACAGAGGAGTTTGTAAGATGGTTATTTCAGGCCCGTTAGTTGCCGGTTCATTTCAGGATTGTTTATACTGTCCAGGAATTTGAGGGTTCTATTCATATCCTTTCTTCTGGAGCAAGTTGTCATTGCCATAAATTTGAAGCTTTCCCACTTCTCACTTAAATGTCCCACTGTGATAAAAATGGATCATGGGTGCTCTCAACAGTTCCAGCCAATCAACAGCAATACAGTACAGTGGTACTTCGGGTTAAGTACTTAATTTGTTCCGGAGGTCCGTTCTTAACCTGAAACTGTTCTTAACCTAAAGCACCACTTTAGCTAATGGGGCCTCCTGCTGCTGCCGCGCTGCCGGAGCACCATTTCTGTTCTCATCCTGAAGCAAAGTTCTTAACCCAAGGTACTATTTTTGGGTTAGCAGAGTCTGTAACCTTAAGCGTATGTAACCCGAGGTACCACTGTATGTGCTTAGAGAAGTTACTGAGTAGCAACTTGTTGTCTACAAAACACCTTTTCCTTATAGACCTGCTAAAGTCATAGCTGCTGTGACTTTTAGCAACATTGTGAAGCTGGATTTCAGCTAGTGGAAGAATAAGGACTTTAGCTGTATGTTAACCATACATTTGCTTTAATTCTGTTCAGTTTGAGTGGGGTTTTTATGCTCCCATAATTGTTTCTGTGCATGACTCTTCCAAGGTAGGATGGACTTGAAATCTACAGTATATGAAAGGTGTTCTTCTGGTTAAATATTTGATATTGGCAAAGCAAGAAACATGGCGCTTTGTTCATTCTGTTTTTATGTGACTCAGCCTCCAATTTAGCCTTGGATCACATAAACCCAGGCATGCGATCATATAAACTTAAATATATAAAACAACACCACCAATTTAACCATGGATGGATTTGAAGACAGAGGCTGTACTGATCTTAAAATGGTGACTTAAAGTAGTGGATTACTAGCTCCTGGTTTGAGGACACCCTAAAGGGACGTGATTCAGCAACTTTGCTAAAACTAAGCAGGACTCGGAAGTGTCTGGAAGCCACCTGGAGTTCTATCATGGAAGAAATGCAGAATAAAAATGTAATGACTAGGAGTTGGTAGGATTGCAGTATGTGATTAATAAGATGTGGCATCAAAGAAACAAAACTGTATTCAAACTTGCAGGCATTGACTGGGCCCCCAAGAGCGACCGCATTGTCACTTGTGGTGCTGATCGTAACGCTTACGTCTGGAGTCAGAAGGACGGAGTCTGGAAGCCAACACTGGTGATTCTGAGGATCAACCGAGCGGCCACCTTTGTGAAGTGGTCTCCTTTGGAGAACAAATTTGCTGTTGGAAGTGGAGCTCGACTCATATCTGTGTGCTACTTTGAGTCTGAAAATGACTGGTGAGTTGCCTAATGCAGATTGCTTCTCTTCTCATTCTTCAGCTTGCTTCAGCAGTGACAAGCTTAAAATATAGTTGGTTGGTTGTCAGTGAGGTCTTCAATTCTGAGACTTCAGTGTCTAAATCTTTTTCTCCTCTACATTATTTTAAAGTGTGTGAAACCATTTTGAGTCTATCTCATTATGGCAACAAGCCAGAAAATTGCAGGGTAGCGCTGTGTGCTCAAAGCCTTTCATTACATGCTTGAGAATGGAAACAATTTTGTTGCTTTTACTTGAGAATGTAAATGAGTTCTGCTGCTTTCAGTATGGAAAGAGTTTCAAATACCTTGCTAATGTTACTTTTGCAGCTGGTAACTAACAAGTTATCTGTAAAACATCTGTCTTGAATAAGCTCAATTACTTCAACAGTTCAGTTGCTCTCCTTTAAAAGGCCCATTATTTGTGAAAAAAATACCGTATATTTCCGTGTATAAGACTATATTTCCCCCTATTTTTTTCAAGTTTAAAATTGGGGGTCATCTTATACACGGATAGTGCATATGGGGGATTTCTTCATTTGGAGTCCCAAAAAATAGGGGTCGTGTTATACATGGGGGCATGTTATACACGGGAAAATACGGTAAATTTTTGCACAGCTGTTTTGGTGCTGAAGCAACGATTACAAGTTTCTTACTGATTTTTCTCCTCCCCTCCAGGTGGGTGAGCAAGCACATTAAGAAGCCCATTCGCTCCACTGTCCTTAGCCTAGATTGGCACCCCAACAATGTTTTGCTTGCAGCTGGATCCTGTGACTTCAAATGCAGGTGAGAGAATGCACAGCACTTTTGGAAGTGGATTTGGGTGACTGTTCAAACTGATTAGCAGCAGCTCTTTAACACCCTGCATGTCCAATGGCTCTGCAAGCAGCAGATGGGAAGACTGCAGCAAGAGGCAGCAGCGAAATGGTGACCAAATTTGGGGGAAGGGTTCAGATAATAAGTATTCCAGTATATGGCAAAGGGTACGCCGACATGGCAGGCATCAAGTCAGCCTACTTTGACAGGTACTGCTCTTGCGATATCCAGAGCAATTCTGTGCTGCAGATGTAAACAATAGGAGTTCATGCTCAAAGTGGGAACTGTCGCACATGGCTTTTTTGAATTTTCTGAATTCACTTCCAGGTGTGAAAGGGTTGGTGAGTGTCAGCCATGTTGAGTTTGTGTAGTTGATGTCCATAATCCAGATTGGGATTGTATCAGTTTACATGTTGATCGCTCCCATACCAAAACGGAACAATGGGACCTGTGGAAGTGGAACTGCAACCATAGAACCACACCCCATGCACAAGCTGGCTCCTCTTCTGCAGTTTTCTCTTTGGCACTACAGCCCCTGGGTTAGGAAGTCTGCCTGTTTTAGTGTCACATGCCAGCCTTCCTGTGGCCCACAGCTTGCACTCTGCCTCTCTACTTGGCCTCTAGTTATCTTGGTAGACATACCTCATTTATATAGCTATTAATAAGAAATATAAATTAAACCAAACACTGCAATATGTTAAATGATCACAGAAACTGCTGTTAACTACATTGGGAGAGCTTTACATGAGGCTGGTTTGCTGACTTTGATACTTGGGTTGTCTGTGAAATTAGCAATTTCTGCACAAAGGTAGGCTTGAGTCCCACCCCCCTCCTAATTTCCTCTTCTGCCTCTTTGTTTGCAGAGTGTTTTCAGCTTACATTAAGGAAGTGGATGAGAAACCGGCCAGCACACCCTGGGGATCCAAAATGCCCTTTGGGCAGCTGATGGCTGAATTTGGTGGCGCAGGAAGTGGTGGTTGGGTCCACAGCGTCAGTTTTTCCGCCAGTGGCAACCGCCTGGCCTGGGTCAGCCATGATAGCACTGTGTCGGTTGCAGATGCCTCCAAAAACATGATGTAAGTAATGTAGCAGAATCTTAGGGTGAGTTTCCTTAACATGGTGATCATAATCTTCCTGCTTCCATGCAGTAGTGCGCTGATGTATATTTGCTCAGCATATTCAACTTATAAGCCAGGGATGGGGAACTTTTGGCCCTCCACATTTCCTATGCTGCAGCTCCATCATCCCTGACGTTTGGCCATGCTGGCTGGGGCTGATGAGAGTTGGAGCCCAGCAACGACTGGGGGCTACAGATTCCCCATCCCGGCCATGGGCAGCTGGTATCCTGGTTGTAATGCACGGCAAGTAGGGACTGGGATGAATGTACAGCCTAACATCAGAACTAATTGTCTGGTTCATACTTTTAACAAATGGTATCAAAATTATCTGGCGAGGTGAGCCAAGGCAGTCATGAAACTGGCAATAATGCCAGCTTCTGTCCTAACCAGCTGGTAAGAGGGGTACTTGTTTATGAGATGTGATGCATCATTAACAAGTGATCTTCTTGGGTTTAGGATCTCGCAGTTGAAAACAGAATTCCTCCCATTGCTGAGTGTGTCGTTTGTCTCGGAGAACAGTGTGGTTGCTGCTGTAAGTGCCTTCTGTCTTTGACTTGCATCAATTTTTTTAGGGACAACTATCGTTGCAAAGACTTAATCTTACGTTGTTGATGCTTCTTACTAGTCGCTCTGTTCAAAAGCCTTGATGTCTTGATTGCATACCGATTATTGTACAGATACAGTGTTTCCTAATCTAAAGCAGTTTCAGATTATCTCAGGCACTATGTGTGTAGATATGTTTGTGTGCAATGAACAAGCATTGCCATTTTTGTCACATTCACATGTTGAGCCCATTTGTTAAGCAACCTTGAACAATTACAGCTACACAGCATCCTCAGTGAAATGCATACATGTGTGTTGGTTTATTCATCACTCCACTAGCAGCCTTGTGCGTGGCATTTCTCATTCGAAAAGAATCAGTGGCTAAAATCAGTGTAGTTTTGAAACGTTCAGCCCACCATGTTGATTGAAAATGGTATCCAGTTTGTGTTCAACGATGGACAAAAACCTGCTCCTTGGTCACTAGAACTATCATGCAAAATTTGGTTATGGCATCGTAAGCATTGTCCAAATACATAATGGGCAAACAACTTTCCAAAACACATGGTAGATTTATTTATAGTCTGCCTTTCATTTAAAGAGCTCAAGGTGGTGTATGTTGCTGTTCCCCACCCATTTCATCCTCCCAGCAGCCCTGTGGAGTAAGTTGTACTAAGAGACAATGTATTGCACAGAGTCACTAAGTGAGCTTCATGGCTACATGAGGATTTGAAACTGGGTCTCTCCTAGTCCTAGTCTGACCACTGCACCTCACTGGTAAACTGCAGGAAGGTTTGTTGTTGTTTGAGGTGGAGTTGTTCTTCATGAAAGTTATTTCTGTGTAGGAAGGTTGTAACCTTTGAAGCTGCCCTTAGCGTGAAGACTTAAGCTTTTTAAAAGAAGGTGGCCAAGCCCAAGCAAGTAATTGGTAGTAGGTTTGGAGCACCAGCTAGACACATTCTGCTGATTTGTTACAGGGCCATGATTGTTGCCCGATGCTCTTCAACTGTGACGACCGTGGTACCCTCACCTTTGTCTCCAAGCTGGACATTCCCAAGCAGAGCATACAACGCAATATTTCAGCCATGGAACGTTTCCGCAACATGGACAAGAGAGCCACTACAGAGGATCGCAACACTACTCTGGAGACGCTGCATCAGAACAGCATCACGTAGGTGGCACAGGGCTCAAGCTGCAGCCCACCTGGCCTTGAAACTTGTACAGTCTGTTACTTGTATTATTCCAGCATCATAGGAAGAAGCATTGCAGCTCCCCTTCTTCCTGCACTGCCAGGTAACATGAGGAGCCTGGGACTGTGCTCTTCCTTGCTGTTGATCTTCCCCACTCCAGATAATGTGGCCATTCCTGGTGTGGGAAGGAGCCCCCATGAGAATGTTAAGAGCCGGGTCAAGATGCACATGTCAGAAGGTGATGAACGCTGCTAGATCAGCTGAAACGCCCATGGTAGTCTAGCATTCCTGTTTTTACAGTCGCCAACCAGATGCCTTAGGGGAAGCCTACAAGCAGAACCTACAAGCAACAGCACTCTCCCCACTTGTGCTAATCAGCTCCTGGTATTCAGATGCATGCTGCCTCCTGCACTGTAGGTAGAACATAACCTAGTAGCCATTGATAGCTTTATCCTCCATAGTCTTTGAAAGTCATCCCTTCCCCAGTAGCTTCTCTACCTCACCTGATTCTCAGAGGTATATTGCCTCTTTACATTTAGTGATCAACAGAAGATGCTACCTTGTGGTTCTTTATTTCTCCACAAGTGTGGCATTGCAAGTAGCAAAGTGTGAAACCCACAATAAAATCAGAGCTCCACAAGCCATGGGTAGCAAAGACCATTTTTTATTCCAGCAAGTTTTTTTTTCTAGATGCTGCTTTTAAAATATAATTGGCTTCTGTTTCTCCTTTGTATTGTTGATTTTATATTAGTTTATTAATGTGTTTTAGTGTTTTGGTCATTTATAAATATAGCTTGGTTAGCTGCCCTTTTTTCATATAGAAATGGGTATAAATATTTGAATCAGTAGCTCTAACATGAAAGTGGCTGCAGGTAATTTTGCAGTTACTGCTGGAGGAAATTCTTTTATCAGGTTGCATGCATTCTGCCTACTCCATTCTGGCTCAGTAAGGTTATATTCAATCACTGTGACAGGACGGGGGGAAATGATTTGTGCTCTGTTTCTTAATACAGCGCAAAATGTCCAGTGCTAAGTGTACAGTGGTGCCCCGCAAGACGAAAATAATCCGTTTTGCGGGAGCCTTCGTCTTGCAGGGATTTTCGTCTTGCGGAGCTCCGCTATCAGCCGATCAGCTGATAAGCGGTAAAACAGCTGATAAGTGGCTTTTAGCGGCTTTTAGCGCTTATCGGATTAGCGGATAAGCGGCAATTTAGAGATAAGGAGCTTAGCGCCTTTCAGAAAAGGCAAAAAAAAAAAAAGGGAGACCACGGAAAAAAATTCGTTTTGCGAGTAAGCCCCATAGAAAAAAACGTCTTGCGAAGCAGAAAAATGTCGGAAAGCCCTTTCGTCTTGCGCGTTTTTCGTTTAGCGGGGCATTCGTCTAGCGGGGTACCACTGTATTGGAATAAGCCTGTTTCCTCCTTCAGAGATTTAAGCTGTCTCTTTTCTCCTTGCAGCCAAGTGTCTATTTACGAGGTGGACAAACGAGATTGCCGCAAGTTCTGCACCACTGGTATTGATGGAGCAATGACCATCTGGGACTTCAAGGTCTGTTTTGACAACACTGCCCACACCAAATTAGCACCCTGCTGTTAATATCTTGTAGGCCAGCACTAGGGTTAATTGTTTTAGTAATAGGGACCAGGGGATACTGTTGTCAAACTTTGGGGGCATTGTCCCCAAATGGCTTATTTGGCAGATGGTGCTACTCAAGACTAATTTTGTTAAACGGGGTCATTTCTGTCCCTTTTAGGAATTTCGGTAGTACTTTGTTTGTCCTCCACCCCCTCTCTGCTTGGCTTTTTGCAATAATCCAGCTGTGGCTAGGACTGGGGGCGAAGGCTTGGATCCTAGAAATCAATTTAAGGAAATGAATAGAAGAAAAATTTCCCATCCACCCAATTTTGGATGATTCTCCTGCACTCTGTTTCACATGGTTCAAGAAGGCCCCCAACTCCAAAGAGAGGTTTTTCAGGGACACAACTGGCTGCAGGGGGAGGAGGCAAGAAAAGGATGCATAACTCCTACCATGAACTTCCTTAAGTTGTTCTTAATAGAAGAACCTGCTGGATAAGGCTAATGTCCTGTTCTAACTGAAAGGACTGTGCATGCCATAGTATGGTTTGCCTGTAGAAGGTCCCGGATTCAGTCCCTGGCATCTCTTACAGCAAGTGATGTGGAACACCTTTGCCCGATACTCTTCAGAGTCTTTGCCGATCAGAGTAGATGGACAAACAGTATTAAGACAGCTTCCCATGTAGGTTCCCTGGTTTCCCTACGCAGCAGGCTGCTGGAGGATAACAAGGTCACTGAAAGCTGCGCTGCATGCACAGGGGAAAATGTACAAAACAGCGCATGGTGTTTCTTCCCTTGTTTCCTGTTCTTGCAATAGAGTGCTGAATTTGGGGGGGTGGGGGGAGCTTAAATGAATTTTGCTTAGCATGTGCAACCTTCCTGTCATTTCCTTTCACTGCCCAGTAGGTGTCTCTGTCTCATCAGCGTCTCCTGAGATTCCAGGATCTAGACAGGAAGACTTGAAGTTGGGGGACTGGAGGCTAATATTTCCTGCCATGGCTTTGCACAGCCGCAGTCCTCAGGCCATGACCACATTGAACTGCATACTGACTCCTATGTTGAATGGCAGAAGTTTGCCACTGTTGAGTTGGCTCAAACTGCTCCGAGCAGACTCATTTAGATGATTAGACGTGACTGTTTGCATCAATTCATATGAAATTTTATTTTATAATTTATTTTTTTTATTCGATTTATGTACTGCCCTTTATGAAAAGATCCCAGGGCAGTGTACAACATTAAAAACATGTCTTAAATAGACAGCATAATAAAAAATAATAATCATAATAGCAGTGGTAAGGTGCTATCCTAACCATGTCTACTCAGAAGTAAGTCCTTTTGAATGCAGTGGGGCTTACACCCAAGAAAGTGGGATTAGGACTGCAGCTGTAGTCGGGGCTGCACAAAAAAACTTCCCAGTAACTTGTGCACCACGAAGGCTGAATTCTCAAATTCTGGGTTTTTTGCATTTTGCCCCAAAATTGTAGAGGGGCAAAGAGCTAGCTAGCTAGGCATTGAAGCCCCCTTGCTATTGGTAACCACAGAAAAGTCTTACTCATATTCTCTCCCTCCTGCCCCCCTTTTATGGGTTCTGAAATTTCAGCAGGTATTGCCTGCACGCCTTTGAGTACATTTTCTTACTGATAGGGACTAGGAAATTCTGGCCTCCTTGCTTTTTAATAACAGCAGAGTGTCGCAGCTGAATTTTGTGCCCAGGATTCTGTTCTGCACTCCCATGGAACTGCAGCTCCCCCCCAGCAGCCATGGCTAATGGTTTCTCTCTCTCTCTCTTTCTAGACATTAGAGTCCTCGATCCAGGGGCTGCGGATCATGTAAATCTGGCTCTCTGTTCTCTAGCAAGACAACTCGTTCTGGCACCTGCACAGACTTGAAAAGGGATGGTGAAGATAGGTCACTTTTTGAAGCACTGAGAAAATGACGACTTGGTGGATTTTTTTTCCTTTTCCTTTTCATCCCCCAATTTTGGTGAAATGTGTTGGTTTGAAAATCAGCTGTGATTGTGGTATATATTTGGCTTTGTTTTTATTATTATTATTGGTTGTTTCATTCCATTCTTTGCCAAAGCTGCTCCTTAAAATAGTTTATTGCAGGAAGTATGAATCACTAACTTAAAAGGGGAATTTTGTGTAAACATGTCTGCTAGAAAATAAAATTTTAAACAAACTCCAAATGTTCTCTGTGAAATTCCTGTGTACATACAATCCAGTGGAAGAGATTCAGATTGGCATGAACTATGTGACATGAAATGCATAACGATCTCTTGTTTTTCCCATCTTTCAAAATAGCAACGGGTGGTTGGAGTGCAGGAAGATAGCACAGAGAAAGGGGGTCTAAAAAATCCTCCCCCAGTCTGCTGTCTCAATTCAGCTCCCATCACCCCAAGCTAACATGGCTGATGACCAGGGATGTAATGAACCGGACCCAATGTTGGGAAAGAGCAATCAGTTTATGGTGTAATAATATGGCCTAGATAGTGCTGTGCCATGAAACCTCTACCTACTTATCTCCATATGTTAGTTACATCACTCTGAGTACTTTTGGTTTACATTTGCTCAGTGATACCTTCACTTTGTTCAGTGATAGAGCATCTTCTCTGCATTGCAAAAGGCCCCAGTTCAGTCCTTGGCATCTCCAGGTAAGGGTTGGGAGAAAACTCTTGAAATTCTGGAGAGCTGCTACTAGTCAGCGGTGACCTTACTGAGCTAGATTAATCTAACACTGTAGAGGGCAGCTTCCTATATTCTTAATGGCATCTAATCACCTCTACAGTTGAAGGGGCTGTGTGCAAACCGCCTTCTGGTGGGCCGCCTCTACTTATGGGCCTTGGAGCAGTAGTGCTCCAATTAGATTGTGGTTGCCCTTTTAATTTCCCTCAAAACCTAGTGTAGCTCCGCTCTGGGGCATTGGGGAAAATTCTGAAATGGAAGCTAGGTCCTGCAGCTCAAAAGACAGGAGCAGGAAAAGGGGGGAGGCAGGGCCACTCTCACTGGTGGGTCTTGTCAGGCACCCAAGGACGGCAGGATCTGGTGCCTAGCCCTGACAAAAATGAGAGAAGCAGCAGCTCTTTTGACTCTCTTCACACAGCAGGGCTCATGAAAAGACTGGAGGAATGGAAACAGGTTGGAGAAGCCATGAAGTTTCCCCAATTCAGCTTAAAGTAAAGCTGCAATCTCCACATGGTGAACTGCCAATCATATTATAGTGAACTCGGGTGCTGAGTTATAATGGCTACATGGCTACACAGCTACTGAGAAAGAAGAGGGGGAGGTATCAATATGCTTGGGGGAACTCCAAGGTTTGCAAAAATTAAAATTAAAAAATATATTAAAAGGGGCACAAAAAAACCCCTAAACTGGTAGAAAACATCCCAAAGCTATTCCATGCTGCATCAACAGAAGTCAGGTGTCCAGAAGTAATGGTACTACGCTTCTGCCTGGAGCAGACCACACCTTGAGTACGGTGTCCAGTTCTGGTTGCAACAATTTAAGAAGGATATTGACAAGCTGGAATGTGTGTAGAGGAGGGCAACCCAGCTAATTGAGTCTGGAAACCAAGTCTTAGGAGGAACGGATGAGGGAGTTGGCCTGGAAAAGGGAAGCAGAGAGGAGATACGATAGCCATCTTCAGATATCTCGAGGACTGGTCACCTGGGAGATGGAGCAAGCTTGTTTTCTCCTGTTCTGGAGGGTGGGACTCGAACCAATGGCTTCAAGTTACAAAAAAGGAGATTTCAACTAAACATCAGTGTGGAGATCACACAGGGCCCCCGGACATTTCACGGTCTATTGACCCTGTGCCACCACTGCGGTTGCTTTCTTCGCTGCCACCCCCCCGCTTCTCACGGGGACACACGGAGTCCAGACAGTTGTTAACATAAACAAATAATCAAGTTTATTTTTAAATGCAGGAATAAGCGTATGGTTTCAGTTTATTTTTCTCTTGTCAGTTTCTTACACTTAGTTCCTAACAACTCCAAACTGATTAATCCAACTGTCTATCTGCCTCATCCTAACAATTCCTCTCACTCTCTCACAATACAACTTGACCAACCTACTGCCTATTCCACCCTCTTCATTCTCCAACACCCAAGCCTCAACTCCCAACTGACAAACCCCAACTCCCAACTCCCAAACCTCAACTGACTTTTCAAAACCTCCCACTCTATCTTTTACTCCCCCCTTGCATTCTCACTGGCCAATCACATCACACCCATTTTAACCCTTTCCTTGACCCATCCTAGGAGGCAAACGCCACAATCAGGAATAACTTTTGATGGTAAGAGCTGTTCAACATTGAAATGGACTCCCTCAGGAGGTGATGGGCTCTCCTTCCTTGGAGGTTTTTAAGCAGAGGTTGGATAACCATCTATCATGGATGCTAAAGCTGAGATTCCTGCATTGCAGGGGGTTGGACTAGAGCAGGCTTCCTCAACCTCATCCCTCCAGATGTTTTTGGCCTACAACTCCCATGATCCCTAGCTAGCAGGACCAGTGGTCAGGGATGATGGGAATTGTAGTCTCAAAACATCTGGAGGGCCAAGGTTAAGGGAGCCTGGACTTAGAGGACCCTTGTGGTCTTCTCCAAACCTACAATTCTATGCACAATTTTATAAACTTCTACTCTGTCTTCTTACTTTTGTTTTCTCATGATGAAAATGTCCTAAATCCTGTAATCATAGCAGCCGCTCCATGCCCTTGATCGTTTTGGGTGCCCTTTTCTTAAGCTTTTTTCCAACTCTGGCAAAGGGGATTACTACAACTACTAATTGAGAGTCCCACGGACTGCAAGAAGAACCTCTCCATTCTCAAGGAAATCAGCCCTGAGTGCTCACTGGAAGGACAGATCGTGAAGCTGAGGCTCCAATACTTTGGCCACCTCATGAGAAGAGAAGACTCCCTGGAAAAGACCCTGATGTTGGGAAAGATGGAGGGCACAAGGAGAAGGGGACGACAGAGGACGAGATGGTTGGACAGTGTTCTCGAAGCTACCAGCATGAGTTTGACCAAACTGCAGGAGGCAGTGGAAGACAGAAGTGCCTGGCGTGCTTTGGTCCATGGGGTCACAAAGCGTCAGACACGACTAAACGACTAAACAACAACACAACTACTAATTGCCTAAGATCCCTGCAGTTTTCCGCGAGGCTCCGAATCGGGAGTATATTGTGTGCTTGTCACATAGCCTAGAGCTGCATCAAAGTTTAGCAACTGCAGCAGTTTCCGCTTGTTCAATGGTTTTAACTGTGGACTAGGGAGTGGTGGTTTTGGGGGGGGAGGAGGTGGGCAGGTCCTGCCTATTGGCCAACTCAGAGGAGGAAGTGAACAGCAGCAGCTGGCAGGCTGGAGAGAGAAAGTGCCCTGCAGAGAAGACCTTTGGCATTTATTTTGCTAATTTACGGGGAGGTGAGTTCGCATGAAACAGTAATGTAACTTCTGCCGGTAGCTGAGAGCTTTCTTTCAAATTAATGCTTTAAGTAGCTTGGCCTTCCTGTGTGATTTCTTTCAGTTGGAAGGAAGACCTCACTGTGTTGCATGAATTGGGCTTCCTGCCTGGCAAATGGTGGTTACAGGGGCTGCAGTCTTGGGTAAAACTGCAGAGAGAAATGGAATTTGTGCCAACAAGCATCGGAGAAAATGTTTGTGGTGGTGGAGGAGGGGAGCATTGTCTTGGAGGGCCAGGGGGGTTGCCCCATTTGTTCGTTTGGATCACAAAACATTCTGTGGTTCAGTTGTCTTTTTAAACGGTTTGGGTGAAGGAACTGGAGGAGATCCTCAAATTTGCAGATGACAGCAAGCTGGGAGGGGTCACCCAGGCTGCAGAGGACAGAACTGGGCTTCAAGGTGACCTTAAACAGAGAATGGGGCCCAAAGTAACAAAATGAATTTCCATAGGGACAAATGTACTGCACTTAGGCAGGAAGAACCAGCTGCACAAATATAAGATGGGGGCTGGGGGTGGGATCTGGCTTGCCAGTACAGTGGTACCTCGGGTTAAGAACTTAATTCGTTCCAGAGGTCTGTTCTTAACCTGAAACTGTTCTTAACCTGAAGCACCACTTTAGCTAATGGGGCCTCCTGCTGCCGCTGCTGCACTATTTCTGTTCTCATCCTGAAGCAAAGTTCTTAACCCGAGGTACTATTTCTGGGTTAGCGGAGTCTGTAACCTGAAGCGTATGTAACCCGAGGTACCACTGTAGTACATTTGGACTAGATGAGCCCTGTGGTCTTCTCCAACTCTACAATCCTATGATTCTATCTAAAGAAGAGAATGTGTGCATACAGCTCTCTTTTTGATGGTGTCTTCCAGAAGTGGGAATCTTTCTCAGCCTGAAACCCGCACCTCCTTCTGGACAATGTGCCAGTGGTGGGCGGGGCCTGAGGCAAAGGTGGGTGCACAGATGGCTAGCTTATTGTCATAATTAAAAGATACATTCCAGCTGGGCATATATACTCAAGGAGGGTGTGAGGCAGGGTCAATGAACAGGGTGTCCTGGGGTGTCTCCCAAAGGCTATATAGATGGCCCCCAGATCTAATATTCCCCACCTCTCTGTTTGAAGGGCTTATCTGGTCTGCAATGGGCTGCAATTATTTTCCCCATTCAGAGTATACCAATTATTTCTAAATTTGCATCCACACACCTGTAAATTAGTACATGCCCATTTTGTACAAAATTGGGTCTCCTTTTTTGGGGGATGTGTAAGTGGTCAGCCTAGTCGTTGGCTCTGTTGGGTTGTTGTTGTGCAGTATATCACCTGAGATAAAACTTGTATGGGGAATCTGGGCAGGACTGGCTGTGGCGTTCGTACGGAGCCCCCAGTCGTTTCACGGACTATTGACCCGTACACCACTAATCCGCTGCCACCAACCAGGTCCTCCCTGGTAAAATCACTTCAGTCTTAGTCAGCTTTTCAATTCATAAAGAAGACTGTATTTTATTTCAGACATAAAACAAAACTTTTACAGCATTCCAAACGGTGTTCCTCTTTACTTTCTTAGTCTTATGTTCCTCTATCTCTGCTACCTCCCCCACACACTCAAGGACCAACTGCCCTAACTGTCTCTCTATTACCAACTGCCTTTCCTAACCAGCCAACCCACGCAATCCAACCAACTACCCACCCAAAAACTCCCAACGAACTCCTCCCAGAACTAGTTTTATAGACCCACTGACTCCACCCCCCTGGGTCCTGTCTGTGCAACCTATTTAACTATTTCCCCTCCAGCACTCTCTCATATATGTTAACGTCACACTGGCCTTATCAAAAATACAAAGTAGTTGCTGTAGGGAGCAGATTCCAGAGCGACTGCGATTCACATCTGAGGCCAGCTCAATTTGGAGATGCGCAACCCAGTTTCACAGGAAATCTTGGGCCCATGACTGAAGTAGACCATGTTCCATAGATTCTCCATCTCTTTCCTCTCCCACCAAATAACCAATATCCTCCTGGCTGCCATAGCAATGTGTACGCAGCCAGCCAATTCCTTTATGATGTTTAGGTTGTATACATTGCCATACATTGAAAGGGGACTCTAGTTTCCAGGTGCTGGGATCCAAAGCGCCGTGAGAGGTAAACTATAGTTCTCAGTATTCTTTTTGGGTGAGTGTGTGCTTTAACTCTATGGTGTGTATGCAGCCTTAGGCTGTGTACAATGCAGCAAAGTAAATAATAATTAAAAATTAACTACAGCAAGGTTATCCTCCTTCTCAGTTTGGATTGAACCTGGTTTTGGGATAAACCAGGCACAGTATTCCCCTAAGAATAAGCAGGCTAGATATCTGAGCCATGTGTACACCACTTCCCAAACCAGTGGGTGGGAGGGCAGAGTAAATGTGCACATTTAAAGTACACAGAATGTACACAGTACATTGCACGTTTAAAGCACATACTTTCAGTGCCTGCAGAAGACGTTCTTATTTAGACAAGCCTACCAAGACGTTTAGAAAGTGTATGCGTTCCAATTAATTTTGCTCTATTCTACTGCGGTTTTAACTTTCTGCGTTATGCAATTATTGATTGCAGTGATCATTTTACGGCTTCGTATTTATTTATTTGTAATCTGCTTTGAGGTTTTCTATGGTCAAGCAGCACATCTGTTGCAAGAGATCAATAAAAAAATGCAAACCTCTCTCCACCCCACCCCCTGGCCCAACAAATCCCGGGAACTCTAGTTTGCCTCCTGCGTTGAGCAACAATTCCCAGCACCCATTAAACTACAATTCCTGGTAATTCTCTGGTGGAAACTGTGTGCTTTCAGCTGTAGGCGTGTGGACTTTTCGGAGAGCTTAAGCAGTGTTTCTCAACCTGTGGGTCCCCAGATGTTGTTGAACTACAACTCCCATCACCCCTAGCTGGCAAGGCCAGAGCTCAGGGATGATGGGAGTTGTAGTCCAACAACATCTGGGGGACCCACAGGTTGAGACCCGCTGCGTGTTTCTCAAACTTGGGTCCCCAGGTGTCGTTGGACTACAACTCCCACCATCCCTGACCGCTGGTCCTACTAGTTAGGGATGATGGGAATTGTAGTCCAACAACAGGAACCCAAGTTTGAGAAACACTGGCTTAAAGAGCCCAAGCCATGCTCTCCTCCTCTCTCAGGCAAAACTTGGGATTTATTTTTCGCAAAGCGTGAGCTTCGGGCCTGCGGGCTTTTTCTCCTCTAGTCTCTGGAAGGGAAAAAGCACATTTTCCTCTCTCTCCCTCCTCTTTCTTCGCTCTCTGCAGGGCCCCCACACCCACGCAAGGAAGTGGCGGCCACATTTTCTCCCCCCCCCCCCTTCCCTCTCGAGCTGAGGAGAAAAGGGGAAGTCGGAGAGAGCAGAGGAGGAGGAAGAGGAGAGGAAAAAGCGCGGCTGCCGGTTCGCGTCGACGCCTCAGAGTCCGTGAACCAGGCTGCCGGCCGGCCGGGGCCTCCTCTTCCCGGAGCCAGGAGAGGCGAGGCTGCTTTGCGCCTTGTTCGCCTTCGGGTGCCGTCGAGGTAAGTGGCTCCCTCAAGATGCCCGCACGACGTGGCGGCGGCTCCTTCTCCTTCGACGGAGGGAGCTGCTGCTGCTACTGCTGCTTCTGGCGGGGCTCCAGGCCGCCCCGGCCCCGCTTCCCCGACTCCCTTCTCTCGGATATTTTTTGCGCCCCAGGCGAGGCAAACTCCTCCCGCCCTCTCCCCGCCTCAGTTTTTCTCGTTATGTTTGGCCGACTTCGGTTTTCAAAACTGCCTTGCAGAAACGGCAGAAGTCAAAATATAAAGCGAGGGCAAAATGTCCTGAGAACGAATGTGTAAGAAAACTGCTCCCCTCAAAGGTGCGCCCCGCGGAGAGAGAGCTGCGCCCTAGCGGGAGAACTTTTTATTAAACTCGGTGTTGGTGGTTTTTTCCTCTCCCTTTGCTTCTTCCTGAAATCAAAGCTGCTTTTCGCGCAGCAAAGAGGAAGCAATTGCGCTCCCCCTACCAATCTCCCCATTTCCAGTTTTCGTTTTTTAAAAAAAGTTAGTTTCTAGCATATTTTCAGAAGCTGAGATAAGAGGCAAAATGCTGCTCTCGTTTGCGGGAAGAAATTAGCCTGCTCCTTACTTATTTTACTTTATAGTCTCCCCTCTGAAAAAGAAAAGTCTTGTGAATGCCCACGAGCAAAACCTGGGGGTTTTTGTGTGTGTGTTGGATGCCTTTTGACGTTTTGCGTCTATTCCCTATAAAAATCTGGGGAAGAGCATCTGCTTTTTCATACAGGAGGTTTCTTCTCCTTCATCATCTCCAGGTGGGGCTTAGAAATATTTCCTGTATTTAATCCTGGAGAGATGCTGCCTGTCAGTGCAGACAATACTAGGAAACCTGGGGAAACCCAGATACTGGGGAAACCCAGCCAGGGTATAAATAATAAATTATTATTATTATTATTATGGGAGGAACCAATGGTCAGACTTAGGATAAGGCAGCTTCCCGTGTTTTAAAACAATCCTGTTTAAGGTTGCTTTGAATTAGGATGAGAAGTCAGGCTCAGTTTCTCGCTGAGAGGCATTATTACATTTCTAAGCAAGGACTGATGAGTTTCAGCTGCGGCTGGGCCACTTCCTCAACGTGCAAGGTACTTAAAAATATATGTGTGTGTTCAGCACTGTGGGTTTAAAAAATAAAAAGGAAGGAGTAGCTCAGCAGAAAGCTATGTGGCACTTTAAAGAAAAAACATTAGCGGCAGCAGACGCCCACGTCATCAAAGCCATCAAATGTAATGTAATTCATGTATTGCAGTTGATTTTAGTCTACAGAAGTACCCCCCACCACGGCAAAAAAGAAAAGAAAGGGTTGTACCCAGCTAAGCCCTACTCAGAGTAGACCTGTTGAAATGAATGAGGCATGTCCATTAATTTTGGTAGGCCTACTGGCTGTGGCAAGCCTTTAAGATGCTGTGAGATTCTTTTGTTTTAATATTTGCTGTTGCTTGCCGGGTGCATGCTATAACTTTAAAAGCGTATTCAAAAGACATTCTTTCCTTCAGAGGATTCTGGGCTCTGTAGTTTGCTAAGGAGTTGCTGGGAATTGTAACTCTGCGAGGTAAACTACAGTGCCCAGAATTCTTTGCAGGAAGGAATGCATTTCGAATGTGCTTTAAAAGTATCTAGTGTGTACACAGCCTAATGGAGATTAAGGATCTGGGATTTGCACATTAGAGCATTTAATATAATATAACAAGCTCTACAAAAGGTTCGTTTTAAGGGAAGGCAACTCAACTGACTCTTTGGGGTGCCAGTCTTGAGGGGTACAGGAGATTGGGCTGTCATAGGGGTCAGGGTGTGGTGTCTTTTTCCATACTTTTCATGTTGGTGAAACACCTTTTAGATATCATTTTGCGACATAGTCATTCAGTTTTACTAGCAAACCGGAGGCTAAACAGAGCCCTTTCCAGCCCCGGGAGGAGCATGGGGAGCGTTTGTGCGACATATCTACAAACGGCAGCTGAACACACTTAACGTGTCATGAAACACAGTTCGGAAAGCTCTGCTCTAGACGTTGAACTACAACTCCCATCAGCCTTGGCTATTGACCATGCTGGCTAGGAGAGATGGGAGTTGGGAGTCCAACATTATAAAAGGCAGCACTTCGCCACCCTAGGCCCAACTATTTGCTCCTCTCCTGATGTACAACCAGCTTGTCTTCACTTGGAATGTGTGGCCAGCATAGCCTTTTCATGCTTTCTTTTAAAAATGAGTTATGGGGGAATTCATGGCATTGGGTGCCCAGGTGCAAGTTCTGTTCTCATTGCCAACACATTTGAATGCTTTTGTAGTCAACAAGCTCTGTAGGAGAAAGACGCTGACTTGACTCTATCACAAGCACAGATGTGGCTAAAAATAGCATGTGTGCTGGAATAAAAAAGGCAAAAAGTGATTAATTTTCATGCTTTGGGGCAAAAAAAAAAAAAAGGCTACAGGAGACATTTTTTCCTGTAGGGGGCACTCTGGCCCAATTGGGTTCTGCTTCCAGAGAAGAACTAAGGTTGCACAAATTTCTGATAGGTGAGGTATGCTGTTTTTCTCGGCATTAAAGTTGGCAGTCCTCTATTAAACCAAAAGGGGAGAAAGTTCCTGCCTTCAGAGAAGCCAGTTTTTTATTTACAGTGGTACCTCGGGATGCGAACAGGATCTGTTCCGGAGCCCCGTTTGCATCCTGAATTGAACATAAGACGTGACGGCGCGTCTGCGCGTGCACGGGTCGCGTTTTGCTGCTTCCGCGCATGCGCATGATGTCATTTTGAGCGTCTGCGCATGCGCGAGCGGCGAAACCCGGAAGTATCGCACTCTGTTACTTCCGGGTTGCTGCGGAGCGCAACCTGAAAGAGCTCAACCTCAAGCACATTCAACCCGAGGTACCACTGCATATATATTTCTGAGTCAGTTATTGATCTGGGTATTTCTCTCTCAACTGGAGGGAGATGGGTCCACCAGAACTGTTCATTGAGAGACGCAGTGGGAGTCTCCTAGAAGGCAGTCAATTATGTTATCAGTCTAATTAATCAGATGATCATAGAATTGTAGAGTTGGAAGGGACCCTTAGTCCAACCCCCTGCAATGCAGGAATCTCAACTAAAGCATGCATGACAGATGGCCATCCAAATCTCAGCTTAGAAACCTCCAAGGAAGGTAAGAGAATTACTTGCCCCCAGTGGAGGCTGGTTGGAAGGAGATCAGCAACTCATGCTTTTTGCATATCCAAGCCAGCAGGGATTTGGCTAACACTGGGGGAACTCAGCCAGCTTGCAGCTCCCTGCCCCCTACAGCTACTAACACTCAGCCAAGCCCATCGCAATCTCCAGCAACTCATGCAGAGATACGATGGAGAGACTCCTCTGAGGGTGGATCATTCTGCTAGAGATCTGCTTTACCACTGAGTCACAGCCTTTTCCTATTTATTGGATGTGCTAGCTGAGGCTGATGGGAGTTGGAATCCTTCCCTATAAATCTGCTCTCCACCTACACACAAACAAGCCTCCAGGATTGGGTAGGGTAGAGATTTCATCATATTTTGTACCCTATACATTTTGTTGTCTGGCAGCTATGATTACTTCACTGCCTGGAAGATATTGGTCATAATTCCCACTGGAGGCAGACAAACCATGCCTGTATAAAGTTGTGTAAAGATTACTCCTTTTTTCAGAAGTGGTTGCTGCTTTTGTCACTGTTTTGTGTAGAGGAGAACTTCTGGGCACAGTTTTACAGGGCAGAGTCTCCTATCGATGAAGGAGAGCAAGTGACACCTTTTTTTTAAAAGCTATTTTTATGAAATACTGAGAAATAAACAAACAATATACAGAAGTCAGCATCAAATACTAAGCATTTTTTAAACATAGAAACAAAAATAAAAGTAGAAGAAACTTTGAATTCTCTATCAGCTTTAAAAACTCAGGCAAAACTCTTACTCCACTGGCAATTTATTAAAGCGTCTTTGCAATATTTGCTTAATTTCCAAACATGCAAGCCTGAGCCCAGGTGGAGGCGGAACAACAAAACTCACACCTGAGTTCAGGTGTGAGGAGGCCTTTGGCCAGCTGCCCTCTAGTGGGCTCATGTGGCAAGGACAGGCAGGAAGGCACACCTGAAAGACACCAACCACACTTGGCTCTGCTAGTAGCAGTCTCTGGTGATTTCACCTGATTGGAATGTGTCATTGAACTGCAGAAAAATCCCTCTTGCTTGCCCAGAGGAAAGATGGGTAGGGGTATCTGGCTGCATTGACTTTTGCCACACTCACCAGTGGCCTGCACTTCCTGAAACATCCACAAGCAGGGATTGGCAAATATGCCAGTTTCAGTTTCTTGCTTTCCCATTCTTCAGTTCTCCACATTTTCATATCAGTCTGTGGTTCTTCTTCTTCTTCTTTTTTAAAAAAGTGCTTATGAAAATTCACCAGCATTTTAGTCCATTTCCTCCCCCCCAAACCTGCATTTTTCCAAAGCAATTTCCCCTAATACAATGCATTTTTGTATGATACATTCCTCATTATGTGTGTTAACTGTATGCGTTTTTGTAGACGTTACTTGGATGTACATTGCAAAATTCAGAGAGGTGTGACTTTCGAAGGAAGGGCAGTGTTTCAGTTCATCTGTTGTTTTGGAAAGTGCGAATTAGCGAAGGTTGTCTATAAATATGAACTGCAGGCAAATTCTCCCCCATCCCTTCCCACGAGGGCTGATGAAGGAGGTTTATGACTCCTTTCCCTTCCACAACCTTTCCGTGAACCACCTGGTTGGAGCTTACGCCATTCCTCTGGCCACAGTCAGACAACCTCTTGCTAGAGCAAAGCAAGACTGAACAGAACCCAGCCAAAGAGCCCAGACCTGGTGTTACACCACCCACAGAATTGTCTCTTACGATTCCACTTTTGATTCTTCCTGCCGGGTCTGTTTTTAGCCTTATATGGCGTTTGTCAAATTGCTCTTCGTCAAGATGCAGCTGTTTCCTCTTTCCGCCTTCCTTCTCTAATTATAAGCACACGCTAAGGATTCTCGTGGGCGGAAGTCGTTCTGAGCAGGACGACACGGGCTGTAATCCTACATGTACCTTACTGGACCGTAAGTCCCACTGAAGATGGCAAGGGTTTACTCCTGAGTAAACAAGCATACAAGTGCGCTGTGAGTGAAGTCAGCGAGAGGCAGCCTTTCACAAGGCTGGAGGGTAGGACTCGAACCCATGGCTTCAAGTTACAAGAAAGGAGATTCCGGCTAAACACCAGGGAGAACTTCTGTTAGTAAGAGCTGTTCGGCAGTGGAACAGGTTCCCTCAGGATGTGTGGACTCTCCTTCCTTGGAGGTTTTTAAGCTGGAGTTGATGGTCATCTGTCAGGGATGTCTTGCTGAGATCCCTGCATTGCAGAGGGTTGGACTGGATGACCCTGGGGTCCCTTCCAGCTCTACAATTCTATGATTCTACAACCTTCCACCTCCCTTGAGAGCCAGTGTGGTGTAGTGGTTAAGAGCGGTGGACTCATAATCTGGTGAACTGGGTTCGCTTCCCCGCTCCTCCATATGCAGCTGCTGGGTGACCTTGGGCTAGTCACACTTCTCTGAAGTCTCTCAGCCTCACTCATCTCACAGAGTGTTTGTTGTGGGGGAGGAAGGGAAAGGAGACTGTTAGCCGCTTTGAGACTCCCTAGGGTAGCGATAAAGCAGGATATCAAATCCAAACTCCTCTTCTTCCTCTTCTTCTCCCTTGCTCTTGCCCATGGTGGGCTGTGTCTGATGAAAGTTGTAGTACAAAACATCTGGAGAACAGCTTAGGGAAGGCTGATGCTAGACCGTAGCTGCTCCTGCCAATATGGCTTATTTAATACAATCACCAAAGGAAATGAATTGCTGTCCTTGATTGCCCTAGTGGCCAGTCTGACTTGGTCAAGCAGTGGGAACTGGCTGAGTGAAAGTTAACGAGCTGACATCGAGGGAGCCCCTTCAAATCTGTTCTTTCTTTCAAGCCAGCTTCCTGTTTTGAAAGGTTATCAGAACCGCCTTGTTCCCTTTCAATAGTCACTCTGAGCCAAAGGCCGCTGGGTGTAAGATGAAGAGTTTGCCAGGATTTAAGCAGGAAGGACTCAGGAACATACAGTAGTGGGAAATTTAGGTCCATGCAATTAAAGTGGACTTAAGTCCTCTCGTCACTAGGAAGGAAAGGAAATTTCCATTTCTCATTTTTCCATTCTTAAATTCAGTCCTTGACATATATACAGCAAGATGCGATTTTATGTTTTTTAATCGTCATGAAAACTCACCAGCAGTTTGGTCCAGATTCCTCCTAGTAAACAGGCAGACCTACCTCACAGGGTTGTTAGGGGGTAAAGAATAGGGATGGTAGAGAGGAGACCATTTATGTTGCCTTAGGTTCTTGGAGGAAGGGCGGGATAAGAAATAAATACCGTACATTTACAGTGCAATCTTATACCTGTTATAAGCTTTGAGCTCAAAAGGACTTATGCAGAATTAAGCCCTTTTGAGCTCAAAGGGATTTGGTCCCAGGTAAGGGGCCACAAGGGGACGCGGGTGGCGCTGTGGGTAAAAGCCTCAGCTCCTAGGGCTTGCCGATCGAAAGGTCGGCGGTTCGAATCCCCGCGGCGGGGTGCGCTCCCGTTGCTCGGTCCCAGCGCCTGCCAACCTAGCAGTTCGAAAGCACCCCCGGGTGCAAGTAGATAAATAGGGACCGCTTTCTAGCGGGAAGGTAAACGGCGTTCCGTGTGCGGCTCTGGCTCGCCAGAGCAGCGATGTCACGCTGGCCACGTGACCCGGAAGTGTCTCCGGACAGCGCTGGCCCCCGGCCTATAGAGTGAGATGGGCGCACCAACCCCAGAGTCTGTCAAGACTGGCCCGTACGGGCAGGGGTACCTTTACCTTTACCTTTCAGGGGCCACAAGACTTGCAGCCAACCTTAACTTTTTTTAAATATGTTACTTGAGAAAAATTAACTGTTTTTTTCTGTACAGGTTGAGAAGCCATGGCTTATCAGAGTTTCCTGCTGGAGCCAATCAGCTGTCATGCCTGGAACAAGGACAGAACACGTAAGCCCTTTCCTTTTGCATTATGACTGTTTAATTTTAGTAATCACTTTCCACAGAAGCCTCTCAAGGCAATGCATTGTAAAAATAGCAAAAAACCAGAAGCACTGAGACCAGGAAAAATATTTTGAAAACAACATGAAACGGGTACCCATGGCAGAGACTCATTCATCCAGCTGGAAAAGCCCATCAGAACAAAATGTCCCCAGTTTAACTGCTGACCACTGCTGACCAGAACAAAGTGTCCCCATCCTTTAACTGCTGACCACGCTGGTTGAGGCTGATGGTTGTTGAGAGTCCCAGCAGCCGGTGGAGGACCACAGGGTCTACACCCTCCTGCTGCAGGGGGAGCGAGTGTTAATAATTATAACAACAACAGCAGCAACAACAATTTATTATTTATACCCTGCCCACCTGACTGGGTTTCCCCAGCCACTCTGGGCAGCTCCCAACAGAATATTAAAAACATGATAAAATATCAAACATTAAAAACTTCCCTAAACAGGGCTGCCTTCAGATGTCTTCTAAAAGCCAGATAGTTGTTTATTTCCTTGACATCTCGTGGGAGGGCATTCCACAGGGTGGGCGCCACTACCGAGAAGGCCCTCTGCCTGGTTCCCTGTAACTTTGCTTCTCGCAGTGAGGGAACCCCCAGAAGGCCCTCGGAGCTGGACTTCAGTGTCCGGGTTGAACAATGGGGGTGGAGACGCTCCTTTAGGTATACTGGGCCGAGGCTGTTTAGGGTTTTAAAGGTCAGCACCAACACTTTGAATTGTGCTCAGAAACGTACTGGGAGCCAATGTAGATATTTCAGGACCGGTGTTACGTGTTCTCAGCTGCCGCTCCCAGTCACCAGTCTAGCTGCAGCATTCTGGATTAGTTGTAGTTTCCAGGTCACCTTCAAAGGTAGCTCCACGTAGAGCACATTGCAGTAGTCCAAGTGGGAGATAACCAGAGCATGTACCACTCTGGCGAGACAGTCTGCAGGCAGGTGGGGTCTCAGCCTGTGTATCAGATGGAGCTGGAAGACAGCTGCCCTGGACACAGAACTGACCTGCTAACTGGGGGCTACCTGGATTGCTGGTTCTTGCAGCAAATCTAGTCCTCAGTTGGGAGCAACTGCAAGTGAAGAGAATGTGAGCGATTGCGCATGGCATGAATAGATGTGGGAGGGTGGGGGAGAGAGAGAATACAGCCATTGTTTGTGGGTCAGCAGAACGCCCTGCCGGATTGCGGCCAGCAGGACTTCCTGCTCCCCAGCTGTAGGGTTTTGAAAGAACTGCTGCGATTTGCATGATTGTCCCCAGGAATATAAACATAACAACACTTGAAGCATATTTAAACATGGCTTCTCCCTAGAGATTCCTGGGAACCAAAGCTTAACCTTTCCTGAGACACGATTCCCAGCACCTTTAGCAAATGACAGTTCCCACAATTCTTTGGGGGGGGGGAAGCCATGTGCTTTAAACATGTGGTGTGTTACGCAGCCTCTCCTTTCCAAAGAAGGGGAGGTGGGAAGAGAAACGAGGCTCTCGGGTACTTGGGAAGAGGCTGTAGAGCACCCAAGTGAAGATGTTGCTCTCTACCTTTTCCTAGGGCTAGTTCACATGAGCAGATGCATCCCTTGAAATCATGGCCCATTTGCAAATCAGAACCACATGTTTTGTAGCAGCGTCAGGAGCTAAATAACTTTGGAAGAGCTGGAAAGGACCTAAGAGCTCAGGGCAAAAGTCCTTCCTGACCATTTGTGACTGGTGTCCTGGGCACACCCCCAAAACCCCCAAATGTGCCCTCAGCCTCCGAAAGCTTGGCAGAACTCGAAATACGCAATATGTTCACAAACTCTTCCCCGCCTTCTGTTCTGCAGAACTTGCCATCTGTCCCAACAACCATGAAGTTCACATCTACAAGAAAGATGGGACAAAATGGAACAAAGTCCATGAGCTGAAGGAGCACAATGGGCAGGTGACAGGTGAGAACTTTCGATTCCTCTTCTGGTGTGCGAAACGGCACACACAGAACCTTTCTAAAGAGCCATAGCCCCTGTAAGGCCATTATGCCTAACATTACCTAACTGTGCTGTTGCCTTTTTTAAAAAACAAAACACTGTTTATTTGTTGATGAATCCGCCGTTAAATTTGGCAGCCCTTGTAATCGAGGCCTGCCTTCTGGTCCTCTGATCTATGGTGTCCTTTGCAGGCATAGACTGGGCCCCCGACAGCAACCGCATAGTGACCTGCGGGACAGACCGCAACGCTTACGTGTGGACCCTGAAGGGCAACGTGTGGAAGCCGACGCTGGTCATTCTGCGGATCAACCGTGCTGCTCGCTGTGTGAAGTGGTCTCCCAAAGAGAACAAGTTTGCTGTCGGCAGTGGCTCAAGGCTCATCTCCATCTGCTACTTTGAGCAAGAGAATGACTGGTGAGTCTCGCCAATAATAATAATAATAATAATAATTAATAATTTATTATTTGTACCCCGCCCATCTGGCTGGGTTTCCCCAGCCACTCTGGGTGGCTTTCACAGACACCAAAAATACACTAAAATGTCACACATTAAAAACTTCCCTGAACAGGGCTGCCTTAAGATGTCTTCTGAATGTCAGGTAGTTGTTTATCGCTTTGACATCTGATGGGAGGGCGTTCCACAGGGCGGGCGCCACTACCAAGAAGGCCCTCTGCCTGGTTCCCTGTAGCTTTGCTTCTTGCATTGAGGGAACCGCCAGAAGGCCCTCGGCACTGGACCTCAGTGTCCGGGCAGAACGATGGGGGTGGAGACGCTCTGCCGAGGACGAGGAGGAGGAGGAAGAAGACAAAGACAAAGACAAAGACGAAGAAGAAGAAGAAGAAGAAATTATTATTATTTATAGCCCACCCATCTGAAGAATAGAATCATAGAATTGCAGAGTTAGGAGGGAGGGTAATCTAGTCCAAGCTCCCCTCCAAGGCAGGGATCTCAATCCATTATAAATGGATTTATATATGGAATTTGGTGGCCCTGACCCAATTGAGCTTTGCCTGCGTTGGGCCCCTTCCTGCACTGAGCGTGAACTGCTCAAAGCTTCAGCTGCTGCTTCACTTATTTTTGTTTTTCAATAAGAAAGGCTTGCTTACTTGCTTGCTATGATTACTGTCTTGTCCCTCATATTTGCTGCCTCTCCTAGGTGGGTTTGTAAACATATCAAGAAGCCCATTCGATCGACAATCCTTAGCCTTGACTGGCACCCTAACAACGTTCTCTTGGCGGCTGGATCCTGCGATTTCAAATGCAGGTGAGGCAAATATCCTGGATTGCATCCAACGTGTGACTTCAGGATGTGTTTGGGGTGGGGTGGGGGGGAGGCCTGTTGGACAGTCTCCCTTCCAGGCCTTGACCAGATCTGCTCCTTATCTAGCTTTAATAGACCCTCCAGTAACATGCTTTCCCCCTCCCTCCCTCCCTCCCACCTCTCCTCTCCCTCCTGTCCTGTAGGATCTTCTCTGCTTACATCAAAGAGGTTGAGGAGCGGCCCTCGCCGACCCCGTGGGGATCCAAGATGCCATTTGGAGAGCTCATGTTTGAGTCGGGCAGCAGCTGCGGCTGGGTCCACAGCATCTGCTTCTCTGGGAGTGGCAGCCGCGTGGCATGGGTGAGCCACGACAGCACCATCTGCCTTGCGGATGCCAACAAGAAGATGGCGTAAGTTGGGCTGTTGGGTGGGGGTTCAGAGTCTCCCATGAACTGGCCTGGCCCAGCTGGCTGCAGGGACTTCGCTTCCTTGGGATGAGTTGATCCTGAGACCCTTGAGCAGATCTGCTCCATGCTCGTTCAGCCCCCGTGTAAACCCACACAACTTCCCACAAAGAGTTCTGGGCTCTGTAGCTTACTAAGCGTGCTGGGAATGGTAATAATAATTTATTATTTGTACCCCGCCCATCTGGCTGGGTTTCCCCAGCCACTCTGGGTGACTTCCAACAGAATATTAAAATACAATAGTCTATTGAACATTAAAAGCTTCCCTAAACAGGGCTGCCTTCAGATGTCTTCTAAAAGTCTGGTAGTTGTTTTTCTCTTGGACATCTGGTGGAAGGGCGTTCCACAGGGCGGGTGCCACTACCGAGAAGGCCCTCTGCCTGGTTCCCTATAACCTGGCTTCTTACAGCGAGGGAACCACCAGAAGGCCCTTGGCGTTGGACCTCAGTGTCTGGGCAGAGCAATAGGGGTGGAGACGCTCCTTCATGGAATACTGGACTGATGCTGTTTAGGGCTTTAAAGGTCAGCTCCACATCCAAATAACTTCATTGTACCACCCATTGGCCATGACAAATCTGAACCAAAAACAAACACATGCAAAGTCTCTATTTAGATCTCTGCGTCTCCCTTATAGCTCAATGCTATATTGCTCAGTTTCTTCTTTCTGATCTTTTTGGCCGCCAAAAGATAAACAAATGATGACTTCATGAGTTACTGAAATGTTTACATCACTAAGAAGCAGTAGGACCTTTTCTTCTTGGGAGATACTTCTTTCCTGTATGGGCAGTAGAGTGAGAAATCACCTCCTGGGTCCAGTGTATAGTGGGCAAAATGGGAATGGTAGCTGTGGGAGGGGGGAAACTCCCAGGAGTTTTTGGGTGAAGTCATGCACATTGTATGGGTCTTAAATCAGTGGTGTGGACCTGCCCCCAATGGAAACGTGATGCTTCAAAGCAAGGTGGAGGTTCAGGGTGGAGGCAGGACCCTGGACAGCGCCGCAGAGAGCTCAAACAGTGGTTGAGAAAAGCTCAAATGTTGCTTCAGCCACAGACAGTCCATCAGCGTGGTTCCCTCTTCCCCTAGGGAGAGAAGTCTCTTCAGTTAGAGGGTCCTTAGTCTGCTTCAGCAGTCGTTGACTCCAATGGACTGAGGGAAAGCATTGCTCTGTTGCGATTTCCGGGCTGTTGTCCTCTTGAGTAAGAGGATTGCCGCTTGGCCTGTTCAGGTTGGATAGGTGTTGACAGAACAATTGCCTCTTATGCCAGAACTTCTGGTTTAGTAGGCATGCCAGGGACTGACTCCAAGGTCAATTTCCTCTTCTATCCCTCCTCCAAATCTATAGCCTCAGCTCCCAACAATAGGGAGTGGGAACCCAGAACACGGGCTGAATTTTATGATAGGCCTAGCCACTAAGGGGCTGTAAAGCAGCTAATCTGTGCTAACCACGCTTGCCTCGTCCTTCCCTTCAGTGTGGCCTGCCTGTCCACGGAAACTCTGCCTCTCCTGGCTGTGACATTCATCACTGAGAACAGCCTGGTGGCCGCGGTAAGTCATGTACCATAACTCTTTCCAAGTGTTTATTTGCCCAGTGAAGATTCGGCCCCCATTCCTATGTGGAGCAATGGTATGTGGTACAGTCCTGCCTGGACCGTGTCATTACAGTCTGCAAGTGGGCAATTGCATTCTTCGAACCAGTGCTTTTTTCTAATAAAATGTTTAGGGGTACTTTCATTTTCCAACTCATATTGAAATACTGCCCCTCAATGAGGCCAAACTTAGATTCACAAAATGTTTACGGGTATGCATACCTCTGTGTACCCCCAGAAAAAAAGCACTGCTTACAGCCAACACACAAGCGCATCCACTAATCTTTGTAGTGACAGTATCATGACCTCTAGTGGCGCAGTTGGGTAATTTTAGACTCTGGACTTGAATTCTCTTCACGCTGCTGCCCTGGCCTCTTTAGATGGTAATAATGTTTGTTCCTTCACTTAACTTCAAAATATTGTCAGCCATGCCTGGTGCATTTGGAACGCTTCATACTCATTCTGCAGATTTCACCTCTGTTTATCCTCAGGCTCAATTTCCTTCCCTGTTTTCTGCTACTCCCACTTGTGGTGTTATCCAGATTGTAAGCCCCTTGGGGCCAGGGACTCACTCTGTTCTGTTCCTTGCAAAGTACATAGATACAGTGGTACCTCGGGTTAAGAACTTAATTCGTTCTGGAGGTCCGTTCTTAACCTGAAACTGTTCTTAACCTGAGGTACCACTTTAGCTAATGAGGCCTCCCGCTGCCGCCGCACGATTTCTGTTCTCATCCTGAAGCAAAGTTCTTAACCCGAGGTACTATTTCTGGGTTATCGGAGTCTGTAACCTGAAACGTATGTAACCTGAAGCACCTGTAACCCTAGGTACCACTGTAATCTCATAATTATCATATATTTTTATTAGTGGCCTACCTCACAGGGCTGTTGTGGGAGGAATATTGAGAGCGTTTTGGACCCTTGGGAGTGGACGTTGCTGATGAAAAGCCTCCAAGGCCCTGACCTCTGCTTGCCTCCCCCCAGGGCCACGATTGCTGTCCAATGCTGTTCACCTATGACGAGCAGCAGGGCACGCTGAGTTTCGGGGGGAAGCTGGACATCCCCAAGCAGGGCGCCCAGCGTGGCCTCACGGCTCGCGAGCGCTTCCAGAACCTGGATAAGAAAGCCAGCTCTGATACCACCAGCAACGCCACTCTGGACACCCTCCACAAGAACAGCATCAGGTAAGTTCTTCCGTGGGCTCTGCCCCTCTGCAAATTAAACAAGATAACATTGCAGAACTGCAGCTGCAGGCGTGCAAGACCAGATCCAGCCTGATCTAAGAGACCCACCAGCAGCTCCAGGGAAAAGACTGCCCCAGCTCCCCTGTGCTGAGACTTTGGAAAGCCGTGACCAAACGACACTGGGATACATGGACTGGCTCAGTATAAGGCAGCTCCGTACGTTCAGTGGAAGTTTCAGCCTTCCCCAGTTCTTGTTGAGATCCTCTCTGAATCCACCAGGCCAGGGGCAGATCTGCTATGAAACCAATGAAGCTCAAACTTCAGGGCCTCTCGTCCTGGAGCCACATGGCTGCAAAATTCTAGGGCAACTAAACCAAATTTGAGTCACACATCTCCAATTGATTAATGGTTTTGTTGTCTACATTTCAACAACCCCAAAGTTTGGGAGTCGGTAGCGCAGGTGTTGTAAAGGTGTGGCGATCTGTCATGGAACAACCCCATTCAGGAAGGTAATGGTGGCTACCCAGACCTTGCTGCTGGTTGCAAAGGGGGCTCCATAACTCTTCAAGCTTCAGGGCCCCCAAAATGTAGGTCCGCCACTAGACATAAACTGCTTGAATCCTGGGAGGACAGAGGTTGGGTAGATTGCATGTTTGGGAGGCAGGCAATTTACCTGCTCTAGATGGAGTCCAGAAGGAGCAAGTGCGTGTATTGGAGATGCTCCAAGATACATATTTGACACCAGAGGGCATTCCTCTATGGCTAGCAGTGCCTTTTACCAGCTTTTTCTATTTTGCCAGCTACTGCCATTTCTGGACAGGGATAGCCTGACCACCTTAGTCCATGCACTGGCAACCTTGAGGCTGGATTACTGTAATACAGCTCTATGTGGGTCTGACCTTGGACTTGCTGCAGAAGCTCCAGCTGGTGCAAATGTGTCAGCCAGACTGCTGGAGGAGACATCTGGCCCAACAGCATGTGACACCTGGCTACCCATTTACCACCAAGCCAGGTTCAAGGTCCTTGTATTAATTTACAAAGCCCTGAAGAACTGAGGTCCAAGGTACCCCAGGGACCACCTGAACCCTGACATCCCAGCTCCATCACTTAAAATGGCTGCAGGAGTGTCGTTGGTTGTTTCCCCAAGTTGGCGAGGCTCATCTGACAACAAGAAACTAATATCCTTCAGGGTCACTGACCCAGTCCTGTAGAACTGTCTGCCAATAGAATCGGCAGGTGCTTTCTGTTTCAACTTTCAACTGCCTGCTGACAAGTTTGTACGGAATAAAAAATGCACCTTCCCACTATAAAGTTGTACCTTGGTTCTCAAACAGAATCCGTTCTGGAAGTCCGTTCGATTTCTGAAAACGTTCGACAACCAAGGCGCAGCTTCCGATTGGCTGCAGGAGCTTCCTGCACCCAATCGGAAGCCATGTCAGCCGCATCGGACATTCGGCTTCCAAAAAACGTTCGCAAACCGGAACACTCACTTCCAGGTTTGCGGTATTCAGGGGCCAAAATGTTCGAGTCACAAGGCGTTCGAGAACCAAGGTATGACTGTATTGTGAGCCGAATTTCTTAATTTCCTGATGTAAGCCAGGCCCATAACTTGGGAAAAGACCCTACCTCATCCAGGTCACTGTCTTAGCTGAGCTGGGCTGTGGTTCAGTGGTTAAAAAATCTGCTTTGCATGCAGAAGGAAGGCCCCAATCCTTGGCATCTCCCAAGTAGGGCAGGGGGAAATCCCTGTCTTGAGTCCCTGGAGAGACAAAAGGTGTGACTTGATTCAAAGCAAGTTTTCATGTTCACCTCTTTGGGGGTAGAATTTCCTAATGGGGGTGTGCTATGGTGGAAAAGGCCCCGCCCTTGGAACTATCTCCTGCCTTCGGTCTGATAACCCTTCGTCCTCTGTAAAAAAAAGGTAAAGGACCCCTGACAGTTAAGTCCAGTTGCAGACGACTCTGGGGTTGCAGTGCTCATCTTGCTTTACATCTCTCAGCCTCACTCACCTCACAGAGTGTTTGTTGTGGGGGAGGAAGGGAAAGGAGATTGTGAGCCGCTTTGAGACTCCTTAGAGTAGTGATAAAGCGGGATATCAAATCCATAACTCTTTTTCCTCTCTAGGTTGGCAATCGTCCTCTGCAGTCCAGTACAATTTCTCCTCTGCTTTGAACAGTCCTAGTTTGGCAATTAACATCCACAGTTGTCTTGTCTTCCCTTTCAGCCAAATATCTGTGATTGCTGGTGGGAAAGGCAGCTGCTCCAAGTTCTGCACCACAGGAATGGACGGAGGAATGAGCCTATGGGACATCAAAGTAAGCAAAAAAAGGCTGGGTGGGGAAGATGCAGTTTTTGCCCTAATGCGGTTGCATCATTTGCATTTAGCATGTGAAGATGCTCACTAAGGAGTTGCGCCAGAGGAAGACTTTGGATGGTCACTACAAAAAGCACCACCTCCTTACGGCAAGGATGGAAAATGGTTTCTTAAGCCTGAGGGGCCACATTCCCTTCTGGGCAACCTTCTCAGGGCCACATGCAGCTTGTTTCCTCCTGCTCTGGAGGGTAGGACTCAAACCGACGTCGTCAAGGAGTTTCCAACTAAACGTCAGGAACAGGGGTCAGGAAACTGTGTCAGCAGGCGGCCGGTCCACTGTCCCTCAGACCTTGTGGGGGGCCGGACTATATTTTGAAAAAAATATATAAAATGAGCGACTTCCTATGCCCCACAAATAACCCAGAGATGCATTTTAAATAAAAGGACACATTCTACTCATGTAAAAACACGTTGTATCCCAGACCGTCTGCAGGCCGGATTTAGAAGGCGATTGGGCTGGATCCGGCCCCCAGGCCTTAGTTTGCCTACCCATGGTCAGGAATAACTTTCTGTGAGTAAGAGCTGCTTGACAGTGGAATGGGCTCCCTCAAGTGTGGTGGACTCTACTTCTCTGGAGTTTTTAAGCAGAGGTTGGATAGCCACCTGTCATGGATGCTTGGGCTGAAATTCCTGCATTGCAGGGGGTTGGACTAGATGACCCTTGGGGAGAAAGTCTCAAGGTCCACAAAGGGCTGCATTCAGCTCCTGCACCTGAGGTTTCCCACCCCTGCTCTCTGGAAACAGTCCTTAAGAGGTTTAAATAAATGGACCTGTGCCCAACTCTTTAACTTCATTTGGGATTGCTTCTTTTTTAATTTGACAAAGTCTTTAAGAAATACACTTCCTGCAATCTGAAGCCATGAGACATACACAATGTGTGCTCCCATTGCAATGTGATGTATCACGCCTGGGATCAAGCTATTATTTTCGGCACGTCCCCAGGGCTTGAATACACCCTGTAGGATTTGTCTCCACTGCAAGCTGCTGAGGTTGTCAGGTTTCAGGCTTTGGCCTGGCCTTGCATTAGTCAGAGGGAAGCAGCTGGTTTGGGGGGTCACGAAAAGGCACCAAATGGTTTCAGTAGTTACTGCTGGCATTTGTACTGCCAAGCGTCTGGGATTTTCTGCAACTTGGGTCTCTGGTTTTTCTTGCCATTGTTTTTTAGTTGGGACTTCCTCACTCTTCCATCCTTGTGCTAACAAGACTCTGGCCGCGGGGGGTGCACCCAATGTTAGTCCTGCTTCAAGCAGACTCATTGAAACGGACATGACTGTTGCTGCTCCATTAATTTCAGTGGCTCTACTCTGAGGCCCTACCTGCACTATAAAGCAGCATCGTACCACTTTTAACGCAGTCTTCCTGCTCGTGGAACTATTCCTCTCCTGTCTGATGACCCTTTGCCCACTGCATTGGGCGTCCAATCCCCGGGAGCCCTGACCAAAACTCTGGACAGCTGCTATCCCTCAGCGCAACAGTGAAAAATATGGCCCACCTTGGGATAAGGCAGCTTCCAACTTTCCAAGTTTAAAACTAAGAGAAAATAATATTTGGGCCAAAATCAGCAGTTGCAGTTTTTGAATTCTGGATGTTGTTGTTGTTTGTTGTTATATTGCCCTTTATCTGTAGATCTCAGGGCGGTTCATGACATAAACATACAAGCTAAAAAATGCAAAGAACAAAACAAAACCAATAATTGCCCCCTCCCACAACACATTAAAAAGGGCATCAGATATCAGCAAGCCAAAAGCCCGGTTGAAGAGGGTTGTTTTCACCTGCTGCCTAAAGGTTTATAATGAAAGCTTCCCTGGGGAGAGCGTTCCACAGACGGGGAGCCACTGCAGAAAAGGCCCTTTCTCGTGTTGCCAAATCTCTCATGGAGGGGGCACACAAAGAAGGACCTCAGAGGTTCGGTTCATATGGAGAGTGGCGGTCCTTGAGGTATTGCGGTCCTGAGCAATACCTTGTGAATATTTTCCACTCAGGGAAAATAGCCCTGGAGCAGGTGTTTCAGTGGCTGTTTGGCCCATTTCTGGGTGTTTTGACAATCCTTTAATGACTTTTTAGGTTTTCCTAAGCCAGAATGCCATTTTCCTTCTGACAAACCTGCGTTTTCATTTCAGAGCTTGGAGTCTGCTATGAAGGGCCTGCGGATCAAGTAAAAAAGGACTGAAGAATTATTCATCTCAGCAGCGCTTCCGTCTCACTGGAGTCTGGGGTGGGCAGGGCAGAAGACCCCCGACTACCAGCTTTTGCTTCCTTACCCGATGCAACCTGCTTCATTCCTGCAATCCCGCATACCTAAGATGACAATCCCACCAGCTACAAGTTGGGCAGATTTTGTGTGTCGCCAGTGGAAAACGGGTTGATAACTGTTAACAGTGTTCAATAAAGAGATGCTGGTCACAGTTAGCATAGCAAAACTTCCATTTCCCCCTCTCCTACCACCAGGAGAGACCATCAGCACAACCCTAACCACGTCCACTCAAAAGTAAATCCTATCGAATGGTTATTTTCTCTTTAGCAATGATTTCCACCCGTTTTCTGGGGACAGACATTAAACTAACCAGCCTGTAATTTCCAGGATTGTCCCTGGATCCCCTTTTTAAAATTGTGTGTTACATTTATTGCTTTCCAGTCCTCATGTATGGAGGCTGAGATGAAGGACAAACTGCCTATTTTTGTTAGCTCAGCAGTTTTGCATTTGAATTTTTTAAGAACTCTCAAGTGGCTGCCATCCAAACCTGGTGACTGATCACTTATCTCCACCCCCCCCCCCCCGTTGGGCCTAGAATATTATCTCTCACTGCCACTATCTGCCCTTGTTCCCCAGGCCACTGGGATCTGCCTCATCTTTTCTGTTGTAAAGACAGGTGCCAATAATTCAGCTTCGCTGCAGCAGTCTCCTCTTCCCTTGTCACACCTTTGATTCCCTTGTCATCCAAAGGTGCAGCTGCCTCCCTAGATGGCTTCCTGCTATGAATATAGTTAAGAACTTGTTGTTGTTGGTCTTCGTGTTTTCAGGAGGGCTAGTATGGCGCCACTGACTTGATATCCAATACTAGTCCTACTCAAGAGTGGACCCACTGAAATTGGACTCAACAGGTCCAATAATTTCACTGGGTTCACTCCCAAGTAAAACAACCCCATCTCTTTCCTGGGGTAGTTTTCTGTCTGCAGATATGTTTTTATGGAGAGGGTTTCTCAGACCTAGACCACTGCCACAGTTTGAAGCAGTGCAGGCCCAATTCGAATAGACTAGGCAAAGAGTGGGGGACAGAGTGGGCTCCTTCGTTCCCACCAGTCCCAGCTTGCATGAGCCACAGTGGTTTGTGCAGGCCCATGTCCCGCCTCACTGAAGGCTTTGGAACTCATTCCTCAGCGCCAGCAGGGCAGGCCAGCCACAGCTGCTTCTACAGAAGACAAGGCACGGAAGGCGTTTTACGATAATTTAAACTTTATTCAGCCAAATATACAAGTTTTGCTTCCAATTTGCACCTGTTCCAACATGTTGCACAATCAAGAAAAGAGTTCTCTGGTTTTGCAGGGATGTGTTTTGTTTTCGCAGTTAAAAAGTCACTATCAGAGGAGAAGGGAAGAAATTAAGGATGGCTTCTTTTTAAAAAAATAAAAATGGGGAGAGAGAAGGGTAGAAAGTGGAAATAAAAAGACCAAAACAGCCACACGGTCCAGATCCAAATGTGTTTTTATTTCTTTGCTGCTCCACATTCCAACCCCGCAGGCCGTTTTTCAGATGAGTGCCTATCGCAAACACACACCCGCACCAGCATTTTGGATTTGCGCCTGCATGCCAAGACTACCAACCCTTCTCTCTCAAGGCTCTTGTGGCCTCGCTGAAGCCGTATCTTGCCCCACCCCCTCCATTATCGCTCCAGCTTTTTCCTGCTCCCCTGGATAGGTAATCTCGAATTTGAAAGACAGCAAAATCGTTCGGTTTATAGCACCCCCTCCTGAAGCGGCTGTGCGGGAGAATCGCTGCCCTGGCGACTCCCGCGTTCAAAGGATTATAACAGCTTGCCCACCCACCCCACTGATTCCCACCCTGCCCGCCCACCCCTCCCCACCATGGAATTCTGTGCCCAGATGAAGACGAACACGCTGCTGCCAAGTGTTTCTTAGGAGGGAAGAGGACGCCGGTTACGGCCGTGCTCTTCACGCTGCGGCGTCGCCCCCTCTGTGTGTGAAGCCTCAAAGAGTGCCCAGCAGGCGCCAGCCAGGCACAGTTCCTGGGAAGTTTCCCTCCTCTCTTGTGGCTGGCGCTTACTTGTTAAGGGACAGGGACTGCAGTCTTTTGCCTGCTGAGGATGCTTCGTCTTTAGCTGGTGGGTGAAAAAAACGGAGGGAGAGACACAGGTTTATAAAAGCTAACCAGGCATTGCATCGCAGGGGCTTGGACCATGTGACCCCTTTGGGTCCCCTTTCTACAGTTCTGCATAAAAAAACCCCCCCTGCTCCTTTGGCCTAGAATCCGGTGCTGTTGAAACTTGCCAAAACGGCTGCAACTCCTTCTCCTTGTCCCCCACCAAAAAACCTCCTCTCTCACCTCCCCCCAAGCCTAGACTCTTTAAGGTGCCATTCCTTGAAGCCCCGCTTCTTGGCTGCTTCCTTCACCCTATGGGAGCCATCAGTTTCCTCCCTTTGGGACTTCTCTCAAGCAGGATCCCGCTCCTGGCCAAGGCTTGGATATGGGGTGGGAGCATAGCTGTCAACTTTCAGATTTGAAAGTAAGGGATCAGCAGCCTCGAAAATAAGGGATCAGCAGCCTCACCTGTCCCGGGGACAGCCTACGGGATATCTAACAATCCGGGATAGCAGCAGGAAGCAGCGGGAAACAGCACTGGATTAAGGGAATTTATTCCCGCAAAAAAAGGGAAGGTTGATGGCTATGGGTGGGAGGGAAGGCAAAGGGAAGGGGGCACCTAAAGGCAGGGGTCTCCAGAGAACGCTCATTCCAGAATTAGTCCCATCTTTCCCCCAGTGTGTATTTGTTTTTCTTTTTTGGTCTCTATGTGTTTTTGGAAAACAAATGTGGAATGGCAGCTGCGTCCCCCCCTCCCAGTGACCCACAGCCTCTTTACAACCACAGAGGCTTTGCGGTTGTCCGTAGTACTGTGTACAAGTGAGATATTGTGGAGAAAGTTGCGCCCATCTCAATGCTGGGGGTGGAATTAACAAAATATGGAAGCAGTACCAATGATCTTCAATAAAGAATAAGAAAGATGGGGGGGGGGTGGAAGAACAGAATTGGGTCACTGAAGCGGCTGGGGGGGGGGGGCAGGAAAACAGATCCATTAGTGAAGATCTAAAACCCAGCAGTTACCCAGATGGACATTCCAGGGGAGTGTCAGGAGGCTGCTGAGTGATGCAAGGCCTTTTTAAAAAGTAGAAAACTTGGGGGGGGGGGGAGAGGTTGCAATAGGGTTACGGATGCTCCCATGGCTGCAAAGAACAGGCCCACATTTCTGGAGGAGCAGGAAAAAATAGGAAGAAACCACCACCACCTCATGAACTAGAGGTAAGGCACACAACCTCAGCAGTCTTTACAGATTTCCGCCCTCCGCTGCCCCAGACTGAGAAAGCTGGGGCAAAAAAATAGCAGGCCAGCACTGGTGATTAAAATACAACTTTTCCCTTCAACTACCGATCAGGTCATATCCAAGGGTCAGTAGTATTGAAGGAAGAAGATCCACTGAGACCAGTTTTCTTGGCTTTTGATCCCATACCCTGATCTTCAAGCTGAGAAACACTGCTTTTCGTCAAGCAGCCAACTAGATTACAGGGGATCCTGTTCGGCAAAGCTGGTCCGTCCCCCCCCAAAAAAATACACAGCTTATTTCTGCTCAATACACAAGCATATGGAAAAATGCCTCGTGCTGAGATGGCCCATCAGGCCCTAATATTGTCCACTCTGGCAGGCAGCAGTTATATAAGGCTCCAGGGCAGGGGCTAACCTGAAAGTTGAGGCTTGGGTGCATGCAAGGAATTTATGGCCCCCTCTTGAAGGAGGTTAGATGAAGAGAGTTAGTTGGGTACAGGGTTGCTTCACATATGAGAGTGGCTCAGACACAGCAGCCCTCTGCTTCAAGTCTTAACATTTTACTCCCAACATAACAACAGCTCCCAAATTTCTCTCCCCCCTCCGCAAAAGTAGTTACTGTGCAACAATTTTATGTAAAATGCTAATAGTTCACAATGCTTGACGTTTAAACAGCTCCTTCGGGACACGCAAAGAAGGTCACTTCTCTGTAAACTTCACAGCTGCCTTGCACCTGGGCAGCAGGCTAGGAAAAGCCTGAAGCAAGGGAGCCACCACTGGTCAACATAAACAGGGAGCTAGATGGCCAGTGGTTGGATCCCGCAAAAGGCAGCTCCCTAAGTTCCTGCCAGGAAGGGGCTCTATATTAAAGAGGTGGTGGGTTACTTTTTGGAGTCTGTGGGCCTAATCCTAGATGGGCAGAGCCACTCACCTGTCAGTCACCTGATGGCAAAATGGCACCAGGAGAAGGCAGGACTTCAGAGCACAACACAGGACTTGCAAAACTTTGTGCGCAGTGATTTAGAGGCCAGAAGCTTGGGCTGAGGGAAGGGAGAGCTGAGCTTTCTCCCCCTTGCCAGTGCACAATTGGGGGCACATTTTAAGGTCCACGTGGTGTACTGGCAGCTGCCTCTCTAGCAGGTGGGTGTGGTTGGGGGGAGGAACAGCCTTGAGGAGGCCAAGTCTTCCTTACCTTTCCTTTCTTCCTCTTTCTTTTTGGCCGCCTCTTCCCTCTGTTTCCGGATGATGGCTAGTCGGGCGAGGTCTGCCTTGGCCTGCTCTGTCTTCCCGGCGAGGTGCATCTTCATGTACCTCTCTTTCGCCTTCTGTTTCTCAATCTCTTCTCTGTTTGGAACAAAAGAAAAGAAAAGAACAATCTAGCGAAGGAGGTTTTAATCAGAGTTCAGAAGGCACTCCTTCCCACACGGACACAAGCACAGCTTAAAGGGGGCGATGGAGGGCCAAAAGGAGACCTGGAAACCTGCCCGAGGAGGCTTTTGCCTGCACCCGGAATATCCCTAAACAGAACCACAGTTAAACTTGAGGATGTGACAATGTCCCATCCGTTTGCATTATGCTGCTGCCATTATCAGAGGCCACCGGGTACCATTTGCTAGGGAGCCACCGCAAGGGAGAGGCACCTGCCTTCATGCCCTGCTGATGGTCTTCCTGGAGGCATCTGGCTTGGCCCCTGGGATACAGGATGCTGCACTAGGTGGACCTTTGAAGCTCATCCAGCAGGGCTCTTACACTTTTGAATTGAATTATATTATTTCGGTCACAGACCAGTTCCAGCTCACATACAATATCAAGGAAGTCATAAAACACAATAGGGATACATTTGAATTTACAATTAGGTGTAACAGGGACAATACAGATATAGCAACAGTTTAAAAATATATAAATTAAAACTTAGTCACTAACATATAACCTAAAATTATTATTTAAAACCTTAATCATGATGATAGCACAGCTTGTTCCCTAAGTTTTATGGCAATTGCACAGAATTTGGCTACCCTTAACGTGATCTCAGGATCCTTGTCCTCTACCAGGGATTTTAGACATTGAAGTTTTGGATTCATTTGGAGATTTTTGCATAGCAGGGGTAATAAATACCGAGCATATATCCCCGTAGAAACGGCAGTGTAACAAGGCATGAGAGAAGATTTCTACCTCCATCAAGCCGCAGGGGCAGACTTGTTCCGCATATGGTTTACCCTCAAATCTGCCCTGCAATAAGGCAGATGGCAGCAGATGGCTTACACTTCTATGTCCCTCTACCTGCCCCGCTTGCCCACCTGAACAGCATTCAGGGCAGAGACTATTCTGTGGATTTCAACCCTAGATAGAGGGTACAGCTCCTCCTCTGCATGCAGAAATCGCAGCTTCGGTCCCTTATGTGCAGGTTGCCACAGACACCTCTGGTACCCCCAGCCCCTCCGCAATTGGCCTTGCTGTTTTTCCAAACCAAAATGAGTTGGAGGTGGGCATGGCGGGGTGGGACTATCCACAGCTGGAGAAAGGTTAATCCCACCTTCCCCGGCTGCCACCCTGCTTGCCCGGCAATGAGGTTTGAAAGCAGCTTCAACGTAAAGAATCTTTCAAGCCTAATAGTGGTGCACATTGGGGGGCGGGGCGGCCCCCCACCGCCAAATGTCTTCCCATGCCACAAAATCACAGCCGAGAAAACTCTTCTATTGCCTCCCTTTTTGCAAGCCAAAGGTGGGGCCGGGGCAGGTGGGCTGGCCTGGCCGTTTCTCTCCAGCTGCAGTTTCCAGGAAGATGTTTAAGCTTCAAAAACCCAGATTTTTTAAAGCCGAATTGCTGGGGGAGGAGGGCCAAGTATGTTGTAGAGTTTGCATTTGGGGTTGCGGGGCACTTGGGTAGGTGGGTAATTGCTGCCCATGATGGTTTCTCAGGTTTCCAGATGTGTCCACAGGGTTGGTGGACCTCCCCCCCCCCCAGTCTCTGGAGCAGTAGTTCTAGTAAAAGACCATCTCACTGCCTGAGACCTTGAAGAGTAACTATCAGAGCAGCCATACAGCGACTCTGCTGACTTCTTTCCGCACGGGGAGGTGCTTGCTCTGGGAAGCCTGCGCCCCTGGGTTTTGCCCCCTGAAGAGCAAGTCAAATAATTGGGACAGCAACTAGTGCCTTCCTGTTGCTCCCCAGTCTCTCCAGTGTCTTGTATTTTGCAGGCCACTGTATTCCCAACTCAGTTCCTCTCTGGCAGCCTCTGCTAAAGGCACATATGCAGAAAGGCGAGGATCTACTAAGATCTACGTGATCTACTAAGACGGTGAATGCACCATGTCTGCAGTGTATCGGTCGGCCAAGAGGTGACTATTCAGGGCTGCTTCACTCAGCACAGCTGCGCTGGCATGCAGAAGGGCGTTAAAACACAATTTATCCTCCCTTTGCTCAGGGACAGGCCCGTTATTGCCCCTTGACAGGCTGCAGGTTCCCAAAATAGGGAGCAGGGAACCACAGGCTCCCAGACTTCTACACCCCCCCCCCGAGCAACACTTCTCGGAGAATCCCACACGCCAGAGGGGAGGAAAACACCTTACCGTTCTCTCCGCGACAATTCCCTGGGGCTCTCCATATCTATCTGAGTTACTTTTTTGGCTGTCTGTGCAACGCGGTTGGGATTCTCTATGTCTATCATGCCTTCCACGCCTTTGTGCTTTGGCTGGAATGGAAGAAGACGAGAGGGGAACGTGAGCAGCGGCAACTTCAGGTGGGCGGAACAAACAACATGTAAAAGCTTACGGCGGTGTGTGATAATGATAATAATGATGATGATGATGATAATAATAATTTATTATTTAATAATAATAATAATAATAATAATAATAATAATAATTTATATAATAATAATAATAATAATAATAATAATAATAATAATAATTTATTATTTATACCCTGCCCATCTGGCTGGGTTTTCCCAGCCACTCTGGGCAGCTTCCAACAGAAAATTAAAATACAATAATCTATTAAACATTAAAAGCTTCCCTAAACAGGGCTGCCTTCAGATGTCTTCTAAAAGTCTGGTAGTTGTTTTTCTCTTTGACATCTGATGGGAGGGTGTTACACAGGGCAGGTGCCACTATCAAGAAGGCCCTCTGCCTGGTTCCCTGTAACTTGGCTTCTCGCAGTACACCTCTCCCTTTCTCTCGTCACAGTTTGAGGGCATGTCCCAGGGTTGGCAAAGGGGAGGGGGCATGGCTTTGGGGGAGTCCTAAGGGCCACACAGAAATATCTAGAGGGCCACATTCAGCCCTGTAAGAGCTCCTCTGGAAGAAAACCAGCCCTCCAGGGTGAAGAACTTGGCAGCAATCAACTGGATGAGAAATGACCTGAATTTCAGGGATTAACACGAACTGAGCATCCTTCCATGGGACATCTCGTTAGTACCTGGTAGTCTTCATCGTCCTCCTCCTCCTCTTCGCTATCGTCTGAATCTAGCGATTTCTCCTTCTTTTTGGGTTCTCCTGTTGCCCCATCGCCACCTTCCTCTGCTTCCTCCTCCTCCTGTGGAAGTGAAGAGCATTATCCGTGCGGGGCGACCACGGAGTAGAAGTTACAGTGCGAGCAGGACTGCTCCTTGAACTGCCCTTCATCCATGAAGCTCACTGGATGATCTGGACCAACCACCTCCTTTAAACCTAACCTACCTGTCAGGGCTGTTGTGAGGATGAAACGGGGGGATCCATTTATGCTGCCCTGAACTCCTTACAACGGATAGTGGACTACAGATCTAATACTACTATTTTATTTTTTTACATCATGTTCTGTCCCAGAGGTATGGACATTTGCAAAGGAGGGCAGGCAAATGACGGAAGTGTCCTCTCAGAGGTGGCCCAAATTCATTGGATTCTGTAAGCAATAATTAAGCATTTGAGAGCTAGTGTGTTGTAGTAGTGAGAAAGTTGGTCAAGCTTGCAAAGATATATCATTTGCCTGATAATAAGTGTTGGAAATGTAAGGAAACTGAGGGAACATTCTTTCACCTCTGGTGGACGTGCCCAAAGGTTAAGGCTTTCTGGGAAATGATCTATAATGAACTGAAAAAGGTATTTAAGTATATTTAAGTATACCTTCCCTAAGAAACCAGAGGCCTTTCTCTTGGGCATTGTTGGCCAGAAGGTGTTAAAGAAGGATAGAACCTTTTTCATGTATGCAACAACAGCAGCAAGAATACTTATCGCAAAGTATTGGAAGACACAAGATTTGCCCACCTTGGAAGAATGGCAGATGCAATTGATAGACTACATGGAACTGGCAGAAATGACTGGCAGAATTCGAGACATGGGAGAAGAACAAACAGAAGAAGATTGGAAGAAATTTAAAGATTATCTGCAAAAACATTGTAAATTATTTGAATGTTAAAGTGATGCAGGATATAGAGATAATGTGGCATTAGTGACAAAGTTGAAAGGAATGTGCAAAGATGTTTTGTAAATAACAAGTAAAGAAATACAGCAAAATTAATCAATGATGGGGGATTAGAAGATAAGTGGATAGCAGTGGTAATGGTTAATTTAAAAGAAATTAAGCAATATTAAAATTAGTCAAAATAGAGGAAGAATTTGTTGAAACCAAATTGGAAATTGGAATACAGAAAAGGGAGGTGTGAGGAAGTGGGGAAAGTAAGTTACATGAAGTTAAGAGTTGAACTTATATATTTTTGTTTGTTTTCTGTGTTTTATATTGTTTATTGTTTGTTATTGTGTTGTTTTGTTTCATTTGTAATGATAAAATTTGTTGAAACTTTAATAAAAATCTTTTGGGGGGGAAAAAAGAGAAAGTTGGTCTGAGGAAACATCGATTCAAATTCCCACTCAGCCACAAAGCTCACAGGGTGACCTGGAGACAGACACTCGATTCTAGTGTGCTGTACTGCAAGGGGTTATTATCAATCAATCTTTATTACGGTCCAGAGACCCAACAAATCATTACAAATCAATACACAATTCATACAGCCTACCTCCAGGTTAAACAAGCATTTTGTTTAGAATATAGGGCTCATTCGTTCTTGCAACCACCGATAAAAACTTTGCCACTGCTAACATTCTAGCATTTGTCTGGTCTTCCAGTAGGAACCTGACATAGTGAGCCTCTGATTTTCCCGGGAAAGGTACCAGCAAAGGTAGTATAAGGATGAACGAAGTACCTATCCTCAGCATCTCCTTGGAGTAAAGGTAAAAGGTCAATGCTAATAAATAGGTTGCAAGCCTTTGCCCAACGTTAAGGTTAAATGATCTTCTCTCTGTCAGGAGTGCGTGCAGGAGCCAGGCCCTGTGACCAGTAGGACTCTGCAGGACTGGGGCCTTCCTGAGTTTGTTCTGAAGAGGCAAGGCGCGGTCTCACAGGTAAGGCCGATTGGTAACTCACAGCACCTGGTGGCAAGAGCCGGGAAGGGATATAAGGTCTGCATTTCCCTTAGGCTCTTTGCCATAGCAACATGTTCCCTGTCTTCCTGCGTTTGGCTCCTTGACTCCTTGCATCTTGATCCTCGGACCCTTGAGTTCCTGACTCCTGGATTCCTGTTCCTGCTCCCACCCCGCCATCTTGCCCCCGGTCCCGATGTCCCCAGCCGGGACTTTGATCGCCCGTGAACCAGACCGTGACACTCTCAATATGAAAAATGTAGAAGTCCTTTTTCTAAATCCCCGTTTTTGCAGATAGGAGGCTGTCCCTGTGTCAAAGGAAAGGGTGAACCAGGCGACTTCCCATCTCACAGTTCAACCCGTGCCTGCTATTGCTACCCCGGTCCAGTGAAAACGGAAGCAGACACACACTTACCTTGGCCTTCTGTTTCTCTGCTTGGAGCTGAGCGTCAATCTCCTCGGGGCTTGTGTACTGCCGTGCCCGGCCTTTGTGGCCTCCTTTCCTACCTGCAAGGAAAGAGCCAGTTTAGGGATTTGAGACCTACTGGTATAGGGCAGTATGCAAATTTAACAAAGAGCAAACAATAAAATAATAAATAATAATACAACTTCAGACAGCCGCCGTTGTCCTCGTCTTCTCGCTCTTGGATTGTTGCAGTCAACCAAGCAAGACCAGACCAAAATGCCTAGGCAGTCCAGTGTTCTGCCCCTTCTGCCCAGTTGCCAGCCATGTGCAACGAAACAGGTGGACTCAAACTCTTCATCAGCACCAGCCAGCATGACTAACGGATGTGGATGATGGGAGTTGGAGTCCAGCAAAGTTTGGAACGCACTAGGCTGGAAAGGTTGCCCTAGAATGTCCCAGCAGCCAATCATCATCATCAGCGTACGCTGCCCATCTGACTGGGTGGCTTCCAACATATATAAAAACGTGACTTCCTGCGGACTTCCGGTGGTTCCTTCATTTAGCACCCAGGGGATAAAAACCACATACAACCACAGGTGACAGCCTTCCTCAATCTGGTGCCCTCCAGATGTTGGACTGCAACTCCCATCATCCCCGGCTACTGGCCGGGTTGGCTGGGGCTGATGAAGGGTTTGAGGCATGTACATATATATTCATAGCGACTGGTAACTTGGCAGAAGTCCTGCAATACGAGGAAGGCTGGCTTGAGGGAAGAGAAAGCTCAAATAATAATAATAATAATAATAATAATAATAATAATAATAGGATTAGCAAAGGAGGGGGTCAGACTGAGCCTTGGCCAAAGGCCTGGTGGAACAGCTCTGTCTTGCAGGCCCTGCAGAAAGATGTCAAGTCCCACAGGGCCCTAGTCTTTTGTGATAGAGCATTCCACCAGATTGGAGCCACAGCTGAAAAAGCCCTGGCTCTGGTTGAGGCCAGCCTAACCTCTCTGTGGCCCGGGACCTCCAGTATGTTTTTGTTTGAAGACCGTAAGAAAGGCTGGAGAACTTTTCAATTGGCAAGTCCCAGGATTCCTGGTTCTTTAAAACCTTCTCTCATCCCTCCAAACTTTGTCATTCTTCCCAGCAGGGAGTCAAAGGGGTCCTTTCCATCTCATCCTGGACATATCACCGCTCAACCCATTGCTCAGCCTGGAATTCTAAGCCATGATGGCCCCCCACTTGGCTTGTCCACAGCCGTCCTGTAGGATCGGGAGTCACAGCATCCTTGTCTTCCCCTCACTGCCTGACTCATGCCCTGGGCTGCAGGCCAACTACAAATCCCACAGCTGTTCCATACAGTCAGGCTGCATGTGCAACGCCACATTTAAAGCTGTGTCATACCACTTGGAACAGTCACAGCTTCCCCCAAAGAATCATGGGAACTGTAGTTTGTTAAGGCTGTTGAGAGATGTTAGAAGACCTCTATTTCCTTCAGACAAAATACAGTTCCCAGGGTGGTTTAACTGTCAATCCCTCTTCCCAGGAAATGCTGGGAATTGTAACTCTGGAAGGGGAATAGGGGCCCCTTCCAGATGTTGTTAGACTACAATTCCCGTCAGCCCCAGCCAGAATGGCAACAGCTGGATCCCAACAACATCTGGATGGACACAAGTTCCCTGTGCCTGCTCTATTTAGGTGGAAAAAACAGTATATTATTTGATAAAAGTAAATGGATTATAAGCAAGCTATCCAACTCAGCTTCCACTGTGTGCATGTACAGTGGTACCTCGGGTTAAGTACTTAATTTGTTCTGGAGGTCTGTTCTTAACCTGAAACTGTTCTTAACCTGAAGCACCACTTTAGCTAATGGGGCCTCCTGCTGCCGCCGCACCGCCGGAGCACAATTTCTGTTCTCATCCTGAAGCAAAGTTCTTAACCGAAGCACTATTTCTGGGATAGCGGAGTCTGTAACCTGAAGCGTATGTAACCAGAGATACCACTGTATGTAGCACACCAAAGTAAAAAAGGAACTATTTTCACTTGCTTTCCAGAAGAGCAGCCGCAGTATTCTGTTAGTTGGAGAGGTGGGTGGGGGTGGAATCCTCTGAATACTTATTTGGGAATAATACCATTAAACCCAGTGGGGCTTACATCTGAGTAGACCCATATGAAACAGGGAATTCTAATGTGAGGTAGAATTCAAGATTGTGCTCATGAGAGCAAATCCGCCTACAACGGACAAACAGTGGGAACTGGATTTAAAACCAAAAAATGGGAAAAAACAAAGATTTCAGGCTGCTTATGTGCCACATACTGAACAAGGATGAGCAGTCACTGTTTTCATTCCCTCGTAGCTCAAAGCTGCTGTGTCAGTTGTGTTGCTCTATAATTCCCTTCACTTGAAGGTCTCAGGGCAGAAAGACACAAAGCCAAAACTAAAACCATTGCAAAGAGAGCTGAGAGGGGCGGGAGCAATACAAGGAGGTTAATCTAAAAATGTGAGGTTAGGGGAAGTAAACACCTCCTCTCTGCCACTATCTTTATTGTTTGGAGGTGGAGGTGGAGCTGTCCAGCCAGCATGGCCAGGAATGGAGGGAGATGCAGTCCTACAGCATCTGGAACCAGGTTGACTATTCCTGACCCAGAGAAAGACATCCGTCGCGTTGGGTGAAGCTTCATTAATTTAATTCCAACTGGCCGCACAAAACCTCTTACTACTAACTGGTTAACGCAAGCCAGTTTGTCGGTCACACAACCCTGACACTTAAGTTGCTTTTAAAAAAACCAACCAAGCAAACAAACAAACCCACATTTGGGAGCTGCATCCTCCAACGCACATGGAAGTTGCTACCGCAAGATGCTATGTGGCTTTGAAAATGATCAAATGCAAAGAACTTGGGTCAACCAACGGTTCTTAGCTGAATAGATCCTCCATGTTCAGAAGCAATTTAACACAGAATACCAGGGAACCAGGAACAAACAAGAAGGGGGACGTGTTGCTTTCATGCCATAGTGGTAAACTTCCATGGGGAGTCTGGAAAGTACCCTATGAAAAACAGAAGACTGGATAATTTGGACTTTTGATCCGACCCAACAGAGCAATTCCTGAAACACTTCTGTTGTTTCAAATACGGATATCCAGCACCCCAGCCATAAATGCTCAGTGTTTGTAGCCTAGCCATCTCCTGCCTTGTCGTTTTTTGAACTATGCTTTGCTCTTGTACTATTGGCCAGATCTGCTGCACTGAGAGAGCACCGGGTATTGCAGCTTCCATTTCCTTCAGGATGTCATCATGCTTCAGTGGCAAACCTCATCATGCTCCTTTTGTAGATCCAGCGAGGCAGAGAATCCAAGAGCCACCACTAGGAAACTCTGATTATGGAAAAGCTAGCATTCAGGAAAGACATCCAGGCAGAATCCCTTGGAAATAGTTCAAACTGGGTGTGGTGCAGCTTCAGGACTTGCTCGTTCTTCCTCTCCTGCTCATGCAAGAAACCAGTCATGCGCTGAATATGCAGCGGCAAGGCAGCCTCTCTACTGGGGGGGGGGGGGGAGAGAGGCAGCAACAAGCTCAGTCATGCCTCCATCTTCACTAAAAAAGGTCTGGTGAAAGCCAAGCTATCAGTTTCTTTTCTCTGTCTATTGCAGTCTCCTCCTCCTGGCTCTGTGCCACCGCTTCAGACGGGCAGAATTTTCAACTTCATATATACACCCTTCACTTCTGAAGAATTAGGGACGCTGTCTTTTTTAACCAACCAATTTAGCTAAATGCACAATAGCCACGATAACCTTCATTCAGAAATGACGTACAATAAGCTCTGCATCAATTCACCGAAACTGACACACACACAAATTAGAATCAGCACTCATCAAAGCAAGATGACTGCTTCTGTTTCCTTCCTCAGCTGCTGCTGCTGCTGCTGCTGGTTAAGAATGAAAGACATGAGCTGGTAGCCTCCAGTACAAAACAAGCCCCTAATCTACCCAAGTGCCCACTGGCTTCCCTTGTTCAATCTGTTCTTCTCATGGGGAAAACAACACAGGCTTACTCAAAAGTAAGTTGGGGGACCTGTGGTTCTCCAGATGTCACTGGAGAACTCTCATCAACCCAGCCAACTTGGTCAATGGAAAGGGATGGTGGGAGTTGTAGTCTAAATAATGGAGGTCCCCCAGCTCTGTTGTAAGGACAAATCTATTATGTGCAGCCTGCTTTGAGCTCTTCTCAAAAGGACTATATTTATATACTGATTAGACTCAACCCCCTCAACCTCTCAGGGGCTCCTATCTTGACCTCCACTCCTCTCTCTAGGTGAGGACTATCCAGAGGGTTTCCTTTTTTAAGTCTTGCTGTTAGCTTTTGGCCTGCAATTTCATACAGAGGCTTTGGGAAAGTGTTTATGGAGTATATTACACAAGGTTGCAGGTAAATGATCAGAAAAACTCGGAAGAGCAGCACTACTGGATCAAACACAGGAAGCTACCTTATACAGTGGTACCTCAGGTTAAGAACTTAATTTGTTCTGGATGTCTGTTATTAACCTGAAACTGTTCTCATCCTGAAGCAAAGTTCTTAACCTGAGGTACTATTTCTGGGTTAGCGGAGTCTGTAACCTGAAGCGTCTGTAACCTGAGGTACCACTGTACCAAGTCAGACCATTGACCTCACTATTATCCGCACTGGCTGGCAGCAGGTCTCTAGGGTTGCAGACAGGGGGCTCTTCTATCTGAGGCCCTTCCATGAGAGATCTGGAGGGCAGCAACACAAGAACGGGCTTTATCTGAGGTGGCTTCCCATTTGTAGAATGCTCTCCCCAGGAAAGCTCATCTGGCACCATCTTTATATATCTTTAGATGCCAGGCAGAAACTTTTTTAAAATAACTAAGCCTTTGGCCTTTAACTATCTGTGGCCTTTTAGAAGTGTGTGGGATGTTTTTTGATGCAATACAAACACACACTGTTTTAATGTATCTATGTGGGGTTTTGTTTGTTTGTTTGGCTGCAAGTTGCTTTGGATTACCTTGGGCAAGATAAAGTGACTAACAGATTTAATAAATACAACAACAAAACAACAACCACCTTGGGAGATGGCAGGGAGCAAGAACAACAACAACAACTTTGGGAAATGGCAGGGATTGAACCTGGAACTTTCTGCGGTAAGGCTCAGTGAAAGCTGGTTCAGTGAAGTTTGGTCCTTTCTATAAGACATGAACAAAGAAAGCAGCCATATACTGAGCCAGACTCAGACTGAGCTCAGTGTTGCCTACACCAATATTCCCAGCCCTAACCTGAGAAATGAACCAGAGACCTTCGGTTTTCAAAGCAGGTGCTCTACTGCCAAACCACAGTCCTTGCCCTTCAAGCTCAAATTACCGTTTAATTTGGCACCCTACTGCTAACAGCACTGGTCAGGCAGGTGCCTTCTAGAAGGTCGTATAGAAAAGAACCACCTGGATTCTCAACATTTTAGATTTAGGAGAATATGTGATTTAATGGGAAAAGTTCAGGGGCAATTCCACGCTCCCTTTCCCTTCTACTTGTGCAAACCAAGTGCCTGAATCAGCCCTCAGCCTCCTTCCCACGTGGAAAACATATCAGAGTCTTTCCCCCCCTTTCTTTTTGTACGCATGCCTCCGCTTTGCCTGATGCAACTGCCTTGATGCTCAAACCGCAGCGGGGAATCTAAGGCAGCCTGGTACCTTTTAGCTACTGTTAGGGAAGGTTTCCAGATGTCGTGATTTGGTAAAAAGTTGCGGGGAAAGAGTATCATCAGGACAGAGCCCACTGAATGCATTCACCCCACCCCAACTTTCCTCTCCCCGTCGATTTCTTCCCGGCATTTCCAAGCTGCCTTTCACCGCAAGCCCCTTCGGGAGGCAGCTCACGTGGATCATCCAAAAAAGCACCATGAGTCGTTAGGCGGACGATTAGAAAACAGCAGCGCGGACCGTTCTATAACAAAACACGTATTTTTTATTTTTAGTTAAAAAAAATACCCGGACCAGCGCCTTGTCCAAAAGCAGAACAAGAAGGCTTTCCAAGGCGCACGAAAAGGCAGGCAAAGGAGCAGCTTGGAGGGAGGGAGAAGAGACGCCCCCCGCCATCATCCTCACGACCCCCCCACCCCTAAGAGGCGCCCCCTCCCTCCAGGTCTTAATAATAATAATAATAATAATAATAATAATAATAATAATAATAAATTTATATTTATATCCCGCCCCCCCCAGCCGAAGCCGGGCTCAGGGCGGCTAACAACAAGACGCTCAAACCCCTCAGAGGGTCCCCAGGAAGGGAGAACAAGAGACCCCAAGTCCCCCCCCTCCAGCCGGCCCAGAGGGGAGCCCAAGATGGCAGGGGGCTCCCCGCTCCCTCCTCCCTGTGACCCCACAGGGCCAGGCCACAAGGCCTCCCCTCCCGGCCGGGCTCACCTCCTTTGGGCATAGCGAGGACGATGGCGGCGGCTCCGGCTACAAGCGACTCTTTCCTCCCCCTCCTCACTTCGCCCCGAGCTTTTGCCGCGACCCGGAAGCGGAAGTGGAGCCGGCCCTGCGCTCCTCAAGTCTATGGTCCCCCCCCCCCTCTCTCTGATACACGTTTCGTGCGCTAGAGAGCGGGCGGACACGAGCTGCCTTCGGGGCCTGGCCGGCGGGATGCCGGCGTCGGGAAGCGGCGGTTGTCCTCGGCGCCGCCTGACGGAAAGCTCGGAATTACAAAGCGCACACCGCGTCCGCCGAGAGGCTTCGTGCGGTCCGCCTGCCTCGCTCGGCGGCTCCGGCCGCCATCCGTGGAGTGACTTCTAGACAGGCGTCTGCGAAGACAGCCGCAGAGGGAAGCCCCTTATCGTGACGCGGGCGCGAGGGAAGGGCCTTTCTCGTCGCGGGGACGTCATCGCGAGGCGACCGAGAGCTTCGAGGAGGCGGAAGAGAGCGGAAGAAACAAGAGTCTCCAGAAGCGTAGGAGCTTTTCCTTTGGGGGCTCTCTAGGGGGGGGGGGGGGGGGTCGCAGCCAGTTCTCTTTCTGGCCGGCGCACTTTTTTTGGCCAAGGGCCTCCAGTGGCGTGTGGCAGGCAGGAATTTATGAGGAGGGCATCCTACCTGGCAAAGGTTTCACCTGTTGGATTTCTGCCTGCTCGGCAGCCATTAAAGCAGGCTTGGGGAACCTCTTGCTCTCTGGGTGTTTCTGAATTCCCAACTCTAACTAGCCCCGGCCACCGTGGCCAGCAGGGATGAGGGGGGTTGGCAGGGCTGGATTTAGGTTTGATGAGGCCCTAAGCGACTGAAGGTAATGGGACCCTTTATATGTCCAGCTGTCCTTGGTCAACAACAAATTGTCGCTGTTTTTTGTGTTGAATATATGCTTTATGGTAATTTATGGACCGAATAAGTATCTAAAGCCATTTTATTTGTTTTCTGTCTTATATTTTGGAAATGTACATCCAGGTGTTTTTTTCCTTTACATTTTTTTGTGGCCCCCTAGAGAGTGGGGCCCTAAGCTTGTTTAGCTTATACGTAAATCCAGCCCTGGGAGTTGGCGTCCAGCAGCTGCATCCAGAGAGCCACAGGTTCCCCATGGCTGCATGAAACAATAGACTTGGGCACTGATACATTAAGCGGTGCCTCCTTCCAGGTTGACCTGCCCTAGTGCTAAAAGGCCAATCTATGGCCTTTTAAATGTTTCTGGGGGCATTGTTGTTTTTATGCATTTTGTTTTCTTATTAAGTGTCCTGTGATCTTCAGATGAAGGGCAATACGTATATAAATTTAATAACAATCAATAATAACAAATTAATAAAGAAACAGAGTGTATGTTCAGATAACCCGAGGGAAATGAGGCGGGGGTGTCTTTTGGTTGTTAATGCTATGGGGGAGAACTTAGGCTATTCAGACACCTGGTTCAAAAATATGTAAAAGGAACATATTATCCAGAGTACTCTTAATTTATAGTGGTACACATTTTATTACTCCCTTATTTTTTCCAGATTTCCCTCCCTCTGTGCTGACAAGATGCCCAAGGTGAAGAGGAGTAGAAAACCACCTCCAGATGGCTGGGAATTGATTGAACCAACCTTAGATGAACTAGATCAAAAAATGAGAGAAGGTGAGTAGCAGAGTACTAATTTGGCTGCGAGCATGAATTGTGTAATAGAACAGTAATATGAGCTGGCCTTTTTGGCACATTCAGTATAGGAAGCCCATGGTGGTTTGTACACAGATCCCAAGTGCAGTCCATGACATCTCTAGTTAAAATAGAGATCTCAGAAAGATAGTGTTGAGATAAGGTGCATTTATTTGGCACTGTGCAGTTATTAATGGTGTTTTGACTAAGAACCGTGCAGTATAAGCAAGGCATATTTACTGCTTTCCTTTTTTTCATATTTCCCTCTCTTTGAAAAGAGGGCAGGTAGTTCATTTTTTACTTTAAATTATGGTATACTTAACAGCTGATATTGGCTTAACAGTGGATATCAGAAGAAGCCTTTTCAGTGTCCTTCAGCCAATAATTAAGTAAACAGAAGAAAAAGGGGATAAGGCTTTTGATGGGAAAGACCAGAGTATTGAAGGTCAGCAGTGGAATTTACAAAGCCTCACAGGCCAGCAGTTTCGAGGTGTCAAATATAAACCTGCAAAGGCTGGAAGTTTTTATGCTAATTATTAGTTAGCACCTAGTCTTCTCAGTGTTGTACATATAATTTGGCAAAGAAATTGTGCTTACCAGAAATGCTTGTAAAACCCTGGGAATTGTACCTACCTTTGGGAGTTCCCTTTTAAAAGGAAAAAAAAAAGACCAGTTGAAAGGAACAGATTTTTTCAACACTTACGACTGAAAATAAAAACCAAAAGTCAGAAACAGAGACTTTACATTCCTTGAATTCTGTTATAGATTGGACCGTGGACTTAAAAGGCACCACTCACATTCACAGAGATGATTCATCTTTGTTAACGTTGCATCAGTTAAAATGGTATCTGGAATGGAAACAGTTCTGGCTAAGAATTTAGAAAATTACTGCATGGGTAGTGATCCGAGTACAAATCACCTTTATATACTGCAGGTTAAATGTGATGACTGAAAACATTTGTTGGTTCAGCTTGCAAAAAGCTACATGAGAAAACTATAGCATATATTCTCCAATGATTTCTCACATCCTATTTATCAGAATATTATAGGATTTTCCCCTTTGTATTTAGCAACATGAAATAATGGAGACGTAATGAACATTTGAATTAGCTGTCAAAATTAACATGTTTTCTGCCCTTCTTCCCACTTTTCTTCAGCTGAGACTGAACCGCATGAAGGGAAGAGGAAAGTAGAATCTCTCTGGCCTATCTTCAGAATTCATCACCAGAAAACACGTTACATTTTTGATCTCTTCTATAAGAGAAAAGCCATCAGTAGAGGTAACACAGCTGTCTTTGATCTTTTAGGGGGAAATGTATATGCTTTGTTCAGTATGGCTGGGAAATCTGCTTGAGCCGGTCTGTCAAATGGAAAAAGAAATACTAACCTTTTTAGAATGTAGGTGTGAGCAAATACTGCCAAAGGGGTATAGTAATAATAATAATAATAATTTATTATTTGTACCCCGCCCATCTGGCTGGGTTTCCCCAGCCACTCTGGGCGGCTTCCATAGAAACCAAAAATACACTAAAATATCACAGATTAAAAACTTCCCTGAACAGGGCTGCCTTCAGATGTCTTCTGAATGTCAGGTAGTTATTTATCGCTTTGACATCTGATGGGAGGGCGTTCCACAGGGCGGGCGCCACTACCGAGAAGGCCCTCTGCCTGGTTCCCTGTAGCTTTGCTTCTCGCAATGAGGGAACCGCCAGAAGGCCCTCGGCACTGGACCGCAGCGTCCGGGCAGAACGATGGGGGTGTAGACGCTCCTTCAGGTATACTGGACCGAGGCCGTTTAGGGAAGGAGCTGTTTGCCACCACACAACAAAGATGCTTGACTGCAAATCAGGGAGTGCCTAATTTGAATCCCTGCACTCCCATTAACTTCATAGGTTGCCCTTTCCTCTCAGCCTTCCTAGCTGTAATACAAGGAGAGTACAGCAAGCCTACCTTATAGTAATTTTTGTTTGCCACTACTGAGCATTCTAATTATCTCATCCTCTCTCTCTGTCCTGCACAGAGCTGTATGAGTATTGCATTAAAGAAGGATATGCAGACAAAAACTTAATTGCAAAGTGGAAGAAACAAGGTTACGAAAACCTCTGCTGTTTGCGCTGCATCCAGACCCGAGATACCAACTTTGGAACCAACTGCATCTGCAGAGTGCCCAAAAGCAAGCTGGAAGTGGTAAGAATGTTGTTTTCAACAAGCCCCTTGGGTCATTACCACAATTCTTTCTGTGTCCCATTTCTTTTGCCTTTTTGTGCATCCCCCCCCCAACCTGGTTCATGCAAATAAGTAGCAGTGTGACTTCTGAAAATCAAAACCACATGAAAGGCAAGTGTTTGTTACTCCTCTTGCTAGAGACCTTGTCTGTCTCTGAACTTTCTCCTTGGGGACAGTTTGCCATTCAACTTAGTAGGACTGGATGAACAACCTCATCCTGTTAAGTTGTGAGCCGCTCGGAGATCTATGGGTATACAGATTGAATGAATTATTATTAATTTTTTACATTGATCTTTTCTGTGAACCGCCCTGAGACCTCCGGGTATAGGGCGGTATATAAATTCAACAAATAAATAATAATAATCAACAGCCACCACCATCTCTTGCGGTTCCACCAAAAATGTTGCTTCAAAACTGACCACCCATCGTATAAGTGTGTGTCTTTTACTCTAGAACTTCTGGAAATCAAAGAAAAAGGCTGCAAAAAGATTTGCAGTCTCATTTCCTGGCTTTTCTAGCACTCTGATATCTTAAGGGTCTTTTAAAAACATGCAAGTTATAAGAGTGTACTTGCAGTTTTGAGAGACTCCTATCTTTTTAAAAATTTGGTTCTTGTAATAAATGCTCCACCCTGCAAAAGTAATATGAAAGTCAGTAGGAAACAGTGTATCTATTCTCATTTGTTGCAATCCTGTAAGTTTTCATAACCAGCAAAATTTCATTTTTTCTTGCTCTGCTGTGTGCTCAGGGGTCTGCTGTGACTAACATGCTGATTTCATTCTACAGGGAAGAATAATTGAGTGCACTCACTGCGGGTGCAGAGGCTGCTCTGGATGAAATACCCTTTCCCCTTTTTAAAAGTTACCCTTCCCTTTTGAAGAGTTCTTAAATGGCTGGTTCACCGTCAATGACTGTTAATAAGAACCATAATTTGTTTGTCATAAGACCCGGCGGTGAGTGGATCTCCAACAACCTGAATTGTAAATGCTGTAGTGTTAATGTCTTGTATAACTACTTTATTTTAAAATAAAGTCTTGCCTATTGCCTCAACAGGTGGTTTGTTTAATTCTGTGCTGCTACTGTTACCTTTATGAATTTGTTTTCATAATAAAGAACATAAATGAAACTGGACCCTCCTTTTTCCAGGGATAATTTGGAAACATGGGGATAAAGTTGTTTAATAATTATGCTTAGTAATATTGGATTGGTAGACATGAGTTAATTCAGATTATGCATCAATCCATTCAAGAAATGAAACAATGGAGGGCTTATTTCTTATGCATAGAGACAAGGGCAACATATATATAAATAACTACTTACATCACCTTACTTATATTGGGTGGGAGAGGAAGTAAGGGTGGCTTTAAATATGTTATACTTCCCCAGGAGGCCTGCCAATTAGCAATAAAGTGGGACAAAGGACCTGTGTAAGTTTGCTAAACTGCTGCTTGTTAGAGGAGGTACAATCCCCCTCATTCTCAAATACCCAATAAAACTCAAGCTTTCCGTTTACCTGTGCACCAAGACTTTTATAGGAATTGCCTATGCCTTCAGGCTTATATTTAAAATCTCACACCCTATAAACTTGTGTTTTAATAATGAAAACCAAGGTAACTTAAGGAAACAAAATTTTGCATCCAATATATAATTCCATACTTGCATGAAAATGGGGGTGGGCACCCTTCTGGAACTAAAGGGGAAAAGCCCTAAGTCTCATTAAGAGCAGAAAATACAAAAAAAAAACTTTATCAAGAGGGACCCTTTATTACAACAGTTCATACTGCAATGTGTGAGGTCTTCATTTTTGTCGCAACCCTATAAATCAGGAAGGGAAAACCTTTGGCATTCCAAATATTCCACTATTAGCCAGGGATGATGGCGGTTGAAGTTCGATATCTGAAGAGCTAAAGGTTCCCCACAACTGCTATAAAAACCTCCTTGGCAGTAAATCCCACTGAACATAGCAGGGCTTGCGTCTGAGTAGCAATATTCACTCCCTTTTTTTGTAAAAAAAATTCTAAGGCCAACGTGGACAAGAATGCTGGCACAAATTGAAGGCAAAAGGAACTTTCCAACACAACTACGGAGTATTAACATTGGTTTTATTTTTCTACCACCCTCCTCTGGCTGCTGTAGTTTTGAGCATCTTCTGTATTATGTTTGTTTTCTGGCTGCTTAGGAGTTCTGTATTTTGCCCAAGGGTGTGGTGTTTCTTCTGCCTCCATCCACTTCAGCCAGCGGAAGTAGTAGGATCGAAAGCCATTAATTTTCTCCAGGTAATAGTCCTTTGTTTTGTACTGCAAGAGGAAAAGGAGGAGAGAATTAACACTCTGTAACAGCAAGAGATGCTTTTGAATTATGGTGCTGGAGGAGACTCTTGAGAGTTCCATGGACTGCAAGAAGATCAAATGCATCCATTCTGAAGGAAATCAGCCCTGAATGCTCACTGGAAGGACAGATCGTGAAGCTGAGGCTCCAATACTTTGGCCACCTCATGAGAACAGAAGACTCCCTGGAAAAGACCCTGATGTTGGGAAAGATGGAGGGCACAAGGAGAAGGGGACGACAGAGGATGAGATGGTTGGACAGTGTTCTTGAAGCTACAAACATGAGTCTGACCAAACTGTGGGAGTCAGTGGAAGACAGGAGTGCCTGGCGTGCTCTGGTCCATGGGGTCACGAAGAGTCGGACACGACTAAACAACAACAACAGCAGCAAGAGAAGATTAGTTCTACTCTAAGAAGTGAGAAACTGCTTCTTAGACTTGCCAGGAGCTTACATAATCTTTTGCTGCTTTTATTTGGAAGGGGTGGAGGAGTGTGCTGGTATTAAAAAGTTTCTGTAGAGGGAAGCAAGTGCTTAAACTCTCTTCTGCTGGAATCAATGGGATCTAGAAGTGTTACCAGGCTGCTACCAGTTGTGTTTGGTGGTCTCTCAAAGAGCACAGGTGAGGTAAACGGGAAACTATTGGATTTCTCACGTTTCATCAAATAGCCCTAGGGCAGAAATCCATAGCATTAAACAAATTAGAGGGCTGTAGCTACTGTTGCCCATACTCATTAAAATTAGTGAACAAGTCATGTCTATAGACTTCAATGCGTAGGAATATCACTGAATACAACCCAAAGGTATATAAACATTTCTGCAGAAAACACACAGTATCAGTGTTGAATTAAAACATGCAATAAATAAGCTCATCTAACCTCTCACCTTGTCCCATGGTCTGGGTAAATAGTACATTTTCAGCTGTCAAATTAATACCATTGGTGCAAGACACACTTCAGAACTTGTATGGAGAAGACCTTTATCCAATTAAGTAGATGCTGGTATAATGGCCTTTCTTTAGATACTGTATACTTGCGGTCACTTAGCAATCCTATACATTTTTCTTCCTCAACCTGGTGCCCAACCATTATCCATGACTACTAAATTATGCTGGCTGGGGCTGATGAGAGTTTGATTGCAAATATCTGGAAAGGAATATTTTGGGAGAAGGCTGATGCACACTTAACTGGGTGCAATCTGGGTAAATGTGCAGAGGACACAGAACTGCAAGGGTGTTCAAAGAACTGTGCATATAATATGTGGTCTTAATTCTCTCGAGTATAAATCAGCTTCTGCAGAAAACAAAAGGTTACCTCACCCTATCAAAGTTAGGAGGATACTGGGCTGCAAACTCCAGCTGGCGTAGGACAACTTCATTTGGAGGAACACGGTTTCTACTCATATCTGCAAGGATCTCTGTGAGGTAGGCGTAGTCCAGTCTCTTCACAGCTGCAGTTACAAGCGCACCATAGATCTGTACATTGGGGTTTATTCCAGAACGCTGAAAAACACAGCCCCAAACTGTCAAACAAAGGTAATTCTGAAGTCCTTACACACACATTTAGGAGTCTTACAGTATAACAAGACTACTGCTCCCAGAGCCGGGGATTTGCACACTATACAACTGATTGCAATGGCCACCTACAGGAGGTAGTGGGAAGGCTGAAAGACAAGATCCCCTTCTGTTAACAGAACTCCTCACTAACATGTAGCCATCAAAACCACCAGGTCTGCCGCATGCAGAACAGCTTCAAAAGCTTGAGTTTTCTGTACCTTCATGTCTGAGAGTAACTGCAGTCCATCCTCTTTTTTGCGGCAGGCTATTGCCAAGTTGCAAAACGTCTGTAGATTGGGAGAAAGTCCCTCCTTCAGCACTAGGGGCAGCAGGCTCTGTAATATACAAAGGCATGTGAGAACAGCTGTCCAGATTACCTGTTCAAGTTCATGCTGAGAGGAGGTGCAATGTGTATGAATGAAGCTAACTGAACATTGGAAGCTGCCTTACATTCAGTCAGACCATTGGCCAATTAAGCTCAATACTGGCTACTACACTGACCGGATTTCAGACAAGGTTCTGTCCCAGTCCTACCTGGAAATGCTAGGGATTGATCCTGGGACTTTTTGCATGCAAAGTAGCTGTACTTCTTAGTCATCACTGTTCTCCCAAAGGTTATGGCCTACACCAGTGGGTGGGCAGAAAAATGTATCAGGTTCTGGTAAAAAAACAGTAGTTCCTGCAAGCCTGAAGACCGTCCATCCCTGACCCACACACACTCATATGCCCGTGATCTTACCTTTGCTCCTTCCAGATCTCCTCCTTTGCTCTTCTTCCTCACCAAGGTATTAAAAAAAGTTATATCTGGTTTCACGTTGTGCTCCTCCATCGCCGTCAACAAGGAAGACTCTGACTGGCTGTTGGGCTGCACCAGCTCAGCTAGCAGTGTGAAAGTTTTGATACTGGACGCGGCACCATCTTCCTTCATTCTCTTTAAGAAACCCTCCATGTTCCCAATGAGTGCAAGTCTATCGGAGGTGGTTGCCACCGTCCCTAAGGAGATCACATTTTCGTTGGGCGGCTGCGAGTCCAACAAGTTGGGGAAGTTGAAGGAGGCTTTGGAAAAACACAGACTGTTTGCTTCTGCCACATCTGGAGCCATCTGTTTTTTATCAGAGATCCCCAAATCCCTGGGCGCAGCAGAATCTGGCAAAGTAGAGATATCGCCAGTCTCTGCCTTTGCACAATTGTCATTTTTGCTTTTGCTTTTTTGGCTATAGACTTCCTGCTCAGGTTTTCTGTCCTCCTCTGGGAACACACATTTTTCCAACATCTCCACTTCGAACTGCATTGCAGCTCCAGCATCTACTTCCTTTCCTCGCCGACCCTTCGCCTTCCGGTGTTGCTTACCAGCTTCCAGTCTCGGGATAGCTGGGCTTTCCTTGAAAGTTCCTAGCAACAAATTGGAAGCTACAAGGGGGTCACCAAGGCTGCAGTCTCTGGCAGCACCGAGCATCAAGTTGTAGCTGTAACTGTCGGGTTTTAAGTTCAGTTTAAGCATCTGCTGCCAAACCTGTTTTTGGAAAGAAAGGTCAGGGCAGAAAAAAGAGAAATATAAAACATATAATTACAGTTTTAACACTAATGGGAAACAGACAAGTTGATCCTAAATGTGTTCACTCAGCAGTAAGCCTCAGTATTCAGAGGAATTTGCTTCTTGGGATTGGAGCCTGGAAGACAGCAGTTGTCCCCAAAGGCACTTAGTAGCTCAGATTGCACATCACAGCAAAACAGTGTATACTGTGAAAGTATAAAACTCATCCATGTTGCTCCTCCCTCACAGCATGCAGGAGAAATGGACCATGATTCCTGGCATTGGGTTATGTCTGAAATGGGGCCCATGGTTTGTTTAGCTCCAAGCAAACAATGAGCAATAAACAAAGTAGCCTGCAGGGGTAGCTCAGAATCAGGTCTGCTGGCTGGATCCTCTGTCCTGCCCACCTCCTCCACGGTACATGTTGTGTTCTGAAGGCAAATGTTTTAAAATAACCATGCTAAGTAACTGCAAATGACATAATGGTGATTAACTAAAGAGGAACACATTCTCTCTTGTCTTTTTAAAAAGCAACTCAGAACTGACAGCACAAGCTCACAATCATTAGCATGATACTTTCAAAAAAAAATTGGGATGGTGTTTAACTGTTTTAAATATTGTTTTTATTTGATTTTAAATTGTATGGGTTTTAACATTTTGCTGTCTATTGCCGTGGGTTCCTTTGGGAGGAAGGGTGGGATACAAATTTAGCAATAAAATTAATCTAAGATGTATATAGCTCCCTAGTTCTATAAGATACATGGAAATTTAAGGATCACAACCAGAGGAAGCAATTGCTTAAGCAAACCAGCCAGAGTGAATGCAAGCTTGAAGCTCTTTGTTGGTTTGCTCTGCAGTAAAGAGGAAAGGAACATACAGACCTGCAAGGCATAGCGAAATCCATTTTCTTTGTCTTTTATGCACCCCATAAGCAGGAAATTGAAAGTCTCTGTGGTGACCGTATGGCCTTTGTGGACGATTTCCTTAATTTTAAAAAAAGGGATGAATACAGTAATTTCACACTTATTCCACAATAGAAATCTTTAATGAAACATTTGCTCTTTTGTAGCTCAAATGGAAAACATCTCTTTCTCTTAGATAATAATAATTAAAAAAATCCAGGAAAGTCTAAGAAGGTCAAAAGTGACACTTTCAAATTAAATTAACCAAGGTACAAATGTCCATCAATACTGTGTTCACAAATACTATTGCTGAGGTTAGCTGGGAAAGCTAATTTCAACCTTGTACTGCAAGAAACTAAATACCCTGTCTAATTATCTTTAAGATTAGAAACAATACTTTCATTATTCCACATTCTAACTTGTTGGCAAACAGGAGTTTTTAGTTGGATTTAGATGCCTCTCTGTTCCAAACCAGACCAAAAATCAGCAGGAGGAGATGGACCTGTTTACAAAAAAGGAACCCACTAAAAGCAACAGAATCTCTGCCCATTTACCAATTTGTGAGGCGTGGGGGTGGAATTTTATGGGAAATCAGAAATTTGTCTACAATAACTAATGTTCAGATAGTGTATCTTGGTTAAAATGATGGTCTGCAGATGACACCAAACCGGGAGGGGTAGCTAATACCTCAGACGATAAAGTCACCTTGAATCCTGATTCTAACAGATTGGAGAACTGGCCCAAAACTAACAAAATGGATTTCAACAGAGGTACATGTAAGGTTCTGCACTTAGGCACAAATAACCAGATGCACAAATATAAGATGGGAGACACCTGGCTTGCCAGTTGTACATGTGAAAAGGATCTAGGAGTTTTAGCAGACCACAAGTTTAACAGGAGTCAACAGTGTAATGCACCCACAAAAAAAAGCTAATACACAGGAAATAATAGTACCACGCTATTCTGCTTGGGTCACACACCTTCTGGAGTACTGTGTCCAGTTCTGGGCACCAGTTTAAGAAGGATATTGACGCTGGAACATGTGCAGAGGAGGGTAACCAATATTGTCAAGGACCTGGAAACAAGCCCCATGAGAAACGGTTGAGGGACTTGGGTATGTTTAGTATGGTAATGCGGAAACTGAGAGGAGATATAATAGCTATGTTCAAATATCTCAAGGGCTGTTGCATGGATGGTGGAGCTTTTTCTGCTGCTCCAGAGGGTAGGACCCGAACCAATGGATTCAAATCAACAAAAAATGAGATTCTGACTCAACATATTTCAGCTGTTTGATGGCAGAATGGACTGCACTCCTTTCATTGGAGGTTTTTAAGCAGAGCTTAGATGGGCACCTGCCAGGGATTATTCAGATGTGATTCCCGCATTGTAAGAAATTGAACTAGATGGCCCTTGAGTCCTTTCCAGCTCTACAATTCTATGTTTCTATGCAAATCATTTTAAGTATTTGGAAAGCATTCCGAAAACCTGGAAACAGAAGTAACAACTTTGTCTGAAGCCAACACTTTCATTCCCACACCCTGCAACATTTCACAATCCTGTGCACTGTTTACATTTTGCAGTCTCCCCACCCCATGTTGTTTGTTTGAAAGTGTTGGATAGGTCTTTACTACAAGCTCATGCAGTTTATTTCCTTGAGTATAATATATGCCACTTTCTCCTACACAGTTCCAAAAGGAACTTGCATAGAAAACCACACACACAGATTAAAGCAACCCAAATTTTATACCAGAAGCTTCTTTACCTTCAATATGTCAAAGCACACCCGGAGATCTGCACAGCGGGAACACACTTTCAACAGAGAATGGTACGTGACTATGTTGAGCTCAATGTTTTTGTTCAGTAGTTGCTGCCGTAGCTTAAGCGCATGTTGCAGGCCCGAGTCCTTCCAGGGTGACTCTGCACAGGCGTTAAACAGGGCTGTGTACGTGGCGTCAGTTGGAGTCAAGGCTCGCTTCTTCATCTTCCTCCCAAGAAAACAGCAATAGATACGCTTCATAAAAATACTCAAACAATTATGCGGTATCGGGAATAGAACAGATACTCTGCGAAAGTATCGTAATGCACAGGAGTCAATTATGCAAATCCCAATTAGACAAGAGAGGACTTGTATATTGAATGGGAAACTTTTAAAGAAAATATTGCAGGTGTCACAGACTTCCAGCAGGAAGCGCTGAGAGCCAGACTTCCAAGCACTCGATGCCAGAGTCACTATTAAGATGGAAGGATGTAATGGGGATTCGATTGTGGGGATTTAAATTAAGAAAATAAAATAATAAACCCTGCAAGGTATGTCAGTCCACCCATCATATTAACTAATTGCAAGAGTCACTGCCAATACCTTCACAGCCCTTGTGTTTCCTCTGCCATATGCTGTTCATCGTGCTATAGAATTAAAATAAAATGAAAATTCCACATGGCTATGTGATTCCTACTGCAAAGAATCAGAGGGAAATCCCAGGCAAACTTGCTGATTTTTTTTTAATTTGATGCATCGTAGGCCATGAATTTGCGTTTTCTTGTCAGTTTAGAAACTTTGCACAAAAACACATACCAGGATGCTGGCTAATGGGATGCCTGTTGAATGAACAAATGGAAGGCGAGATCCGCTTTTGACTTAGCTCACTAGAACAGGGCTGGGGAACCTGTGGCTCTCCATCTGTTGCTGGACTCCAGCTCCCATCATTCCTTATCATACTTGTCATGCTGGCTGGGATTGATGGGAGTTGGAGTCCAACAACATCCACAAGGCCACAGGGGGTGTGGTGGAGGGATGACACGACACAGCTCAAAAGCAGCAGGAGAGATGGACGCAGCTTTCTTCACATGAATGAAAGATGCTTCAAAACCTTCTCAATAGCATTTTGCAGGAACATTTGTCTTTCAATTCTTCTCTGGCGACAAGAGTTCCCTAGTTCAGAGATAGGGAACCTGGGAACTCCAGATGGCATTGGATGCCTATGCCCATCAGCACCAGCCACACTGGGTGGTTTCATACAAAAACTACCCCTGACTTGTTTTTCTGACAGCAGCTCTCTTCCTTATGTGAACGAAACCTGAATACTTACATCGTTATAGAGCTTGAATGCCTTCTTCACATAGCCAGCTCTGCCACAACCACCGATCAGGACAGTGTAGTTGCTCTCTTCCGGCCGAACACGTTCCTCCTTCAGCATCTGTACCTCAAACAGGTTCAAAGCCTCTGCCAGCTACAGTTAAGAGAGGACAACTGTGAGGACGCAGCAGGAACTGTTGCTACTGCAGGGCCTGGGGAACCTTTCTCAGCCCCAAAGCCCCATTCCCTTATGGGCAACCCTTCCACGGGAACAGATGTCAGTCCCCATTGGCATTTTAATGTGTATATTTGGATTAAACATGGGCGGGTTCCAGGTCTGAATAGGCTGAAGATGGCTGCACAAGATCACACTGCTCATCTAGCTCAGGAATTTGGAGGTGCAGGCAGAAGCCTTGTCTACCAACCCACCTCTAGGGGCCACGTGTGACAGGTGGGCATCACAGTGGCATTGGATGACCCATTTTTGTCAGTATGGTTTGACACCTTGCTTCACAAGCCCTGATGATCAGCTGGTCGTTGAGGCTTGCAAAGCACCGTGCACAGGGTTTTGCTGATGTCAATGATATGGTGTTGGGTATGGGCTTGGCCAATGTTAGGACTGCGGACTGAAGGCTCCTTAACCCTGATCCAGCCCAATATTGTCTACTACACTGACTATGAGTGGCATCCCAGAGTCCCTGGCAGGTGCTCTATTCTAGCAGTGAGCAATGGCTTTTCACTAGCTATACAAGTCTATTCAATACTCTTGCAATGAAAACAGCTGAGATAATGACCTTGCCTTCTTTTATCAATGCCTTGCACTTCAAGAAATACCAATATGGAGTGTTCCTGGGACCTTGTCTGGGTTTTGGTTCCAATTCTTCCTCTTCCTCCACTTGGCTTTTGAGTTGCAAATCGTGAAATTCTTCAGAAGCTTTGTGAAAAAATTGTCTAGAAGAAAATTTTTGAGACAACAACCCAAAGCCTTCGTCGTCATCAAATTTCTCTTCTTCATTGCTGGCTGCTTCAGAGGTGGTGGCCGAGTGTGTCTCTTTCGGATCTCTCCTGTGTAACTTGTAGACCACTGGGGATGAACTAAAAGGTCTCAAGGCCAGAAACCTGAGATGATGTGCATTTCTAGGCCTTGCCAAATGTTTCTTTGAAATGGACCTCAATCTGGAAGTAGAACACAGCCAAGGATAGAAAGAACCTCTCACAGTGAAAAGTCCTGCAGGGAAGCAATGGTGTATCAGCTGCAAAGCCATTGTGGTACCCGCTTTCGTCGCCTTGTTCTCCGATTAGACGGCCATCTCCTAGAATCCAAATCCAAAACATTTATATATCTGTATCCTTACTTTTCTTCAAAAATAAAAAAAATAAACAAACCTGCAGTGGCTTCTGTTAAACATTAAAACAACGATATATCACATTAAAACAAGATCATAGACAGTAAACACAGAACTGATCAAATTGTTGTATCACATCAGGGATGGGGAGCCTGGGGCTCCCTAGATGTTGCTGGACTCCCAACTCCCATCAGCCAGCTAGGCCTACAGCTAGGAATGTTGGGAGTCCAGCAACATCTGGAGGGCCACAGTTCCCGATGGGCCTCTTGAGTTCAACGGGTAAGTTAGCCATAGGTACAGGACTGAAGCCTTAGTTAGGTAAGTAATTTATAATTTTGAGTTTATTGTACTTTGCATGTTAGCTTGTTTCTGCTTTTAGGCTGTTTTTCAATCTGTACTTTGCATTATATATATAAAAAAATTAACTGAGGCCCATTAATTTAAATGGGTCTATTTTGAGTAAAACTTAACTGCATGTAACGCTTTACCTATACTATTATATGCTGCTCTGAAATCTGTTTTGATGAAAGGTTAACTGTGGAAACATTTCAAACAAAGCTTCTTATTTTACATGCACCGACTTGACTGTTTTGACTGGTGGAATTGGCAATACTGCAGGTTCCAATATAATACCCATTCCGTATCTTTAACAACTTGATATTTTAGTGTGGCAGCACCTGCACTTTGGAACTCCTTGCCTACGGAGATCAAGCAGGCATCTTCATCACGCTCTTTTTGTCACCTGCTGAAAAGAACATTCCTGTTTAGAGAAGCCTACCCAGGTGCTTAGAAATAAGCTTGCCATATGCCAGGAAAATTCCTGGCATGTCCTTGTCTTTGGGTGTAAAAAATGGCGCCAGGGGGCAAAATGTCAGGGAAAACTCGGGTGCATGGCAACACGATAGGAAAAGCTCAACAATTTTGCAGGTGTCAGGAATTCTAGTTCTAGTATTTAAACTTTGAAAGTAGGATTAAATTCCCCCCCTCCATTTTACTGTTTTCTCTTTTTGTAAACAGCTCTGAGGGTGTTATTGTTGGTTTGTTTTTACAATCAGGCGGGATGTAAATTTTACGAAACAAATGAACGAAGCTTCTCAGGGCTGAGGGAAGAAGCCCCCCATTCGATACTTCTAGGCAGTGGTGTCTTCCATCAGATGTCAAGGAAATAAAGAACTACATAGCCTTTAGAAGACCTCTGAAGGCAGCCTTGTATCGGGGAGGTTTTAAATACAGTATTTGACATTTTATTATGTTTTATATGGGGGCAACCCAGTCAAATGTTCAGACGATAAATATTATCTTTAAGATAATATAATATTTTAGGTTTATATTATGTTTATTTGACTGTATACTCTATATTTGACTTTCTTCAGATTCTTTTATTTATGTTTTATTGATTTAATATGCTGTAAACCGCTTTGAGATTTTTTCTTAAAATTATAAAGCGGTATAGAAATAAAATAAAAATCACAAAACTATTATTATTACTACTACTCTTCTCAAGAGCAGTGTGAGGATCAGGCTCGGATGGGAAAGCTGAGGCCCTCCATGAGTTTTGCTGGACTCCAATTCCCGTCACCCCTGGCCACTGTGCTGCGCTGGCTGAGGCCGACTCTGGGACCCTCTTACACGGCCATGAGGCGCCACGACCACCTCCTCCTCCTCCTCCTCCCCTCTAAATTGCGCGCACGCGCACACGGGCCGCCACTCCACTCACCCGCCAACGTTCCCTCCACGCGCGAGGCCAGACCTCCCACTCGCGACTCCCCACTTCCCCGCACGCCTCGGCCTCTGAAAGTGGTAGGCGGAGCTTCTCGTTCGGGCTGAGGCCATAGGCCCACCTCGGCGCGAGAGCCGATTGGTTCGCTCTTCCTCCGCCTCCTTCTTCCCTCCCCATAACAATGCTTCCGACTCTTTAAGCGAGGGGAGGCGGGGCCGGAAAGAGGAAAGCGAGAGAGACAGAGACAGAGACACGCACTACGGCCGCGTGAGGGACTTTAGCCTCGCCCACCCAACTGAAGGGGCGGGGCCCGGTCTTATTGGCTGAGCCGGAGAGCGGAGGCGGGCCGTGCGGGTGCGCGTGCGCAAGCCCCGCAGCTCCCAGCATCCCTCGCGAAGGCCCGTCGCGTTCGGATTGGAGGGAGCTGGTGTCCCTCTTACTCGCGCGCGCACACAAGCGTTAGGCTCCTCACTCGCCCCGCCCTTTGGTTTTACCTCAGTTTTCCCTCAGAGCCGAAGCGCCTCGAGGGGAGCGGAGGTACTTCGCTTCCTTGCCCAGTCTGCCTCCCTCGAACACACAGCCGCCGCCGCCATGCAGGAACTTATCGCCAGCGTGGATCACATCAAGTTCGACCTGGAGATCGCGGTGGAGCAGCAGCTCGGGGCGCAGCCGCTGCCCTTCCCGGGCATGGACAGTACGCGAGGGGGCGGCGGAGGAGGGAGGTCAGGGAGGGCCGCGCAGGAAGAGGCAGACCCAGACCCCACCCCCCATCTGCTCTTCCTGGTGGAATTGAAGATGGAGGGAGAGGGAGGCAGAGGCACACATTGCAATTGTTATTATTATTATTATTATTCCCAATATACTAAATAGGGGCCTTCGAGGGAGGTGTTAACTTGCAGGACACGTCACGGAAGGGAGCCAGAGCAATCCTTGTTCCATGCGGATGTCGTATAATTTTTGCTGCTGCACCGAGGTTTTGAGGGGTTTTGTTTTCTAAGCTTCTTTCAGAGTCTCAGTGTGATTTAAGTGTTATCTCAATAAATCATATCAGTCGTGTGGTTTACGATCCCACAAAAACACATTTTGGAATAACCCCTCCCCAGAAGAAACTTCTGCTTTCAGGGATAGGTCCTGTTGAATTTGGCAGGGCTTATTTTTGAGGAAGGCGGTGTAGGTTTGCCCTGTGAGTCACTGAAGAGAAGACAGGTAGATTAAAATATGAATCAAATTTGTTTAAAAGGGGGGAAAGTGAACCTACTTGTAACGCTAATGTAGGAAGAGCCCTGTTGGAGCAGGCGAAAGGTCCTGTGTAGCCTGGTTTCCTGCCTCCCATAACAGCCACCCAGATGCCACTGGAAAACCCTCCAGTAGCGCATGAAGGCAACAGCTTTCTCTTCCTATTGTTCTGTAGAAAAGGACTCTGGGATACTCTGACTCTTGATTCCAGAGGTTCTATGTAGCCATCATAATAACTATGTGGCGGTACTCTCAAGACTGGATTACTGCAGTGTATTTTTGGTGGGTCTGTCCAGAAGCTCCAGCTGTTGCAGAATAGAATGGCCAGACAGCTGACAGGACCACCTGGCCAACAACATGCAACATCTTTATTAAAAAATCTGTGCTGGCTGCCCATCTACCACTGAGCCAGGTTCATTGTATACATTTACAAAGCCCTGAAGAACTGAGTTCCAGAGTGCCTTCAGGACTGCCTGAGCACTTATATCCCAGCTCATTCCTTCAGATCATCTGCAGGAGTGTTGTTAGCTGCCTGCCCTACCCTTGAGTTGCTGAGGCTCATTTGACATTGACACAAATTATGGTCTTTAGTGTCATTGGTCCTGTGCAATACACTGCCAGTAGAGCTTCAGCAGTTGCTTTCTGTTTCAACTTTTAAACACCAGCTGAGAATGTTCCACCAGGCTTACGTAGGCAATTAAGACTACATATTTCCATAATTAGTTGATGAGTCTCTGATTCTAATTTTTGTGTGTTATTATGTATATAAATTATATAAACCACTTTGCTATTTTTAATGCTATAGCTGTATATAAATCTTTTAATCAATAAATAAATGACTAGTTGCTGTTGATAGTGCCCTCCATCAATCACACTTATGTCATACTTTGTGTTTTACTCTGTACTTAATAAAAGGATGCATTGTGTGGTTTTAATTTTGGCCTGTTGACTGATAAATCGATGATGGTGGTAGACTAGTGAGTAAAAGCAAAGATGCAGCTTTCTAGGATTAAAATGATATTTGAGAAGTCAGTTGCTAAAGTGCAAAGGAAATATTCTTTAAAAGGAAAAACGTGTATCCATAAAATATTATAGTCAACAGCTATAAAATTTCCATAAAACTGCACCAAAAATGCCTTCAAAAATAATAACTTATTTACTTGCCCCCAAAGCTGCAGTAGGAAGCATAATAATAATAGCTAGCATTTATATAACACTTTAGAGAATTCAAAACAGGCAAGCTTTGGGTGAACAAAATAGGTAGCCAGCTTAGTACAAACTTTTCTTCATGGTGCATGTGGGCTTTCAAGTTATCCAAAACATTATCAGGCTAAGGGAAGAAATGCTAGGAAAACCTTTTCTGGATTTCTACTTGTTACATAGCTTTGAGAGGCTCAGGAACACTGTGTATGTTGCCCCAGCAGTTCCTGTCAGTGCTGTGACAGTCTGAATATGGACTTTAAAAAAAGAATATGAAATGTGTGCTCAGCCATAAATTCATTAGATGATACTGGGTAAATTTCCATCTGAAGACTTGAGTGATTAATTTGTATAGTGGTCTTCATTTTAATAACGCAACTGTTGAAACTACAGAGGTGTGGGATATAGGGAGCTTCATTGTGAATCTCTTTTTCCACAGAATCGGGTGCAGCTGTCTGTGATTTTTTTTTAAAAGCGGCCTGTGGAAAAGGTAAGCCACACCTGCAAATTGCTGTGCTAGAAAAAGATGAAGCAAAGCCAATTAATAATCACAGTCCTTTATTATGAATCAGTAGTTAGTCTTTATTGTTTATAAACTGCATCAGTGTACGTAGCACTTGACAGAGAAACAAGGAAGTCTTGTTAGTTATGTGGACATCAGATGTACAAAACATTGTAGAACTAAAGGGCCTCCAAGCAGACTATCAGTCCCTGGTACAACAAAACCACTTTTTTGACCCCATTGACTTACAAGCTGAGGTATCAGAATAAAAGTAATACATTAGGATCTCGTGGTTTCCAAGCTCCTATGATTTTTTGAGAAGACATGATTTTCTATTCATGGACCCTCCTTTCATTTTGACATCTCTTGGTCATCCTATCTGCCTAGAAGACTCTATGAGGGGAGAAGTTTTTTCTACCATGTTAGTTCTGCATATATTATCTATGAACAAATATGCTCTGTGAGCCAAACATGTTTCTTTGACCTAAAGGAAAATTGTAAGACCTGCCTCGATGCTTTCTACCCATAATTCAGATGGGGTGTGTGTTAAAGAGCATTTCTTTTATCTCTTGTTTTCTGCACAATAGGAGGAATGTGTCCCTTCCGGCACATCAGTGGCGAAAAGACAGTGGTTTGCAAACACTGGCTACGAGGGCTGTGCAAGAAGGGTGACCAGTGTGAATTCTTGCATGAATATGACATGACTAAGATGCCAGAGTGTTATTTTTACTCAAAATATGGTAAGAGGAAATAGGGTATCTGCGTGAGTTTTACTGGTACTGTGAAGGCTTGCCTTGTACAGAGGAAGTCACTCAATACAAATAGACATTTATGAAGCACTTTAAAATGTTGAGGGTACTTTGCATATATTGTCTCAGCAATCCTTACAATAGTTCCATAAATTAAGGTCATTACTGTATTACAATTCCACAAGGAGATGCTTGCCTAACACCACTCACTGATGACAGAAATTTGCAACTTTGTGATGTATAAATTTTGATCTTAGATTCTTGATACAGATTTTGCTGTAGCTGTTTTATGTATTTATCCAAAAGCACTTATTCTCTATATAGAATGTACCAATGAATAATTCGATTCTGGTTTTCCTGCACTGTGTAACTTTCATGCGTACCTCCCACAGTGTGTAAACCACTGAATCACTGCATTCCATGCTTATCTGACCCTGGAGTATTTTTTTTTGCAGCTAGTCAGAATGTTTTGCTAGGACAGTTTTAAGTTAGCACTGGAGTGTTAAACTAGCATCTCCTTGGAGCTTTCCCAGGACATATGGGAATGGAATGTCATAGTTCCTTTCTGAAGGCCTGGTTGTCAAGGCAACTGTGCGATAAGTGCAAAAGCTGAATGAGGGAAAGTTGCTAACACAGTGGAGCCTGACATTTTACATCCTTTGATGTTTGCTTGATGTTTTATGATGTATGGCTTTGTGTGTGGTACCCCTGCCCGTACGGGCCAGTCTTGACAGACTCTGGGGTTGGTGCGCCCATCTCACTCTATAGGCCGGGGGCCAGCGCTGTCCGGAGACACTTCCGGGTCACGTGGCCAGCGTGACATCGCTGCTCTGGCGAGCCAGAGCTGCACACGGAAACGCCGTTTACCTTCCCGCTAGAAAGCGGTCCCTATTTATCTACTTGCACCCGGGGGTGCTTTCGAACTGCTAGGTTGGCAGGCGCTGGGACCGAGCAACGGGAGCGCACCCCGCCGCGGGGATTCGAACCGCCGACCTTTCGATCGGCAAGCCCTAGGAGCTGAGGCTTTTACCCACAGCGCCACCCGCGTCCCTGGCTTTGTGTGTAGAACTCTATAAAAGCTTTGCTCTACTGTTCAATCAGAGCAATCTTTCTAACTGGCAGTTCATTGCTAACCAATGGTTAGTGGGCCTGTCCTATTGAGCAATAGCTTTTCTAAAAAAACTGGGTCCCTACTAGAAGCTTTGCTTGGATAGTCTATTGTTTTTTATTTAAAGGTTTGTTCCCTCACCTGGGCAAGAACCAGTGGTTTAGAAGTAAATTCTTACTACATTTGTAATTCCATATTTTGGTTGCTATACTGTACTGTCCTAGGTCTCCATAGACACATCAGTCTTGAGTTGTAGTTTGGGTCATGTGAAATCATACTGCTTCACACATTTTGGGGCCATGTATTAGGATTGGCAGTAACACAAAGGAACGAGATAAGTTACCCTGCAGTTCTCTCCAATAGGAGCTGGGTTTTGAGCGAAACTTACTTGCAGTGAACATTAAATTCTGTATTATGCTGTCTGGTGCAATTTAGAATTTCTCTTCCCAAGTGTTTATAGGACAAAATAATCAAATATGTGTATAACCCTTGAGCGTGGGCATATGGTTGTACATTGAGTAGTTCTGTTTGAAATATTGTACCTTTAGTTATCATTGTTTCATGATGTGCTGTGCTGTCCATAACGTACTGTGAATTCCATAATTTTTATATGCCTTGTTTGTTTTGGGTTGCACTTGAAGTGAATAAATGATCTAAGTGACACCAACTTTGTCGTGATTTAGTAAAGGTAAAGGGACCCCTGACCATTAGGTCCAGTCGTGACCGACTCTGGGGTTGTGGCGCTCATCTCGCTTTATTGGCCGAGGGAGCCGGCGTACAGCTTCTGGGTCATGTGGCCAGCATGACTAAGCCACTTCTGGCAAACCAGAGCAGTGCACGGAAATGCCTTTTACCTTCCCGCCGGAGCGGTACCTATTTATCTACTTGCACGTTGACGTGCCCTCAAACTGCTAGGTTGGCAGGAGGTGATTTAGTATAACATAATAAAAACCTTAAATTGTCTTCATTCTGAATATGACTCTTTATGCTTAACTTTTTAGAATCTTTATTTATCTGGCTAGAGAAGGTTTACATTTCCAGAAGAAAGCCAAGATTCTAGAAAGCCAAGATTCTTGTGATAGCAAAAGATATGCATTCAAGTTTTTCCTGATGCTGTATCATTGTTCTGGGAAAACTGTTTGATCCTGATGCTGATGCACAATGCTCTTTCTCTCTTGGTTGGTCCAGTAAAGTGAGTGTTTGTCTACTGCAGGGGAATGCAGCAACAAGGAATGCCCATTCTTGCACATTGACCCAGAATCTAAGATCAAAGATTGCCCTTGGTATGACAGAGGTTTTTGTAAACACGGTATGTATACCTCATATTTCTGCTGATGGCTGTATAGCTTGCTAGCCTGCATCTGTGTTGACTTCCAACATATATTTGCTTTGCAACCATAATGTGAAGCTGCAACACCTTGCATCTTGGTAGAGTCCCATCCCTGATGTCTGGCATAAGAGTTGGCTGCTTAAGAATTTGTCTTCATTTCTGGGAAATTTCTATTTGTGGGAGTGAGAAAGTCTCTGAAAATGCACAATCCTTGCAGCTTGAATGGTCAGAAATCACAGGTAGCCTTGGTTGGCTCGGCTTTGTGTGTATACAGCGAGCTTTGTGTATCCTGAATGTTTCCTGTGTTTGCATATAACAGATATAACCATAAAATATTTTATTGCAGGCCCCCTCTGTAGGCACAGACATACCCGACGTGTTATATGTGTGAATTATCTGGTAGGCTTCTGTCCAGAGGGCCCCACTTGCAAATTCATGCAGTGAGTATGCTCCAGGCTTATTTCTGCTGTTTTATGTTTCCCCTTCAACCTTATACATCATAACTTCTATATCATACACTGGCATATATTAATTTCTTTGAAAGTTGCCCCAGGCTCATTCACAAGTGTCGCAGGCTCATCCACCATGCCCTCTGCCATTCAGATGTATCCTGGAAATCTTTTAGGCTGGTTCTATGGTCAAAATATTCTGCAAATGAGTGATGAGAAAGTGCTGGACTCTTCTTTTTTGGGTTGAAGAAAACATTTTAAACCCATTCCTGAATAAGCTCCATAGTAGTAAGAGAGAAAGACATGGGAGACTTAGAAGCCAGAAAGTTAGGAAAGGTTGAGGAAAGAAAGTTCTGCAGAGCCCCGTCAATGCCCTGCTTTCTGGAGCTAAGATACGATCCATATGGGAAGGGCCTCTTGTACACATGAAGGTCTCAAAGCTTGGCCCTGCCTTCTGGAACAGCTGGGAGGAGATCCAGTGTAGGATGAGGCCTTCCTTCACTGTCAGAAAACACATAGAAGTGAAATGGTCTTGGAAAATGATTATTGCATTTCACAAATATACTTCTTAACCTACTGAGGCTTTTGGCTTCCCAATAAGGCAGACTTGCATAGAGTTCAGGTTTTGCTCAGGGTGTTTTGCTATCATACTTGAAAATGGGAAGATATTGTCAGGTTGACAGTATCCCAGAGTTTTGACTTTCCCTAGCAGCATGGGGTATGGCTTGCTCCCAAAAGTTGTCTCAAGGTGTTAGCCCTGTAAGCATCTCTCAATTTGGCTGGAGGAGAAAGTACCTCATGCTTCTTTAGCCTTGAGGGTGGGCTCTTCCTCAAGCTGCTCTGGTTGTTGGTTACTGGCCTCTGAATGGTTTGGTTGGGGAGAATCTGTTTCTCCTTCCTGTACTAGCGCTGTATGTAGAAAATACTTTCTCATTGCTGTAGTTTCTGTATCCAAGCAGCAAAATGTAACATGGAGAGGAATTATTTTCTGTTGCTCAGGACAGGTATGAATTCTGAAGCTGTAAGGGGGAGGTGTCAGTGGTTTGAGGGTCAATTTGATCTTTGTATGTTTCCTTATGTACACTTTCTTTTTAAATTAGCCCTCGATTTGAACTTCCCATGGGAACCACAGAGCAACCACCGCTGCCTCCACCAACACAGCCACAACAAAAGGTATGCAGTACCCCAGTTACATCTACAGACTTCTGCAGTATCTTCTGAATGCCAGAGAGTTAAGGTTGTTGAAATAGTTGAACACCAAACATACAGTTTATATCCATCAGAGAATAGAAATCACAAAGCATCATTGTGAGGAACTTTTTTTATTTGAAGGGTATATATTTTTATACACCATTGGTGTTCCATTCTCTAGTCAGGTACTGTGGGAATTTCTTTCTGTCTGAAGGTTGGATGTTACATACTGCATTTGTAGGAGCCTTGGCAGAAAGAAACATTCTTGGGGGTAGTTGCATTTGAGTCATGGTTCAGGGATATGGTACTTTTTTCTGAATTGATCAATGTGTGGGCTGCTTTTCCCCCTCTCAGCAAAATAACAATCCACCACTACAGAGGTCATCATCCCTCATCCAGTTAACGAGTCAGAACTCTTCTCCCAACCAACAGAGGACCCCACAGGTCATTGGAGTTATGCAGTCTCAAAACAACAGCATGGGGAATAGGGGTCCTCGGCCATTGGAACAGGTCACCTGTTATAAGGTAAGCTGAAGCCTGCAGGTTGTAGGGGAAAGGATTGTCTGGGGAATCTTAAAAGTATGCACCCCAAATCCTGAGTTTGGAAAGTGAAATAAACATAGTTGCATTTTATTTTCATACATCCAAGTGGAGAGTGTTGTTTCAGCCAACTTTGAAAAATAGTGGGATTTAGGGACTTGCACTACTTTGCATTATTACATATAAGCACCTAAAACATCCAAGCACTGTACTGTAATGTTTAAGAAGACAGTCCTTTAATTGCAGGGATAATCTAAAAAGGAATATGTAAGAGTATGAAGCAGCAAAGCAAAGGATAGGTATTGAATAAGGAAACTCCATCTCTGTCTTGGGAACCTGCTTACACCTTTGTGAAAACACCTTTGTTAATATGGCTACACCTCTGGAAGTTGTTGCAATAGAAGGCAACAAAGTTGAATTCTATAGTTCTCAAATAAAAAACTTACGCAGATACAATTATCTGTCTCCCAAAGTGCGTGTGACAGGACATGAAGATGGGTAAAGAATCCCTCTCTATATCAGCAATGACAAATCTCTGGCCAATGGTCCTAATTTGCCCTGCCAGGCTGATTGGACCAAGGCATGCCCACTTGTCACCCGATGTGGCTTTGAACAGTACCAAATTCAAGCTGAGGTTGCAAATGAACATTACTTACAGCCATAGATTAAATTTAGTGCTGTTTAACATTTGGCATCTTACTCTGTTGTCACTGCTTTCAACAGGGATACCAACCACTTCCAAAAGCAGCACCACAGGAAAAGGCACCAATTCAAAGTTTCAGTCATATATAAACTATTGACTTCCAACCTTGGGAGTACTTTAGGACGATAGGTTTCATTCTTATCATTTGCATTCACGCTAATGTTTTTATTCGATGCTTTTAACTTCCTGCATTTTAATAGCTTCATTATTTTTGTCTTCTCTCCAGTGTGGTGAAAAAGGACATTATGCCAACAGATGCACCAAAGGACATTTGGCATTCCTTAGTGGACAGTGAGCCAGCAGCACCTTTTTAAATATGAGGGCCGAGTTTTGCCTGAAACCACATTGAACTTGTTGAGCCATCTTTTCCCCCCAGTGACTAAATGAAAAGGACAGCCTACTGAGGACTACTTACCCACAACCTCTTTTTTTGTATTTCATTTGTTTTACGTCTTAGAACATAGGTGGTGCCTGCCTTTATTCAGACTGTCCAGCTGGGAAGCAGGCTGAAGAAAAGCTTAATACACAAGCCTTCTTCTGAAATAGAATATTTGGAATAGGCACTCCTTGTTCCAATATCCTTGGCTTGGAAGTCTTTCATTTTTGTCAGCAGTCCTTGGCTATGGGTGGAAGGTGGGAATTAGCTCATGAGATGTCATGAGTTGCACAGCTTTGCTGTGTTCTGCACATGCTTAAAATCTACACTGATGCCTTCCTTGTAAAGTGTTTGGTCCAAGGGTTATTGGTATGTCACGGGGAGGGGGAAGGAGTTGGCATTATGCTGAAGTCCAGTAGAATGTCCTTGCCTCTCTAGCCAAGATGAAAGCTACACAGCTCATGTCCCTTTAACTGATTAGTCAGAGTTGGAAAGCAAAGGTATTTAAGTTTATTATGCATTCATAGTTGGAAGTAGAGGGACACGTGTGTTTAAACTCATGTTACATGAAGATTATATGTACCTTTTCAGAAGCACCTTTCCACAATCCTACAACAGAACTATACTTGATTTTTGATGGTAGAATCTGCACTTTCTGAAATTTGTCATACAATTCTGGCACATTATCAAGAGTTGCCCAAACTATCTTTAAGTATTTATTTCCTATTTTAAAGGGAGATACTTTGATATTAATTTATGAAGTGTGACTTTGGGGGACAGAAAAGGAGCACATGCTTGGGAAGAACTAACTGAGGTCCTGCATCACAACATAAATCAGGATATTTAATTGATTTTTAAAAACTGCCAAGTGCATAATGTTATCTTGTAGATTGAGCAGTTATATAGCAGGAACAGTGGTTTCAATTTTACTAAGGAATCTTCCTGCTGCAAAACAAGAGCATTAAATGTCCCTTATTAGAGAAACCAAAGGAAAGAAGCTATACTATTTCACTTTGGTTTTGTTGCTAGGGCCAGACTGAGCCTACCTCTAAAATGCACACAGCTTCAGTCACCTGAACTAAATTACTCTGCAGACCTGAGTAAGTTCCAAGGATGTCATATAGTCTCTAGATTTTATTAATAGCACTATGTCTAATGCTCTTTACTCCTTCTCCTTACAACTTCAAGCAATTATTCACTCATGGGCTGTGGTTAACAATCCCTTCAAGCACCAACTTAATGTACACCCCCCGTGCCCGCTGTGGGATGAGTTTGTTTGTTACTTTGCAGTTATCAAATTAGTTCCATCAGTCACAAGGAAAGTAGATATTTTATTATTGGTCACAGAATACACTGTTGAGTCTAGAAGGTAAGAGCCAATCTGCATTCAGTTGAAGCAAACTCACTACGAGTCGCAGTATGGCAGCTTGTATTCTTCTGGTCCATCAGGCTTCAGTGATACTTCCTCCAGCGATCATGCTCTGAATAGCCAAAACAAACAGTTGCAGTCTTTTGGATATTAGTATATGGAGGTGCATCCTTCATTTAAAAGGTTTATCCCATATTTCCATGTGTGTTCAAAACAGCTTCTAATTACCATGACAAAGCTAAACAATGACATACAGTGGTACCTCGCAAGATGAAAAACTCGCAAGACGAAAGAGTTTTTTGTTTTTTGAGTTGCTTCGCAAGACGAATTTCCCTATGGGCTTGCTGTGCAAGACGAAAACGTCTTGTGAGAGCAACTCATAGCGCGCGGTGTGGTAGCCTTTTTTGAGGTTTTCGGGAAACCGTGCTTCGCAAGACGAAAAAATCGCAGAACGAATTAATTTCGTCTTGCGAGGCACCACTGTACTGTATACGATCATTAACCAAATACCTGGGGAAAATGGGTTTTACCTAACGCCTGACAGCAACATGGCATCCAATTAAACATTCAGGTTCCCAACAGTAAGCAGCTAGATGCATCTGGGAAATTTACAAATTTCCCATGAACACAACCTCCCCATTTCTCCAGGACAAGTACTCAGAGCTATACTTTGGCCATGTAAGTTCAATTTAGGTATCCCAAGAAACTTTAGTAGTTCCAAAAGGAAGAGAGAGTGTGCAAACTGATGCAATCCACCATAGGTCGGGGCATGAAGCACTAGCAGAAAATCAACAGCACACATGCCTTTCCCTAAAAGCATTAAGAATTCTCCTCTCAGAGGACTTACCGTACAATCGCATCTTACGCAGGGAAGGTACATAAATGCAAAAACTGCTATACTTGAACCACCTATTAGTGTCCTTACATTTCCAGAGCCAGAGCACTGAGTGGGCCTTGTCCCCCAAGCAAGGCCATCACATCATGTTGGCTCTGGAAGCCTAAGGGTGGTCATGCAAGTTCTTGTGGGAACCTGGGACGGCCCCACAGTATCTTGCAAGAGCACCCCAGAGCCTGCCTGCTGAGCAGGGCTTGCCCAGTAAGCAAGGGAGGGAGGTTAAAAGATCTCTGCTTTACATACATTTATCATGTAAAGTTGAAATCGTGCAAGATAAATGTGCAAAAGATGCAACTGTACTGTATTTACTGCTGCTTTTTAGGTATACACAATGAAAGTTTTACTCACTTATATGGTCGAAGCTCCACATGTAGCTGAGAACCACATAGGCAGTTAGCATCATGGCGACGCCACCAATGCCTGGTTTCTTCACATCAATGTACTTTTTGACAAATCTGTCATAGCCTAGTGAAAAAGGAGCGTAGTCTTAGCCATACAGATAGCAGAGGAACACCTAGTGATAAGTGACAGCTACACTAAAAAGCTAACAGAATAAGGAAATGAAGTCTTCAGCCCAAGATCACTACTTTTGCAGCCTGTTGTTTAGTTCCATTGAACTCAGTGGCCTCAATGAGACCTACCTTTCTAGCTAGTGTACTTCGGCTTATAGCCCAAGTAGGAAATTTATCAAAAATCAGGATTTTACAACAAGGCTGTACCATTTAGTTTATCTAAACACTTTAAAATGGCAACATTAAGACATATGCTTAAGAACAAAGGGAAAGGGACTGGGAACTCAGGTTAAAGCTGCAGCTCTGTAGAAGAACGAAGGTTTTGCAAGAGGCCTTGCGTTCAATTCCTTCCTGTCCAAGTAGCTGGGCTCGGAAATAAAAACCTGCTTGAGATGTTGCAGTACTACTGCCAGCTCTACATGGGGTAACAGCCCTCTGGTTTTTTATTCATAAGCAGCCACTGCCTCTGTATGTTTTTATGCTACTCCTGTTGATTTTGCAGTTTTTAGTATATGCATGTTTTTTGTTTGTTTTAAACTGAAGGGTGGTGTACAAGTCCTTTAAATAAGTAGGAACGAAGGCCAGAAACTGCCTGTTCAGGATTGTAGTTCTGTGTGCATTTATTTGAGTGTGCCAATGAGCACAGTGGAAGCTAGTCAAGAGTAGAAATGCAAAGGATCTGGCTGCAAGACTGAGGAGGCTTGTGGCTCAATCCTATGTCTTTTTACCCTTATGCTACCAAATTCAATAGAAATATACTCCCAAGTATGTATTTGGATCACACTGTGAATGCATCAAGTGGGATTAAAAATCTGAAGGTGGATCACAACTAGATTTTCAAACCTCATGAAGCCTTTATTTCGTTGGCAAATTAAGAGTATTTCAATGGAAAGTGTGATCTGTTGTACACTGAATCCTGCCAGCGTTTCTCAGGTATAACACTATTGGCATAAACCTAATAGGAGACTTCTGAAACCCTGGTTATCTGCACACAAAATGTCGGCGTTGGAACAGTTTAAATATTCAGCAAAACAATCACATGCATACAATTCCTGCCACAAATATATGCTCCACATCAGATGTTTCTCAGACACTCACCTCCTCGGATACTCGTAACAAATCCAGCTGGGGTGTAATCTCGAGTTGCTAACCAGTTTGGCAACTGCCCCACTTTTACATCCAGCAGCCTCATATCTTTTACTGGAACTAAGAGAAAAAAAGAATGTGAGGGTGGGTATCTGCTATGACTTACCCATCCCTATTCCAAGGAGGAGGAACTAGTGGTAACATAAGGTTCTCCCCCACAGCTCCCCTCGGAGGCGACCACCGACTTCCGACATCTTCAGAAGATGAATAGGCAAATTCATGGAGAAGAAAGCTATTGGTGGCTTTTAGCCATCATAGCTATGGCACAGCCTCTTCAATTGGAGGCTATACATACTTCCCAATACCAGTTACTGGAAACTGCAGGAAGGGAGCGTTGTTCCTGTGCTCTGGTCAGACGCATCTGGTTGGCCACTGTGAGAACAGGATGCTGGCCTGGGTGGGCCATGATCCGTTAGATCAGAAATGTCCAACCGGTTGACCATGATCTACAGGACCTATTAACATGGGTGTCGAGTTGACATTTATTTTCTCCCCGCCGGTGGGGTGGGGGAAGAAGGTGGGCGGCTGATAGGTGGCTTTATCACTGTGTGCGATTGTCAGCGATTTCTTGTAACCCTCCTTAAAAAAAAGCTCAACAATACCCCCCCCTAAAAAAAGCTCAACATCTCTGGGCAACCCCCTCCCTCCAATGGGTTTTATACTCCCAGTATTAAAATGCCCGTTTTTTTAAATACTGGGAGTAGATCGCAGTCTCTTGGGAGTTGAACGTGCCTGCACTAGGTTATTCTTATGGGGTGGGGGGAAGGGGAGTTCGAAGCTTTGTCTGCCGAACTTCTCCCTGACACTGACACACAAATGCAAAGGAGAGCTGTTGGGGGTCAACAAGGAGAAAGGCTGGAGTGAGAAACGGTGGCTTCAAGGGCGAACCCCAGCAATGAAGAAAAGCAGCGGCATGGCGCTTGTACCCAGGGCTACACTGAGAAGGGCGTCTCTTTCTCAGAAGGCGCTCCCTTTCTCCTTCCACAGAACAACGGGGTGCTTCTTCTCCGGGAAATGGGAGCAAGTTGATCCCAGCACCTCCCAAGCCCTGACAGGAGCCGGGTCACCTTGGCGTCTCCCTCCCTCAAAAAGCGCTTACCGGGTCGGTCCGCCATCTTGAAGCCGCTGCAGCGTCTCCCTGCTACTCAGCTCGCAAGGGCTGCCGGGAGAAGGTTGCTCGCGCGGGGGCTCGTGGGAAAAGAAGGTCGCCCTCTCCTTGGGCGGTGTAATGGGCGGGCCTGGCGAGGTGAGGAGCTGGGCGGAGCTAGTTTGGGCGGGAAAGAGAAGCCAAGGGATTGGATAAGAGCGGGATGTACTCCTCACAGGTGTCTTTGGCGACCATCCTTGGCCCGCGCATACTTGAGGGGCGAGAGCCACTGAAGGCAGTGGGGTTTGCTTCCTGAGTAAACAGGCATAGGGCTTCATATTCCGCTTTTTCCTTCCTGAAGGGGAGCCAGAACGGCTTTTCAGCTGAAAAATACCCCGGTCAAAGCAAACACACACAAAAGCAAAACAACAACAACAAAACAAGCCCAGAAACAATAAGCTCTCGCATAGAAAATACTCTCTTAATAAATGACTTAGACGAAATGTTTGTCCAAGCCACAATGAATTAATGAAATTTGCTTTTGAAACTGACCCCCCACACAAGTACTTAAAAAAAAAAGGTTTTAACAACTATTTTCCGTTACTGGTTGCTCAATTTCTGCTTTTTTGCGTTTTAACCTTTCAAAAGCCCACCCTTAGTGCTGCAAATTACAGCAATGGATGGGGGAATATATTAAAATAATATTGCTGTTCTATATTTCTCCTTTTAATATAAATCTCTCAAGCTGTGTAGCATAAAACTGCAAACATCGTATCACGATGCATTCTCAGACAATCACTAATCCAAAATATAAAAGCAATAAAAAGGCACCTCACCTCCAAAAGAAAGAAAGAAAGAAAAAGAATACAAAGGCATACCTCTTAAAGAGAAATGATTTTGAAACATAATCTTCTAATGATTAGACAATCCCGTTATTTTATTGCTGATTGATTTGTTCTGTATAAACGCTGGCTTCTGCTTTTATTTTTATTGCTTTTATTAGTCTTGGATGTTTGTTTGTTCAACCCTGATGAACAGATTGAAAGGCAGGATGTTAACATTTAAAAATCGATCTTACGAGGAAAGGTTACAACATTCGGGGCTTTTCGGTTTAGAGAAAAGGCGAGTAAGAGGATAATAGAATATGCAAAAATATGCATGGCATAGAGAAAGAGGCTACAGCATGTTTTTCTCCTCTCATAGCACTAGAACTCGTGGGCATCCTGAATGTTGGATTCGAGACTGATAAAGCACTTTGTCATACAGCACACAGTTAAACTATGGAACTCACTGCCACAGGAGGCAATGAGGAGGTGGCCTCCTTGAATGGCTTTCAAAGAGGACTAGACAAATTCAAGGAGGTGATAAGAAAATAAATACTCCCTCAATTACATAAAGGTATATTGAACTAATAAAGGGAACAGCCATGTTTCTTTTCTCTCCACTGTGAGGCATCTTGATATAAAACGTATCCCCATGAGTGAAACCCCTTGCAACTATAAAGACATGTAACAGCTTGTTTTGCAACATTTTTATATTAAGTGCTTTGTAACAACTGATCATCTTAAAGCTTGCAAAACAGTTTGCAGTTTACACTTGAAATCTATGCAACCATCTTTTGTTTGTTTGTTATTTATATATGTGTGTGTGTGTGTGTGTGTGTGTAATTTTTATTTATGATTTCCAATTGTATACCTTTCAATAATTTTACAATCATTTTAACATTTCAAAATTTGACTTCCTTCCCCCTCTTTCTACAGTTCCTAAAATTTGTTTTTTTTATATATTTTTTCTGCATATTCCAAATTAACTTAATCATTTATTCATCTACTTTAAATGTGTACTCTTATAAAACTGCAGGTTATTACAACAATCCTGCCAATGTTCTTATCCATTTACAGTTTGTTTGTAAATATTCAATAAACCGTTTCCATCTTTTGTTTGTTAAATCCTTTCGCTCTTGCTAATGTCTTTATGATTCCTGTAAAAATTAGTCTGTGAGTTTGTGATTGTATTTTGTAAATCACCCCATCAGGCATTGTCTCCAGCTATCAGTTTCCAGTCTCATCCTCTCATGACACCTAGGGGGACGTAAAAGCCAAAGATGAGCAAAAGATCTTGTTGCCTCATGTCATCACTGAATCAGGTATGACTCACCTGTCTCACATGTACCTAATCTATGTTTGGCACGGGGGAGTGGGGAGCGTGAAAGGTAGGGCAGTTCATAAAAAACTTTTTTTTGAAAATGTCTGCTCCAAAGGTCTTATCTTACTACACTAGGGATTATATAGCTATATGTATCTGAAATTTCATGCGTATCAGTTAATATCTTGACCCTGCTCCACTGAATTGAAATTTCAGCCGTCACAACATAGGAAGATGGCCATGTAAACAGCTATTTTCGAGGAGGAGGGTCAAGATATTAACTGATATGCTTGAAATTTCAGATACAGTAGTACCTCGGGTTACATAAGCTTCAGGTTACAGACGCTTCAGGTTACAGACTCCGCTAACCCAGAAATACTACCTCGGGTTAAGAACTTTGCTACAGGTTGAGAACAGAAATCGTGCTCCAGCGGCACGGCAGCAGCAGGAGGCCTCATTAGCTAAAGTGGTTCTTCAGGTTAAGAACAGTTTCAGGTTAAGAACGGACCTCCGGAACGAATTAAGTACTTAACCCGAGGTACCACTGTATAGCTATATAATCCCTAGTGTAGTTAGATAAGACCTTTGGAGCAGGCATTTTTTAAAAAAAGTTTTTTATGAACTGCCCTAGTGAAACGGGATTTGAGTTCGGGGCTTATCTCAGTTTGGGGTTTTCTCTATTTTGCCTGCCTGTGGATACAGAGAGGACCCTGTTGCAACAGTGTCCACACAGCGGGTTCCCCGGCTGCTGACGCCTTTCCAGAAGCAGGAACAGTCACATGCTCACGGGCTCTTTTGGCCATGTGTCACAAAAAACCTTGATGACTTCTTCGCAAGACTAATTACTCAGGAAGAAACATGGGCCCATCCAAACAATGGACGCATTCTGCCTTACCACCTTCAAAGTAGGCACGTGTCCAACCACCAGTGGGCAAGGTCCTGCTCATGGTCTTCTGGGACCAACACGGAGTAGTGATGATGGATTTCCTGGCAATGGGTACCACAGTTTCTGGGACATACTACGCTTCACTGCTGTGGAAGGCCATCAAAATTGAGAGGTGTGCGGACTATATGGAATTGGCGGAAATGACTGGCAGAATCCGTGACCAGGGAGAAGAGCTGGTGGAAGAAGATTGGAAGAAATTTAAAGACTACTTACAGAAATACTGTAAAATCAATGAATGTTAAAATGATGTTGGACTGGATCTAAGTGGACTTAGTAATAAGATCAGTAAGAGTATGTAAAAATGGTTTGATAATTGGTTAAGGTATAAAGATGTAAATTTGTTGAAAAATTGAGTTAAATGTTATAAAGAAAAAGGGGTAAGGATTTGCTGAACTAATGATGTGATTGCGAATACAAAAAAGGGAGGTGTGAGGAGGTCAAAGAAACAAGCTAATGAGAATTCTGAAAAATGTGAAAAATTGATTTGGTTTTTAATTACTTTTCTTTTTGTGTTGTTATGTGTTTGAGTTATTTATTGTTGTATTTTTTGTAATTCTTTTCTGTATGTTTTTCTTTCTGTTATGACTTTTTTGTTCTGTTTTTTAAAACTTTAATAAATATATTTTAAAAAAACAAAAAAACAAAATCGAGAGGTGTGGTGTGCTGAACAAAGGTGTCTGCCTCCTGCAGGATAATGCCCCGGTTCACAACTCACATGTTGCTCAGATGGAAGCACTATGTGCTCAGATGTGGCTATGAAGTCCTTCCTCACCCCTTTATTCTCCTGACCTTGCACCATCGGACTTTCACCTCTTTCCAACCATGAAGTTATTTTTCAAGGGCAAGCTTTTTTCAGACGATGAAATGCTCATTTCTGGGGTCAAGTCATGGCTTCTGATGCAACCTGCTGATTTCTACAGACGAGGTCACCACAGCTGCATAAAGCGATGGGAGAAGTGTGTGACTCTTGCTGGTAGCTAGGTAAAGGTAAAGGGACCCCTGACCATTAGGTCCAGTTGCGGACGACTCTGGGGTTGCGGTGTTCATCTCGCTTTATTGGCCAAGGGAGCCGGCATACAGCTTCAGGGTCATGTGGCCAGCATGACTAAGCTGCTTCTGGTGAACCAAAGCAGCGCATGGAAACACCGTTTACCTTCCCGCTGGAGTGGTACCTATTTATCTACTTGCACTCTGATGTGCTTTCAAACTGCTAGGTTGGCAGGAGCAGGGACCCAACAACGGGAGCTCACCCCGTCGCAGGGATTCGAACCGGCGACCTTCTGATTGGCAAGCCCTAGGCTCAGTGGTTTAACCCGCAGCGCCGCCCGTGTATGTAGAGAAGGATTAATAACTGTGCTCAGTTTCGTTTGTCTCAGTCTACAGGAAGTACATCAGGGGAAATGTTTAATGAGCGCCCATCGTACCTTGGCCTCGGTGGAGGTCTACGCGGCATCGTGGGGAGGGTTCTATTGACCAAACCTTTCCTGAGTTTCCTTTCCTCCAGGGCTATTGATGACTACTAGCCATGGTGATTATGGTCTGCCTCCACAGTTGGTGGCAGCAGTGCTCTTAAACACCAGTTGCTGGAAACCACAGGTGAGGAGAGTGCTCATATGCTCAGATCCCATTGTGGCTTCTCATTGAGGCGTCTAGTTGGCCCTTGTGAGAAACGGATGCTGGACTAAATGGACCATAAGGCTCCCCTTATGTTCTGATGCAACTGTCCTGAAGGCATGAGCTTGTTCTCATGGCACACGTACCTCCTCCTCAGGGCCAAGATCTGGCCATTCTGAGCGCAGATCCATGCTTGATAATTCACGTGTAGAGAAATTAAGGGTCATATAGGGACCTAAAAGTGAGCGAATCTGCACTATTTGACAAACAGCCATTTCAGAGCAGCCCAGCAGGTGTCAGCCTTGCTTAGAAAAAAAACAGCCTGTTCAGAAAAAGCTGTTCAATTTCTCTGGCTACTAAGAGGCTCTGGAAAGGCTTGCGACATATGGATCTTTTTACTATTTACTTATTTCTTAAAATTGAGCTAGAGGTTGCTGCAAAGGGATAGGCCACTAAATAAGTTTACATCCAAAGGAAACCGTGCTACATGGCGGAGGAAGGCAAGTATTGTGATATTTCCTGCAATAAGAAACAATAAACCAATCAGTTAAAGACTCTGGGTCTTGCTGATAGTTTAGCTCTTATAACTAACTGGCTTTTTAAAAAAATGATAATGGGTGTATTGCAGATTTCATGTTGTGTACTACCCTGTAATCTGTGTAAGAAAGGGTGGGGTGTTAGTAAGACAATAATAGGAGTAGTAGGATCAGCAACATAAACAAGAACTAGCATGGTTACAGGTGCCATATAATGCTTGTTCCACATTTGTAAGGAATCAATCATTTATTGTGGTCACACTTTGGAACTCCCTGCCTATTGACACCAGGCAGGTACCTTTACTGCACTGTTTTCAGTGCCTGCTAAAAACATTTTTGTTTAGAGAAGCCTATCCAAATATGTAGAGTGCTGATGTGTGTTTTCATCTGTCTTTAGTTTATCACTAATTTTATTTTATTTTTGAAATGTTTTGAATAGTTGTTTTTAACTGTTTTACAGTTTACAGGCTCTGCTATTTTCCTGCTATTTTTTAATTTCCCCTTGCAGTATGAAACTTCCAGAAAACACTGGGGGCACTCTAAGCCAAAGCTTTCGTTCAAGCAGGTCAATGGTGAGATCCAAAGGGCTGGACCCCACAGGAGATTGTGTGCTCCCTAGAACAGGCTTTTCTTCCTTAAGGTGGTCTGTGGCATGAATGTGAAAAGACAATTAAAAATCATACAGCGTCTAGCACAGTGCATTACAGTTGCTGCAAAAGGCAGGAAAAAATTGTGGTTTGCCAAGAACCTCAGCAATTTTCTAGTAGCCCATGGCAGGTTGGATTTTGGGAACCACTGCCTTAGAACATCATATCCCCCAGTAAAGACCTGCAGGCGGAGGTTTCTTAGTAGACAAGTTGATACTCAGCGCAACAGGGTTTCTCTAAAGGCAGAAAAGCTTGAAAGCTACTGGCTTAACCATCACCAATTTGTTGTGGGCTGTCAGATGTCACAGGGTATGCGTGAGAATTCTGGTCCTCTGTTGCTTAAGATGCAGAAAATGCTTCCTGATGAAACCAGGATTTTGTTAATGGCTACCATGAACAAGTCATCTCTAGAGAGGTTACTGGACAGCTTGACAACTGAGAGGCGTCCATATTTGAACATGGCTTTTCGTGGAATTTAGTGTACACAGCAAGTTTACCCCCCACCTCTTTTTTTCCTTCAGAAGATGGCCTGAGGGACAATTCTACATTAATAGCAACTCCTTTCAGAAGAAGCAATCTCTGCTCCCTGAGAAAACAGCTATTTTCAGGCAGGCCTTTTCTTGAGGAGCTGCTATTTTTAGCAAATTCTGTTTGGTGAAAGGGGGGGTCTTTGTTTCTAAAAACCCACAGCCTTCCCCTCACTCCAGCGCTGGTAGCTGCTCCTTGTCTGACAATGAGCTATCCCTTGTGGCGCATATTAGTAGCCTGAGGGAAGTGTACAAAAAGCAGCAAGCCAAGCAAAGGCTAATGATGGAGGCGGAAGCCTTACGGAGTGCTCCTTTCTCAGCAGGTTCCATTAGTAAATGAAGTTTTCCTGAAGGGACCCATATTTGCTTTCAGTGTATTCCAAAACACGGCACTTAATCCTGCCATTCAACTTTCTTTAAAATATGCCCCTCCTAGCCATACGACTCAGATGTCACGAGCTACAATGGCATACCCTCCAACATTTCTCCAATGAAAATAAGGATGTCCTGTTCCATAATACGTACAGTTTTAACTTGGATCCCGAACGCCTTGTGAGTCGAATGTTTTGGCTCCCGAACGCCGCAAACTCGGAAGTGAGTGTTCCGGTTCGCAAACGTTCTTTAGAACCCAAACGTCTGACGGGTCTTCCGCAGCTTCCGATTGGCTGCAGGGGCTTCCTGCAGCCAATCGGAAGCCGCGCCTTGGTTTCTGAACGTTTTGAAAGTTGAACGAACTTCTGGAACGGATTCCGTTTGACTTCCAAGGTACGACTGTAATAATAATTTTGTTATTTATACCCTGTCCATCTGACTGGGTTGCCCCAGCGGCTTCCAACAATTAAAAAAACCTTATAAAACATTAAACATTAAAAAAACTTCCCTATGCAGGGCTGCCTTCAGATGTCTTCTAAGGGCTGTATGGTTACTTATCTCTTTGGCTCAGGGGTCAAATAACTCCATACCCTCCAACATTTCTCTGATGAAAATAGGGGCGTCCTAAGGGAAAGCGGGACATTTCGGGATCAAATTAGAGACTAGGATGGCTTCTGTAAATCTGGGACTGTCCCTGGAAAATAGAGACACTTAGAGGTTTTGTTAACACAGCGGAAAACTTCCTGAATTATCTCAGCAGGCATGTGGGTTGTGAGGAAGGGGTGTGGCTCAGTAATGAAACATCTATTACTACTATTACTACTGCAAAGATGGGAGAGAGGTACCTGAATGGTTTTTCTGGCTCAGGTTCCAGAATAGTTTGACTGGCCTTGAGTTCTACTCTCCTTGAACTGGAAGGAGGAAGATACATTTGCTGCTGTTCCTCAGGGAAGAAAATGTTGTGGGCTGGCTGTTCATACATAAGAACTACTGCATGCGTTGATTAGAAACTGCTAGGATTGCAGCGAAATTTGTACGGCAGTGAGGGTGGTCAGCCTTTGGAAGCCAGGACAGAGCTAGCCTTGTCTCTGCCAAATCTGCTGCTTGCTTCTGGTTTGCCCTTTCCCATCCAGCATCTCGGACACGCCCCATCCAGGCTAGCCTTTCCCCAGCGGACGGCCTCTCTGGGGATGCAATCCGAAACCCTGTTTCATATCAGGCCTCTTGGACGGAGCATCACATCCAGATGTTTTGCTGGGAAGCTACCTTTGAGAAAGCCCAAGCTCAGCGCCACTGCCAAGGAAACGTCTCCATCAGTCAAGAGGTTGCTAAAGAAAAAAAGAGTCAAGAAAAAAAGAGAGCAATATTTTCTAAACTAGGCCGTGCTACATCTGACCACATCTCTGACACTTTGGTATCTTGCAAAAACAGGGTTGTATCCAATGCTAGTCCTTCTCATTGAAATGGGTGGATCATAACTCAAGTACATTAATTTTAGTGGGTCTACTATGAGTAAGATTTAGTTGGATACAATCCACAATTTCCACTGGTCTTGCGGGGCAGGGTATAACTAGTTCTTCTGATCTTTATTTCAGTTATTAGCTTAGGGCCACAGCAGACATGGGAACTCCAGAATGAGATCTCCCAGTTTTCAGTTTTTAAACTTGGTCATTCTAGCTGTTAGTCCTATAAAATATGGCCCTCTTCCCCTAGCATAGGAAAAACCACACATTTGGTAAGTTTAAAATGGTTTACTTACAAACTCTCCAAAGGTCAGGTTCATGTGCTTTTCCATACATCAGTCAGAAATCACAAGCAGTAAAACTTGATTTAGTTACAGTGGTGAAAGTTCCTAAATAATTTGGTATAGGAATGCAAGAATGGCTTGTAAGAACCATAAGGTCTGAGCTGCAGCAACCAGCTCAGAACCTCTTCACACGGAGAGCTTCTCCGGTAGACTGAAAGGAGAACAAAGGCCTGACTACCTTCCTCCCAAGGTAAGAGGGAGTGACCTAGCTATGCCTGGCATGGTGTTAACCCCTTCATGCATTAATTAGACTTAAACATGTTGGTTATATGAGGCAGATTATAACACAGGGAAGAGGAATGGACTATCCTGAAAGAAAGAATGGGACCCTGAATGTGAGAATTCTGCTCTGCAAAATCTTCCTGCAAGACCCACTTGCCACATTTTGAAACAAGTCCAAACGATGCTGCAAAAAAATGCACTTTTCAGTTCAGTTTATTATGAAGTTAAGCAGGTGCTGAAATCTCATCTCCTGCTGCAATCAGCGGGGCTTAAAATTGCTTCACTTTGGCTGGGTCGTGCACCCGTCATGAGTAATATATACATATTCTTAACGTTTTTCATGGATGCCTCATTCTTGAGCATCTGAAAGGGCTTCACAGCATGAGCTGTTCCCAGTCATCTGCCCCTTGAAGTTAATTCTCATCCTCCGATAAACACTTTCTTCCCGTTTTCTTATGAGAGAGGGCAGGGCAATCATTGCTGGGGATCAGCAGCATGCGCTGGCCCACTTCACCTGTTACGAATGACCCACACAAAAAGAGAGCAGCATGAACAAGATAATCCCTGAGCATTATCACATCTGAAGCCTTACCAACAGGCTTCTCAGATTCTGTTTTCAGTTTCATGTACATGCCTCCAGTTTCCACAATGGCTGATGTTTCTACACAGGTTTTTTTTTTAAATAAAAAAAGTTTATAAATGTAATAGTGACAATCTACTGTGGGTTAAATCACAGAGCCTTGCTGATCAGAAGGTCGACAGTTTGAATCCCCGCGACGGGGTGAGCTCCTGTTGCTCGGTCTCTGCTCCTGCCAACCTAGCAGTTTGAAAGCACGTCAAAGTGCAAGTAGATAAATAGGTACCACTCCGGCGGGAAGGTAAACGGCATTTCCGTGCGCTGCTCTGGTTCACCAGAAGCGGCTTAGTCATGCTGGCCACATGACCCGGAAGCTGTACGCCTGCTCCCTCAGCCAATAAAGCGAGATGAGCGCCGCAACCCCAGAGTCGGTCACGACTGGACCTAATGGTCAGGGGTCCCTTTACGTTTACTTTACATCTGGGATGGGGAAGCTCAGGTCTGGGGCGCCAGATGTAGCCTTCCCCATGTGTCATAGACTTGGGAATATGTGCTTGCTACTGAGGCTGTACTGCTGTTGGCCTGAATAAAGATCTCTTCCTTACTCTGAAATAAGTGTTGCCATTGTTGTTTTCTGGAATGGGAGCCTGACAGTAAGAAGGTAGTGATTTCCTTTCCAATATCATCCAATTCATCAATATCAGCGCTGCTTGCATTCCCTTGCGGTTTGGTTTCTGCCAAATACTATGCTATTTGTTTCTCTGGCCGCTGTGCAAGTTATGTAACTATTTACACACTTTGCCTTCCTCTCAATGTAAAGGAAATCCCATAATAACGATTAAAAAGGCATCAACTGCATATTATTTCCAGGCTTGAAACACACACGCACCAATGGGAATGAATATGGATTGTGCTGGGTGACTGATCTCCATTCCTGACCACAGAGAAGCACACAGATTGCAGCAATTTCCAATTCCTTCCCTGTTTTCATCACCGTTCTCCAACATCCTGACCCCGCGAGCTTTGCTCTCCTCAACTTGGGACGTTCGCAAGTGCCCTCCTCATCGCTCCGTGAGCCGGGCAAAAGGAACAGTCTGATTAGAGAAGAGGGAAGACTTTGATAACACTGTGTTCCACCCTCCATGCAGACTGTGACATTTCAATCTGTTTTAAACATCTGTTGTATCATTCCAGGAGCTTCATATTCAATGGCAGCCAAGGCGAGAGCTATTTTAATCCCTAATCGTTCATCATTGGGTCCTTTCCCATCCTTCCCTTGCACTCACTTTCTCCCTCCCCTCCCCTCTGTTTTGCCCCCTTCCCATCTGCTGCCCTGCAGGCACATGTCGGCAAGAAATTCCCAACTTCAGAAGCCACTGGGAAGCAAAACGGAGAGACTTCACCAACAGCAGGTCCCCAGTTAACATTATTTCAACGGCGATGAACATCGGGGAGGAAGGAAATGCTTGGCCGGCCCCAAAATATTTTGCTACCTGAGATGAAAAAGACAAGATGCTGACCCCCACATTCCTTGTACAGAAGATGACTGGCCTGGCCAGTTTGTAAGCTTGTGACAACCCCAGTATTTTCCTCACTGCGAGAAGTGAAGTTGCAGGGTTATAAAAGGTAAAGGGACCCCTGACCATTAGGTCCAGTCGTGGCCGATTCTGGGGTTGCAGTGCTCATCTCACTCTATAGGCCGAGGGAGCCAGCGTACAGCTTCCAGGTCATGTGGCCAGCATGACTAAGCCGCTTCTGGTGAACCAGAGCAGCGCACGGAAACTCCGTTTACCTTCCCGTCGGAGCGGTACCTATTTATCTACTTGCACTTTGACGTGCTTTCGAACTGCTAGGTTGGCAGGAGCAGGGACGGAGCAACGGGAGCTCACCCCATCGCGGGGATTCAAACCGCCGACCTTCTGATCGGCAAGTCCTAGGCTCTGTGGTTTAACCCACAGCGCCACCCGCATCATGCAGAGTTATTAGAAGGTTATTAATGGATGTTCTTCAGGAGAAAATCGAGAATAGAGGACAAGCTTTTGTGAAAGGCAGCTAGCCCCACACTGTTCCCCTTCTGCGGCAATGAGCATGATAGGTGCAGCTGAGGTCGCACCCTCCGTTCAGACAGGGCAATGGTGGAGCGCAACCAGTGGGCTTTGAATTATCTGTTGGTGCAATGAGGAAAGCATTTGCCGCTCTGAGATTCCAAATGCCCAGAGTATATTTAGAGGAGAGCTACAGCAGAATTCCTGTAAATTGTCACTTGGGGGGCCCAGAGAGAAGCGAAAGGTATTGTCCACGATGTGTTGTTTCCTGTATAATTCCCCGAGAGACAGGTTTTTGGAAGAGGGGCTTCAGACAGTTTCCTTTTTGTACAGGAGGGAGATAATCTCTTACGTGCTGGGATAGGGATAAATTTGTTACATATACAGTTTCTATGTTTGCTCTACCAGCTGGATGGATCAGGTTTTTAAAAAATCATTGAGATCCAATAAAATAATGAGATCCAATATGCTCAGGACCAGCAGTGTATCTCTAAACTTGATGGTTTGTGGTTTTGTGATGACCAACGGCTTTTAGCAAATCCATCTGACTGACTGACAATGGTCTTCATAAACAAAGGACGAGAGTGGTGGTTCTCAAAGGGTGTGGCATGCCACAGTGGTGCATACCTTCCAAGAGCCCCATAAAAAAGGGACATCCTGTTTTTTATCATGAGAACTTGGTGGCCATTTTGGGTGCTGCGATCTTATGTGCTCTTGGGCTGTGCTCTAGCTCCGGAAAAGTGCTTTTCTCAGGGCTGCATGAGATCCCCCCCCACCCCAGTGCTTTTTTCGGGATGAGAGCGAGGCGTGTGTCACGTGACTAACCAAGGAGTGTGTCGTGGGAAGATGTGCACCTCAATTTTGCATTGGAAAAAGTTGGAACGTATGCCGGCAGGTGAGGATGGCAAGCATGGCAGGAAGGTTCAAGGACAATCAAAGAAACATTTAAACATTTCAGTGTAGTGTAGTACAGTATCAGAAAAAAAATTATTGGCAGAATATGGATAGATATATTTTCAAAATGCTAGCAAGAGCATCAAGTAGTACTGAGGACAATCCTATTCGAACAGAGTGCGGCGCAGAATTTGTTTGATTCAACACCAGTGGCAAGTTTCTTTGTGTTAATGAGGAGTTGAGAGTTTGTTTGTCTCAAAATAGGTCTAATATAAATGAGATTACCTGGCAAAAGCAAGCTCACGCCTCTCATTGAGTTTGTATAGCCACTTAAGGTACATGTGTCAGAGGCTCGTTTGGAATTATGGGATATTTTGGGGATGATTCACGTTCTTATGTAGCTGCATTGTTTTAAACTTTCTGGCTGTCCCACAATCATATTATAAAGTAGTTGTGTTCTATGTTATAAATCAAGCACTGTTAGGAGTTGTTCCTTTTTGTTTTCCAATGTATTTTTAAAAAAATTGGCGTGAGCAAATTTTCATTCTGAGTGTGGTCCAGAGAAAGAAGTTTGAGGACCACTGGACCAGAACTAACATAATACAGACTACAGGTAAAGTGTGTATAGTATTGTAACAGAGCAATCCTCCCCTAGTGCACTCTCCTTTCTGCCCACATAACAAGTGGACAGAGGTATCCCAAAATGGGACATTCCAGGGGAAAGGAGGGGCTGGCCTGGCCCTGGAATCACTAGATCCTAAGCCAACACTACTGCTGTCATGTGACAGCCTTGGGCAGAATCCATTCATGTCATGGAATGTAAATAAGCATTCTAACTTCTCTGGTTGAGTGCTATGAGCCCACTTTCTGTGAGGATTTCAGGTGTGTGTGTGTGTGTGTTGTGTGTCCTTGTTTCTCAATTTGATCCTTATACATGTTTTTTGTATCTTCTGTGGTATTTTACGCATTGTGGCTTGATGTTACTTTTTTATTGTAGTTTAGTAATTCTTTATAAGTGTAACCTGTTTAATTACTATTTCTTGATATTTAATTTTACTGTTTACTATTAGATTCTAATGCATGATTGAATATTGCTTTATTTGATGTAAGTTGTTTATTTTAAAGTTATTGTGACTTTTCTTTGCATTGGTTCAGACTGTTATTATTAATGTTTGACGTTTTATTGTGTGTGGTTTTTTTACATTCTGTTGGAAACCACCCAGAGTGGCTGGGGCAACCAAGCTGGATGGGCAGAGTATCATCATCATCATCATCACCATCCAGAGGTTGACAGGTTCCCCACCCTGCCCTAGAGAGTTTGCTGTCTGTTTCCATAAAGGCTGGAGACACTGGCGATAACTTTCCCTCTCACTACTCCCACCCTGCGTTGAATATTTATTTTCTATTTTGTGCATTTATTAAATTTGCATACTGCCCTTCATCACAGGATCTCAGGGAGGTTCACAGACTAAAGCGCAAGGTAAAAGAACAAGCAAATAGTTAACACAAAAACGACAAAACAACAACACCCCCAAGCAGGATGCCTGCCGCGTTTTGCACCCGAATGTCACACACCACAATCCAGGCATTGTGGCATTATCTGAAAGCGATACCACACAGGCATGGCATCCACAGAGCTGACAACGAGAGCTGCAGCTTGTATTTTTATCTCGTAACAGTGGAAACAATCCTAAGGTTTCTCCCTTCAGGATATAGGAGGGATGGATGAGAGTTTTAACTCACTGCTGTAACTCACCTATGAGAAGTGGGCTAAGAGAGTGTTGTGTTCTTGCAAGTGAGAAGGTAGAGTTATGTGCCCTAAAGGAATTGGGCTGAGTATAGAATCACAGAATCGTACAGTTGGAAGGTACCCCAAGAGTCATCTAGTCCAACCCCCTTGCAGTGCAGGAACCTCAACTGAAGCATCCCTGACAGATGGCCATCCAACAACCTCCGAACAAAAACCTACGAGGAAGGGGAGTCCACCATGTATATTTTGCCCTAGGAGGCTTAGTTTGGTTAGAATCGAGAAGGCACTTCCAGAGTTATTGCTAAATACATTACTTCTGGTAAATGAGCTACCACAGCTGCCAGAGGGTCATGAAAATTGGTATCCCAGGCTTTTTAGACATGTCTACCTACATATGTACTAAAGGGACGAGGGTGGCACTGTGGGTTAAATCACAGAGCCTAGGACTTGCTGATCAGAAGGTCGGCGGTTCAAATCCCCACGACGGGGTGAGCTCCTGTTGTTTGGTCCCTGCTCCTGCCAACTTAGCAGTTTGAAAGCACGTCAAGTGCAAGTAGATAAATAGATACCGCTCCGGCGGGAAGGTAAACGGCGTTTCCATGCACTGCTCTGGTTCGCCAGAAGCAGCTTAGTCATGCTGGCCACATGACCCGGAAGCTGTACGCCGGCTCCCTCAGACAGTAAAGCGAGATGAATGCCACAACCCCAGAGTTGTCCACGACTGGAACCAATGGTCAGGGGTCCCTTTACCTTTACCTATGTACTATCTGAAACCAAAGGGGGTGCATTGGTTGCCAGATGTGAAATATATTGGCATTTTTTCCAGCTCTCCTATTCCACTACTAAACCAGGATGGGGGTATAACTGGGTTGTGAGTCCCAGACGACATGCTCCCTTCCTTGCAGGTCTTTCCCCGCCAGGCCTCAGAGTTAGTGCCCCGACTGACTCCAGCTACAAAAGCTGAGGCTGCCAAGGAGGCCAGAGACCATTTTTGCTGTTATTTAGTGCAGACCCAGGTCATTGAGCCTGGGCTTCCACAGCCTCTTCCTGCCCTGAACCACCATTGGCAGGAATGGCGACAACAGCAGCATATATGTTCCATGCTTATGGTAATATATGGATCTCTTGTTAATTATGCTGTTTCAGTGTGCATTTTATATTTGGCTTCCTTTAGCAATGTTTTCTTTGGAAAAGTTTCAGTTTATTTTCTTGGTTCACTTTGCTGCATTAAATTCTGTTGTAGTTGAGCTCTTTTATAATGTTTCATTTTGAAAACTCTGAGGTAATATTTCAGCTTCCTGTGAATGGTGTTGGTTTGGATGTATCCTTTATACTTTCTTCAGTAATCTTTTATTCTGGAATTTATTTATTTATTTTCGGATGTTTTAAGGCAGGCACCCCCAACCTTCGGCCCTCCAGATGTTTTGGAGACTACAATTCCCATCATCCCTGACCACTGGTCCTGTTAGCTAGGGATCATGGGAGTTGTAGGCCAAAACATCTGGAGGGCCGCAGGTTGGGGATGCCTGTTTTAAGGCGTTGTAAACCACTCTGAGCTTTTTTTCTTAAAAAATATAAAGCGATATGGAAATGAAATTAACAACAACAACAAGAATAACACAGCAGAAATACGTCGTTCTCTCTGAACACACTGAAGCCGTAACAGCACATGGAGAATGCTTTGTACTGTATAAGATTGAGAGTGGGAGTTTAACAACAGGCTGCAGCCCTTCATTTCCCTATAATTCTTGGCTACAGCCGAGGGCAGAGGAGCAACCGCTCTGAAGGCCACAGCACATAATTACTCACTCCAAGAGTTCAATTGCACCCTGTACAGTAGAGTAAGCAGCACAACGTTAATAACACTCTTTCAAGGAAAGACCTGGTCGCCTCCTTTGCTCTTTGAACGGTAGACAACCTCTGGCAGGTGTGAGAGACCATTTTCAGCCCAGGGGCCACACTCTCCTGTGGGCAAACTTCCAGGGGCTGCAGGCCAGTGGAGGGGGGGCAAATGCAAAAGTGTGTGGGGCAATTGGTGTGATTTGTACAACAGGGCACACTCCAGCTACACAGAAACCAAGTTTCTCTCTCTCTTTACACACCCACCCACCCACCCATCCTTTCCATCAAGCAAAAGTCATTATTGTGTTCAAGGTTGCATTATAACTAGGCAAAACCATCTGAAAATGGCACAGAGCAGTGCTGGTGGGGACTGTGGCCAGGGGAGAGGGGTGCACCCTGAGGAGAACCCTGAAGCCCAGATAAGGAGGTCTCAAGGGCCACGTTTGGCCCCTGGGATTGAGGTTTCCAGCCCCTGGTGATTGGAAAATATAAACTGAATTTGCTGTTAGGATCTATCTGTTTGTTGATTAATACATAGGGCTCATCCATACTTACTTTTTGCCCTGCTCTTTTCAGGCAGTGGCCATTTTAACACTCTGTGTTAGAGCTTTTTTCTTTTCTTTTTCCTCTGAGCTTTCCCCACGAAAATGATGATGATGATGATGATTTTATTATTTATCCCCTGCCCATTTGGCTGGGTTGCCCCAGCCACCAGCTCTTCAAATCTGAATTGGAGCAAACGTCAATTTGGGTTTCCCCGCAGATTGATGTTTGCTCCGAATGAGCTGTAAAGAACGGGGTTTTTGGCGGGAAGCTCGGGGCGTAAGAATGGGTACCCAGACACAGAGCTTTAAACCATGGACCATGCTTTGAAAGAGCGGAAGAAAGGTAAGTGAGGATAAGCCCATAGAGCATGATGTTATGGCGGCTGGATGATTGTCCTCAGGTGACACTGCATCAATAGGCGTTTCCATGGAGGCTACTAGCCAAAATGGCTACTAGCCAAAATGTCTACGTTCTCCCTCCACTGTCAGAGGCAGTAGGATGCTGAAGCCTCCAGCCTGACCCAGCCAATTGTTCTTATTATGTTGCTTTTAAATGGCTTGTGTGGTTATTCTGACTGTTCTAAATAATTTTCACAGCTAGCCACTCTGGGTTCTGTTGCAGAAAAAGCAGGGCAGACCTTTAAATAAGCTAATAAGGGTACCAGGAAACCAGGAATTATGTTCACATGTGGTGGGGTACAATTTTTTTTCTGGGAAAGGGTGTTTAAAGAGATAACAGAAATCACTGAGTTAAAGCTGACCCAAAGTCCAGAGGTAGCATTATTATCAATTTACGATGGGGCGGAAGGTTCACAGGCTATGAAGGACTTGCTCAAAAATTTATTGACAGCTGCATGAATTATGATAGCTAGGAAGCGGAAGGGGCAAGCAGAATATAAAATGGAAGAATGGTATAAAGAGGTGTGGGATATAGCTATTAATGATAAATTAACATGTGCCATTAAGGTAAGACGGGGAATATGCAGGAGAAATGATTCTGAGGAGATATGGAGGGCATTTGTAGAATTTGTACTGTTAAAACAGAAAGGGGTCAAACCATCACAAGAGGTGTTGAAATTTTGGGAGGTTGGATAGTTACAGTGGAATGGTCTCGATGGTGGGGTGCACATTTTTATTCTTATTTATGTATGATTATTACTTTGTCAAAATAAAATAATTTGAAAAATGAAAAATAAATAAGCTAATAAATAGCCCGAAAATAAAACAAGTTCATTGCAATGATTTGAGGGCCCAGCGTGGGGAATTCATGGCTCTCCAGATGGTGTTAAAGTACATCGCCATGCCAGCTGGGGCTGTTGGGATTTGGAGTCCAATCCACACCTGGAGGGCTACAGATTCCCCCCACCCTTACTGAACTTATTCCGGCACGCTTCTCTCATTCTGCTTCCAGCTCCTATCATTCTCATTATGCAACTCCTCAGGCTGTAGGAGGTGAAGCTCTGAGATTGACTTAATTATCATTAGCTGTTGCTGGTAACGATAGCAATGCGAGAAGCACTCCGAAGCCTTGCGGGCTCCTGTTCTTTGTTCTGCGATCCTGAGCAATTTGTCTGTAGGCAGCTCCGAGTCATTTGCAACAATGGAGATCAGTAACGTCGGGTGACTCAGAGTCACACATGTGGGACCTGCCAATCCTTCTCTGCCCTGCCAGGAGAGCTGAGAGAAGCTTGGCGCATTCGCCAGGAGGCAAAGCAAAGGGAACAACAGAAGTCAGCAGCACTGGCATACCAACCTCTCCAAAGAGCCTAAAGGGCTTCGAAAATGGCAGGAACTCCCTCTGGGACATCTATGTCAGAGGAGGAGAACCTGCGGCCCTCCAGATGTTGTTAGACACATCCAGTCACCATGGCCAGCAGTGAGGGATGATGGGAGTTGTAGTTAGGCAACATCTGGCTTGAACCTTGGCCCGGAGCTGAGCCTTTGAGGAAAGGCTCCAGCTCAATGGCAGATCATAGACCTTGCATGTAGAATATCCCAAGTCCAGTTCCTGGTATCCCTTGAGAGTTACTGCAGGTCAGCACAGAGCAGTGTTTCCCAAAGTGGGTGATACTGGCTTCACCCAGGTCCAAGAAGTGCATCACAGCTTGCCTGCCTATTTGGCCAATGGCAGGCGGACTGTGGCACCGGCCCTGCCCTTTCACTTAAAGAAGGTAGATTTCCAGGAGGCACTGAGTAATTTACTTTTTTCTGAAAAGGGGGCAGTAGGCCAAATAAGTTTGGGAACCCATGGCATAGACAATACAGAACTAGGTGGACCAATAGTCTATGACCCACATGTAATTCCATTCATGTATACAGTGGTACCTCGGGTTACAGACGCTTCAGGTTACAGACGCTTCAGGTTACAGACTCCGCTAACCCAGAAATAGTACCTCGGGTTAAGAACTTTGCTTCAGGGTGAGAACAGAAATCGCGCGGCGGCGGCAGCGGGAGGCCCCATTAGCTAAAGTGGTACCTCAGGTTAAGAACAGTTTCAGGTTAAGAACGGACCTCCAGAACAAATTAAGTTCTTAACCCAAGGTACCACTGTATATCCTTGTTTCTTCTCTCCCCCATTTCTGTTCCCCACTGTCGATTTAATTGTAAGTTCCTCATTTTTCCAAGACAGTTCAGGTCTGTCTATTTTTGTTTGAATTGTTTTCAGGTGTGTGTTTTTTTTTAAGTCCTCCTGAAAATTCACCATCATTTTAGTGCAAATTTCTCCTCTGTACATTTTTGTGTGCCATTTTGCCTCATATGGATGTTGTCCCCAAAAGGAGGCCAATGAAGGGCCGTGTCTCTCTATGCATTGATGGAGGCACCTGATGAGTGGCGCTGCATTCACTGAGTTGATGCCACAATGAAGGCTGTAGAGACCCTTGTCAATCCCTTTACACTGACAAGACGCTCAGCGATAATTGTTTTCGCGGCATTTCCGTGCTCTTCTGGAGTGGCTGTCGTGTGCTGAGGTGCCTCGGTTCTTTGGAACCCACTTTCTGCCAGCTTCATGATTGATGCTTTTGTCTCGGCGTGTCAATAAAAACAGCAGCTGAGCTTGTCAGGGCCTCATCTGCATGTGTGTACCTCTGGGGAAAGGGCGGTGGGTTCTGAGTGACTCATCCTGACTCGACTCCTCTGGAGAAAGGCACTAGGCAGAACAGCTTGCCTTCCACTGCTCAGGAGCTCTGAAAGGAAAAAAATAAGATCGCTCTGAAGAAGTGCTCCAAGCTACAGCTGTGCAGAACCCTGAGGCAGAATGAGGCAGCCAGTTGCCTTGGGAGGAAGATGCTTGAGGGGTAAGGAGCAGAGGTATTATGTTGGAGGCATGTGTCACGAAGCTGTACTGCAGCCCATTGGGCTCCCATGAGCAGTAGCACATCAAAACGCCCCACAGCCTCTAGCTCTTCTCTTCCTTTGCACCAGTAGCAGCAACCACTGGATCGTTCAATTCACAGCTGCTTTTTAGGGACAAAGCTGTTACATCTTAGGATGTCAGAGAAATCAGACGAAAGCAGAAATGGATATTGCTGATGTTCACTTATCTGTCCCAAGTCTGGAAGGGATGCAAGACATGGGATTCGCCCCAAGTCTTGATGCAAAGGAAACACAGTGCAGATTGGGGTGGAGTGGGGGAGACGACGTACGAAATTAGGGTAGTTTGTCGCCTCCCTCACTCTGCCCCAATTTGCACTGTTTCCTTTGCATCAAAATAGGGTGGAGTAAAGTAATAGCCTTGCCAACAAAGGTCCATATAGTTAAAGCTATGGTTTTCCCAGTAGTGATGTATGGTAGTGAGAGCTGGATCATAAAGAAGGCTGATCACCGAAGAATTGATGCTTTTGAATTATGGTGATGGAGGAGACTCTTGAGAGTCCCATGGACTGCAAGAAGATCAAACCTCTCCATTCTGAAGGAAATCAGCCCTGAGTGCTCACTGGAAGGACAGATCCTGAAGCTGAGGCTCCAATATTTTGGCCACCTCATGAGAAGAGAAGACTCCCTGGAAAAGACCCTGATGTTGGGAAAGATGGAGGGCACAAGGAGAAGGGGACGACAGAGGGCAAGATGGTTGGACAGTGTTCTCAGAGCTACCAGCATGAGTTTGACCAAACTGTGGGAGGCAGTGGAAGACAGGAGTGCCTGGCGTGCTCTGGTCCAGGGGGTCACGAAGAGTCGGACACGACTAAATGACTAAACAACAACAACAAATGTAATAGCAATGCAGCTTATGTAATTTACACAGTCAATTAAGTAGCTTACGTAATTTTGCCATAGTAGATGGTGCAACAAATAATGTAGGTTTTGCTAGGAGATGAACTGCAGCCGAACAGAAGCAGGGCTGCACACGATACGTACAGCTCGATTAATTATAAGCAGGGTCCCAGTTAGGATAATTTGTTTTCATTCTGTTTGCTGTTTGCTGAAGCTTCTTGTTCAATCGGATGCAAGCTGTATTACGGTTGGAGATGCAATATGCATGATGATAAATATAAAATAATACAATTTGAAAGAAGAAGAAGTAAGCACTGGAAAACTGGTCTAGGATTAACATTGCCCAGGTAGTACACAAACATTTGGCAAATTGTTTTAGCTGAAAAGTTAACAGAAAAGGTTGAAGGCTATGAAAGGTTAAAAAGATGGCTATGGCCATCTTTGGTTTGGTTTGGCTTTATTTCATATGTTAACAGATCCAGTTGCATTTTAAGTTCTCCGTCAACCCATGGAGATCTGTGAAGAGTCTCTTTAGGTTAATCTACTGAACATCACAGTGAACATTATTACAACAGATATACTGTGATTCTCTTTGAGGTTGATGTTCAGGAAACCATTAAATAAATATTGTGTGTGTGTTTTGTTTTAATACTTTGAACTTTCTTTACTGTGTGTGTATTTAAGGGGAAGACGTAATTAAAAATAATAAACAAGAATGGACTGTGCTGAAATGGTGAAATTGAAAGGGAAAATCAGAACCAGGAAGAGAAGAACTTTAAGAAGGAATGGGAAAAAATTACAATGTATTGAAGAGAACACTGTAAACAACTAAAAACTTTGGCAGGATTTGAGTCATGCTTATGGTAAAAATGGATTATTTAAGAAAAATAGAGAAAATAAGAGAAGCAGTTGAAAAAAGATTGCTAGTGGTAAACTGGCAGTGTAAAACTTAATAAAAAAAGATTTGACAGAAAAAAGAAAAATGATTTTTAAAAAAGAAATACAAAAGTATGTGTGGGGAGGTGTCTTTCTCCTTCCAAGAACCCAAACGGCACTTGCTGTTGTTCCATCAGGAAACCCAGAACGCATCACCGGAATGTTGCAGCTGTTTGCTACCTCACACATGTTGTTTACACTTTTTCATTAAGGGAGCCCTGCCAGCTAATACCAGCTGGGACTGACCTGGCCCTCGTAATGGAAAAAAGGTCGTCTTTGCCCTCCATCTTCACCTGCCCACCCCTGCCTGCACAAGAAAGACCATTTCTGACAAAGAGACTCCGTTCGCTACCAGCCTGGCTTTTCGGTTTGAGGAGCATCGAGGGCATGCATGGTCTGCCAGCTGCCAGGTACATGACGGAGTCAAGTTCCCCTACTCTGAAATGTAATCAGGTTTGCAAATATCACCGTCTCAGCTGCCTCCACTAAGTGGGATGAGTGAGGAAGGAGAATCTGGCACGTGTCAAAAGAATTTTTTGACATCTGCTAAAAACATGTTTGTTTAGGCCAGCCTCCCCAGATATGTAGAATGATGACATATGTTTTAGCCTGTTTTAGCTTGTTTTTGATTTTAATTATTCTTTGAATGTTTTAAATAGCTCTGTTTAACTCCCTTTACTGACAGTGTTATTGTACTGTTCTTTTTCTAAACCACTTTGAAGGTTGGTTGGTTTTTTTACAATCAAACAGCATGCAAACGTAATGAAATAATAACACAATAAATAAATTGTGCCTTTTTGCACGGGATAAATGTTTTCTGTCTTGCCAATGCCACACACACAACAGCTTAACTTTTGCATTGTGCTGTGTGTAGTGGTGCATTGCTAAATTCTGCACATCTCCTGACCATTAGATCCTAATGTGGACACAACAGTTCCCCATCGAAAGCCGTTGGCCTGCAATTTCCCCAACAAAGGATATGGCTGGCACAGCTTGGCTGGCACTCTGGACAATACCTTACCCACAGAGAAGGTTACACAAGCACTTTATATTGTGTGGATCTCCATTAGCAACCAGATGCAAATGCATCTTTCCTTGTAGAATGCAGCTGTGGGTGCCTCCAGACTATTTTGCAGGAGGGATTCAAGGACATACATTAGGTGTCTGCATTTAAAGTGGACAAAGGGGTCTGTCGCCCCATTGCAACAATTCCATTTTTTTAAATGGACTTCTTGTGGTTTTGAAAATGTTGCAGAAATACATTGCAATGTGTGGGACAGAGATACAAGAAGGCATAGTTTCTCCCTGTACGTGTCACACTCAGCAGCGTTTCTCTTCTGCTGCAGTTCACCCTCCGGTGAAAATGACATCATTTCCCCTGCTGTCCATGGTGCTCAACTTACGCAATTCATTACGTAAATGACATTGTCATTATGTTATTCCACCTTGCTCATTGCAGAGCAAAGGAAATACAATGAAAAGGCAGAGGGAGGAATAACTATTTATTGTTTGCCAACTGAAAGTAACAACAGCAACTCATGGATCCTCTTCCTCTGACAGATCTGCCTGCCAGCCCCAGTTGGTGCCACGGGACCTATGGCAGCCACAGTAGGAAGGAATGTGACTAGGTGAGCTATTTGCCTGCTCAGTCTACTCTACAGGTGTTGATGGGTGACTTCAAGGCCTCTGCTGCACACGCAGGTTAAGGTCCTTTATTTTTACCCTGTCCTCAGCTTCACGATCTGTCCTTCCAGTGAGCACTTAAGGAAATCAGCCCTGAGTGCTCACTGGAAGGACAGATCGTGAAGCTGAGGCTCCAATACTTTGGCCACCTCATGAGAAGAGAAGACTCCCTGGAAAAGACCCTGATGTTGGGAAAGATGGAGGTCACAAGGAGAAGGGGACGGCAGAGGACGGGATGGTTGGACAGTGTTCTTGAAGCTACCAGCATGAGTTTGACCAAACTGTGGAAGGCAGTGGAAGACAGGAGTGCCTGGCATGCTCTGGTCCATGGGGTCACGAAGAGTCGGACATGACTAAACAGCTAAACAACAACAACAACAACAATCTGTACCAGGGAGCTCTTTGAATAGAGTACACCTTCAAATACAAGTCTCTCCTCTGTAAAGTAGGACACACAGCCACCCTGCAAAGACGGGATATATTCATTGTCTGCCACTGCCAAGAAAAGAGATGTTTTGTCAGAGTTCCTGTTGGCTGTGACAGGCTGAAACCATCCAGAGGATGTGACATGCCTTCGGAAATCGAAGCAGACTCTCGACTCGAAAGGCACCCTTTCTTCCGCTTCTGCCTCCAGGCGTTGCTGGTCTCAGCAAAGCCTTCGGAAACCCGCCAGAGGCCAGGAGGGATCTAAAGTGAGCATTTGATGGCAAAGTGGCCAGGGGGCTCGTCTCAAAGTGGGGGATAACTGTCAGAAGCACAAAGGCAGGAAACATTCACGGAAGGTTTTACAGGCAAGAGAGGATGGAGCACATATTATGACGTCGCCAATCTCTCCTCCGCCGTTTCCATGCCTCTTCTGGTACAGTGGTACCTCTGGTTAAGAACTTAATTCATTCCGGAGGTCCGTTCTTAACCTGAAACTGTTCTTAACCTGAGGTACCACTTTAGCTAATGGGGCCTCCTTCTGCTGCCACACCGCCAGAGCACAATTTCTGTTCTCATCCTGAAGCAAAGTTCTTAACCTGAGGTACTATTTCTGGGTTAGCGGAGTCTGTAACCTGAAGTGTCTGTAACCCGAGGTACCACTGTACTGGGAAACCAGAGGGAAGGGAAAATTGTTGCAGCAGGAGGGGGAGACGCCAGTGCCTCTTCCCCTGCCAGACTCATCTCGGCCTCTTGGCCTCCCTCATCTCACTCTCCTGCTTCAGCTTCTGCCTCTGATTCTGGACTGCTCTCTGTCACAGACTCCTCCATCTCACTAAGCCCTGCTACCTCTTCAGCTTCTGACACACACACCCCTGTCTTCTCCCTCTGACCACTCATCGTTGGCCCATCACTCCTTGGCCTCGGAGCCTTCTTCCCTTGGTGGTTCCCCAGCTGCTTCCTCTCCCTGTTCCTTTGTGTCCAACCAGTCCACGAGCGTTTTAGGAAGTGTGAATTAGTGTTAACATAAGGATGTAAGAGGAGCCTGGTGGATCTGGCCCATGGCCCATCTAGCCCAGTTATCACAGCTGCCTACCAGATGCCCGAGAGAAGCCTGCAAGCTGGACATGAGCTCAACAGCTCCTCCGCCCACCTGGGTCTCCCAGCCACCAGTATTCAGAGGCATGACGCCTCTGTCAGTGCAGTTCCGAGGATTCTTTAGGAGATGTCATGTGCTTTAAACGTACAGTCGTACCTTGGAATCTGAACGCCTTGCGAGTTGAGTGTATTAACTTATTGTCTCTGTGTGTGGTTTGGGAGCTGCACAGTCAGGGGAAAAACAATGCTGTCCAGGGTTGTAAAGACTGCGGAGAGAATAATTGGGTGCACTCTTCCCAACTTGGATCAAATCTGTGCTCCCAGGTGCCATAAGAAAGCTGCAGAGATAGTGCAGGATAGTGCACACCCTGGAAATGATCTCTTTCAGCTTCTGCCTTCTGAAGAAGGTACAGGGTTATAAAGACTAGCCACCTGAGAAACAGTTTCTATTCAAATGCGATTTTGGTTTTAAACGCAGAGTGGGAGTACGGTATATTGGGAGTATATTGTATTTACTCTATGGAAGTATATTGTATTTAATTATGGGGTATCAGAGTTTTTAGGGGGCTAACCAGGCTGGGATAGCTGGCATAGCAGGCTTGTTGGTTTCTGAATGTCTGATGTAGATTTTCAATTTCGTTGTTCTGTATGGGACAATGACAATAAAGATTATCGTATCATCGTATCGTTTTGGCTCCCGAATGCCGCAAACCCGGAAGTGAGTGTTCCAGTTTGCAAACATTCTTTGGAACCCAAATGTCCGACATGGCTTCTGCAGCTTCTGATTGGCTGCAGGAGCTTCCTACAGCCAATCAGAAGCCGTGCCTTGGTTTCCCAATATTTTGGAAGTCGAACGGACTGCTGGAATGGATTCCGTTCGACTTCTGAGATACAACTATATAGGGTATATGCAGTCTATACCTTGGAGTTCTGACAACAGCCCTGAACTGAACCTTCCTGAATCGAAAGCCAAGCGCACAGCAGTTGATTGTCCGTGCCCCCACTTTATTAATTGACATGGCTGAATAACGGACATCTTTCTGCTCATTAACTTGTGATCTGTAATTGAATTTCGGAGCTGTGTTTCCCCCACCTCTCCTCTCAGAGCCTTCATCAATTACAGGCAGATATTTTTAAAGGCATTGGAGTTTCCATTTGATCTTATTATTTCTTAATAGATCCTGCCAAGAGAATGAATAATTAAAAGTCCATTTCCTTCATGTAATTTGGACTTCAAGTGATGGGGGAAGAAAAGTATTTTTGAGGCCTGAGAAACTTGTATATTTCTTTCCACCCCCTGAATCCTCAAGATGTGCTATCAAAACATTTGAATAAAAAACTGGTGGAATATCTAAGTCAGCTCCCTTTAACCAGGTGCTCTCTAGATATTCTGGACGGCAGCTCTAATAAGCCTTCATTTTTAACTATTTCTGACTGTTTCTGGATTTTGTGGTACTTTTTTTCTTTTAAGTCACAATTTGTGTGCATAAATACTGTGGCTTTCCCCTTCCCTGCTGTGTTTGTCTTGATACCCCTATACGCAGTGGCGTAGCGTGGGTTGTCAGCACCCGGGGCAAGGCAAGTAATTTGCGCCCCCTAACCCGTGGATTTGCGCCCCCTAACCCTAACCCCCAGATGTTGCGCCCGGTGCGGCTGGCCCCCCCCGCACCCCCACGCTACGCCACTGCCTATACGGTAGACCAAACAAACTTAACTGACGAACCCCATTGTGTGTCTGTCTCCCACAAAGTGGGAAGCAGAGAGTAGAGGGAAAATAATGCGTGTGTTCAGCCCTCTCAGTTGGAGCCTGACTTCTAGGACAGCAGGGCTGTTTATGCTCTTTGTACTGTCCTTCATAGCTATGGCTACATTTGGGTTTGGTCCATCAGCAGGGCCTCTCTCCAAGAGAAAACTGGATTCCAGCTACTTGGCCTCTGTGACTCCACATTCAGGCCCACGCATGCTGCAAAACAATGATCGCTTCCTAACTTTTCTTGCAACCAGTTTGGCAGGGAATGAAGCCCACCCAGAATGACTGCTTTCTCACACACTGAGGCTGTGTCCCAGATGCCGCTGTTACCGGTGGAAAAGGTTGAGGGGGCTGTAATAATAATAATAATAATAATAATAATAATAATAATAATTTATTATTTATACCCCGCTCATCTGTCTGGGCTTCCCCAGCCACTCTGGGCAGCTTCCAACAAAATACAGTGGTACCTCAGGTTAAGTATTTAATTCGTTCTGGAGGTCTGTTCTTAACCTGAAACTGTTCTTAACCTGAAGCACCACTTTAGCTAATGGGGCCTCCTGCTGCTGCTGCGCCGTCAGAGCACGATTTCTGTTCTTATCCTGAAGCAAAGTTCTTAACCTGAAGCACTATTTCTGGGCTAGTGGAGTGTGTAACCTGAAGCGTATGTAACCTGAAGCGTATGCAACCTGAGGTACCACTGTATTAAAATATAGTAATGCATCAAACATTAAAAACTTCCCTAAGGGCTGCCTTCATATGTCTTCTAAAAGTCAGATAGTTGTTTATTTCCTTGACATCTGATGGGAGGGCACCACCACCGAGAAGGCCCTCTGCCTGGTTCCCTGTAACCTCACTTCTCGCAGTGAGGGAACCGCCAGAAGGCCCTCGGAGCTGGACCTCAGTGTCTGGGTAGAATAATGGGGGTGGAGACGCTCCTTCAGATACAAGTTCCCTCCCGTAAAGTATGAACAGCAGCGGCTGGAGTGCTTCCTTATGAGCTGGCTTGAGAGAAAGAGGGAATTTTGTACAGGAGAGTAATGGAAAAGTGCTGGTTGCAGTGGAGATTGCTCTCTAGTTCACTCCAGAATTTGTGGCTGCATTGGAAGCAGGTATGATGAGATACAGTATCTGTCTTCTTTCCATTCCAGTCTCTCAGTACCATTGCTGTCCTGTTTATAACTTGCTTGTGTTTATTTTGTGGTTTATTATGACGTCTTTTAAAACGTTGCATCCTGCCTTGAATCCCAATTTAGAAGCAAATTTTAGAGTTGGAAGGGACCATGAGGGTCATCTAGTCCAACCCCCAGCAATGCAGGAATCCTTTGCCCAACGTGGGGCTTGAACCCATGACCCTAAGATCAAGAGTCTTGTGCTCTACTGACTGAGCTATCCTTTGGGAGAAAGGTGGGACATAAATTCTTTAAATAATTTAAAATAAGCAAATATTCGATGAAAACCAAAATACATTAAAACAAACACCTTCATACAATTGAACAGCTTAAGGCAAAGTTGACTTCCTGTGCAACAATGAAAAAGGAAGGCTGGAAGAAAAATGAATGAATGAATGAATGAATGAATGAATGATTTGGGGAGCCCTAAACCCTAGAAATTAATAAATGGTAGGATTTTGATGATTTGGAGTATTGAAGGGTGGGAAAGCACAGGTTAAGTGTCCTTTCCAAGCTAGTGCCTCACCTGGGATAGAGATGTTAACATGACAAAAGGGGTTGCTAGCCCATCTAAGAGGAATCTTTGGCCTGGGCAGACAGAGGCTGCCATAGTGATGGGGGGTGGGTTCAAAGTGACAGGAAAAGAGAGTCCTTAGAGCAAGGTGTGCTGGGAAGAAGGAGGAGGGGGGGAGTCTGGGATCCATCTTGGGCAGGTTGGCTGCAGGTTGGCTGAGATATACCTTGGACTCCAGGGTGGGGGACGAGCCCCTCTTGAAATGACCATGCTGTAAGATATGCAGTCAGGTGTAGCTATGTGACTAAATCCTATTTCTTAAAGCTATGGCTGTCTCCATGGTGTCTCAATTCTCCAAAGGAACACAGACCTGGAGTAAGTGCCTGGAACCCCCTGGAATCTTGCTACCCTTGGCAGAGAGGGGGGGGGGAAGCACCCAGAATTTTGTAACAGAATCATGTATTTTCCAGTGCTTGATTGGCCTTTATACGACAACTCGAGCTAATGGAGTTGTCGTATAAAGGCCAATGGAATTAATGGTCGCAGGCATTCTGTAAGTAAGGCAAGGTTTCCTCAACACACAGAAATGTTCATCAGATACATACTTATTTGGCAAGACGTGCAGGCAGCAGTTAAATTGAGGGCTCTTTCCCTGTTCAGACAGGTGACGCCCCTGCCCTCTCCATATGGGTGCTGGAAGTCAGGCTGTTGTCCATGTGATGCAAAGCCCCTCCCTCGTCACACCTCCTTCCGGACCTTATTGGAACCAGCTTCAAGGCAGGGTAATGTAGCATGAAAGGCGCTTTGGAAAGAGGCTCTGAGAGTGAGGCCTTCCGTAGACTCAGCATTTTTCGATAGTCCCTAAAGCAAAGACATGGCTAGAAACAGATGCTCTGAGAACGCGCCAGTTTCCTGTGGGTGTGGAAGGGAATAGGAAAGAGGCCAAGGAGCGATGGAGCATTCTGAGTTCACTGAAAGCTGCCTTGCATTACGTCAGGCTTTCTGCCCATCTCGTCCTGCTTCGCCTATTCTCCCGACTACCCTCTGTGCCTTTAAGGTAAAGGTAAAGGGACCTCTGACCATTAGGTCCAGTCATGGCCGTCTCTGGGGTTGCAACGCTCATCTCGCTTTATTGGCCAAGGGAGCTGGCGTACAGTCATGTGGCCAGCATGACTAAGCCACTTCTGGCGAACCAGAGCAGTGCACGGAAACACTGTTTACCTCCTGCCGGAGTGGTACCTATTTATCTACTTGCACTTTGACATGCTTTCGAACTGCTAGGTTGGCAGGAGCAGGGACCGAGCAATGGGAGCTCACCCTGTCGCGGGGATTTGAACCGCGACCTTCTGATCGGCAAGTCCTAGGCTCAGTGGTTTAACCCACAGCGCCACCTGTGTCCCTTTTGATCGAAGTGCAAACCTGCATGTAAAGAAGCGCAGTTTAAATGCCTAAAGAACTGCCCACTCTTTGTTAGAAGGCCTGGGCTTGCTGCCTGGACTCTGGCGCCCTGCCAAGGGCACAGGAAGGGCTTGGGATTCCTGGCAGGGACCAGCCTTGTTGAAACGCCTGTAGATTCTTAGGACTTTATCGGCTCCAAAATTATCTCTCGTCACCGCAATCCTACTGGGAAATTAAAACCGGATTGCTTCCTGCTGATAGACAAGAGGAATCTCTGATGGGTGGAGGGAAAATGAGAGGTCGCCATCCAGCACAGAAATCAACGGGCTTCATCAAAACTACCCCTGGACTGTGGTCAATAAAGCTGGTGACCGATGGCAGCCAGTGTGGCGTAGTTATTCTAACACTAGGCTGGGAGTAGAGAGATTTGGGTATCCCTGCTTGGCCGTTGAGCTCACTGGTTGACCTTGAACACATTGCCATCTCTTCCCCAGGGGTTCCCAACATGGTGCCCACAGGTGCCAAAGGACCACCAGCGCTTCCTTTGGCAGCCACGAAAAGTCTCAGTACATAACTGCTCAGAAAATAATTTTATTATTTATACCGCGCCCATTTGGCTGGGATGCCTCTCCTACACAGAACATGCCCCTTGAACATGTTAGCAAACCCAGTTTAAATAATGCAGGCAGAGTCTGGTGAGAAAAATCCTGATAACACATTACTGAGCAAAAGTGGGGGGGGGGGACACTATATAATTTGAGGAGAAAGGCTTTGTCTTTCTTCCTTTGGCCCTTGTACGTAGCAGAGAGACATTCAACGCATCATAGAGCTACAAAACTCCCTCAGAACTACACAGCCAATCAGAGCCCATGCTACCTCAGCAAATATCATGCCACTTTGGCAGGTTGCTAAGCAGCACCTTGACACACAAGGCTTGGGTAATAGACTAACATTGAGAACAGATTTAACCCCTTAGGTTACAAACTGAATGATCTCTGCTGTTGCACTTCCAACAAGAGGCAGGCGAAGACAACACTAGGCACCTGCAGGCCTGTCTCCTGCACAGAGTCACTAACACCCACTGCCCTGAGGGCTGGCTGGATTTTGTTTTAAGCATGTGCTTCTGGGAGCATCTTCATGTGTTTATATGCTATACCCACCCATCGTTTGAAACTGCATAGCTTCTCCCAAAGAATTCTGGGAACTGTAATTTACCTGTCACAGAGCTACAATTTCCAGCACCCTTAACAAACTACAGTTCCCAGGATTCTTGTGGGGTTTGTGTGCTTCCAATGTGGTTTAAAAGTATAGGATGGGCTGTGCCGTTGTCTAAAAGGTCCTTTGAGCAGCTGGTCAATTCAATGATTGTTCTGTATCATTTTGGAGGGGTTTTTTGAACGTTGCTGCACAGTGCCCTAATATTTTGTGGGAGGTGGCTCATTAATGTTATTATAATAAAATAAATAATGGTCGCCTTGAACTGACCTAATTCGCTCGAGTCATTCTTTGCTGTCCGGTATTGTAAAAGCCGATCTGTTCTCATCCGAAAACCACAACACTTCGTGTCCGCCCACTGCCCCTGAAAACGCACATACGCAAAATATAAAATGGCTTATTTCATAATTCAACAGTCTCGGCTCTTCATAATGCGTAAATCAGCATCTCACCAGCCGGAACAGGATATGCAGGCCTCCTACATCAAAATTTCCCAGCCTAAAGGTTTCGTCTTGTTAAAAAAAGCTGCTTACCAGCTTATGGGAACAATGAAAGTGGCATTATCTGTCTGGACCAAACAGATGGTTTGCATGATTGGTTTGTCTCTGAGCTGGATTTCCGGTGCAGATATTCTGATTTTTGAAAATAAATAAAAAAATTGGAGGCTGGTCAGTCTGGAGTACTATAATCCCCAGAGTCAAATTGACTATCGTTCCCTCTATGTCTGATGCTCGGAAGTGAGCGTGGTCAGGGCCAGCCCAAGACATTTTGCTGCCTGAGGCAAAGGACGAGATGTTGCTCTCAACATAACTGAATCTTACTTTAGTCCCCATCTGCACTGTACATTTGAAGCGGTATCATAGCACTTTAAAACCGTTACGCCTTTCTCCTGGGATCTGTTGTTTGTAAAAGGTGTTGAGAGCCGTGTGTGTGTGTGTGATTTCTTTTCTTTTTTAATATTTATAATTTTCCAACAATACAATTGTTCACATATTAATAATAAACAGTATGTTAACCATTGACTTCCCTTCCATGGTTTCCTTTAAATATCAATTGCTGCTGTGTATTATACTCAATCCAAGGGTGTTGAGAGTTGTTATTCCCCTCACAGAACTGCAAATCCCAGAGTTCCCTGGGAAGAGGGATTTATTGTTAAATGACTCTGAGAACTGTAGCCCAGGGAAGGGACGAGGGGCCTCCTAACAGCTCTCAGTTCTCTTCACAAACTACAATTCCCAGGATTCTTTGGGGAAAGCCAGGACTGTTTAAAGTGGTATGATAGTGCTTTAAACGTACTGTGCAGACGGGGTCTCTACAAACCTCAGACACAGCCCAACAGAGACAGAGCATGCTCACTGATCGTGGAAAGCTAAATGACTTGGATTGGGGAAAGCAAGAAGGAGGGTGAAATATACTCAGAGTCCAGAGTGGATTTCATGCTCTTTATTCAGCTCATAGTGGTGAGGAGGAATGAAAGTTCCCCCAGAATGTCTGCTTTATATACATTACTTACACAATGGGCCCCACATGATTGGCTAATTCCTGGATTCACCTGTAGGCCAATCAGGTTGCGGATTCACTTCCACCTGGAGCTGGATTGGGTGGCTCCTGTGGACCAATCAGACTGCTGCATTCGGAATCCTATTGTTCTAGGACCAATCAGACTGCTGCCTTTTGGATCCTATTCAACTCAGTACATAACACCAAATGAAATGGAGTGTCCTAAGAGAGGGCATGTGCAGATCCCACTTGCAAATATTGTGTCCCATCCCACCCCCGTGTGACTTTCAATATTTATTGAAATATTGAAGCTAAATCCTTCGAAGACAGAGGTCCTGTGGCTGGGACGGGACGATATGGGATTGGGGGGGGGCAACTCCCATCTCTTGCGGGGGTGCAATTAGTGCCAGCACCGTCCGTTAAGAGTTTGGGTGTAATCTTCGACACCTCCCTTTCCATGGAGGCGCAGATTGCAGCTATAACAAAGGCGGCATTTTTCCATCTCCGCCAAGCTAAGCAGTTGGCTCCTTACCTCTCTCGCCCTGACCTAGCCACTGTGATCCACGCGACGGTCACCTCCAGACTGGATTATTGTAACTCGCTCTACGTGGGGCTGCCCTTGAGACTGACCCAGAAACTCCAGCGGGTGCAGAATGCTGCAGCGAGACTCCTTACGGGGTCTTCGCTGCGAGACCACATTCACCCGGTGCTATACCAGCTGCACTGGCTCCCGGTGGAGTACAGGATCAGGTTTAAGGTGCTGGTTTTAACCTTTAAAGCCCTACACGGCCTAGGACCCTCGTACCTACGGGACCGCCTCTCCTGGTATGCCCCACAGAGAAACTTACGGTCTTCAAATAAAAACATCTTGAAGGTCCCAGGCCATAGAGAAGTTAGGCTGGCCTCAACTAGAGCCAGGGCTTTTTCGGCTGTGGCTCCGATCTGGTGGAACACTCTGTCGCTAGAGACTAGGGCCCTGCGGGACTTGACATCTTTCCGCAGGGCCTGCAAGACAGAGCTGTTCCACCAGGCCTTTGGCCAGGGCACAGCCTGACTCCCTCCCTCAGCAATCTTCGTGGAGCTCTGGCACAATGATTGCCAGTGGCTTGATTTGAATCAATTTTATAATGAATGATCTTAGAGTGTTGTTTGTGCTGTATTTTTGTACTGTTTTATTGTTGTTAGCCGCCCTGAGCCCGGCTTCGGCTGGGGAGGGCGGGATATAAATAAAATTTATTATTATTATTATTATTATTATTATTATTATTATTATTATATTAGGGGTTCCCTTTTCAGCTATTTCGCTGGCTGATCCCACACCGCACAACTTCCAAGCAGTTGGCAAACAAGTGATGCCAGTTAGGATATCAGGAAAAGATATAATTTAAATATATTTATAATTACAAAACTGAATGTTATATGTCAAAAATGCAATAGACTTAGAAACAAGAGCTGTTCAGAAAATAAAGATTTGAAATATATCTATCAAGGAAAAATATGAGACCCAGGGAACTACTGACCGATCAGTTTGACGTCGATACCAGGAAAGATCCTAGAAAAGATGATTAGACAGTCACTCTGTGAGCACTTAGAAAAGGATGTTGTGATTACTAAGAGGCAGCCTGGGTTTCTCAAAAACAAGTCATGCCAGACAAATCTCTCTCTCTTTCTCTCTCTGATAGAGTTACAAGCTTCCTGTATCAGGGGAATGCTATGGACATAGTGTATATCGATTTCAGTAAGGCTTTTGACAAAGTCCCCCATGATATTCTTGCAGAGAAGTTGATAAAATGTGAGCTGGATGAGGAAACTGTTAGGTGGATTTGTAGCTGGCTGGCTGACCGAAACCAAAGAATGCTCACTAATGGTTCCTTGTTATCTTGGAAAAAAGTGACAAGCCACAGGGTTCTGTCGTGGGCCCGTTGTTATTCAACGTCTTTATGAGCGACTTGGACAAAGAAATTGAGGGGAAGCTCATCAAATTTACTCACTAAACCGGGAAGGGTAGCCAATTCCACTGAAGACAGAATCGGGATTCAGTATGACCTTATCAGGTTGAAGAACAGGGGCCAAACTAACAGAATGAATTTCAATAGGGACAAATGTAAGATTCTACACTCAGGCAGGAAGAACCAGCTGCACAAATATAAGATGGGAGCCACCTGGCTTGCCAGTGGTACACGTGAAAAGGATCTAGAGAAGAGCAACCAGGCCACTGAATTCTGCACCAGCTGAAATTTCTGAACCTTCTTTCTTCAGAGGCAGCCCCGCATATAACATGTTGCAGTAAGGTAAAGGTAAAGGGACCCCTGACCATTAGGTCCAGTCGTGGCCGACTCTGGGGTTGTGCCGCTCATCTCGCTTTATTGGCCGAGGGAGCCGGCGTACAGCTTCTGGGTCATGTGCCCCGCATGACTAAGCCACTTCTGGCAAACCAGAGCAGCACAAGGAAATGCCATTTACCTTCCCGCCGAAGTGGTACCTATTTATCTACTTGCACTTTGACGTGCTTTCGAACTGCTAGGTTGGCAGGAGCAGGGACCGAGCAACGGGAGCTCACCCCCGTTGCAGGGATTCGAACCGCCGACCTTCTGATCGGCAAGCCCTAGGCTCTGTGGTTTAGACCACAGCGCCACCCGCAATCTAACCTAAATGCTACCAGAGCATAGACAACAGAAGTTGGGCTATACTTGTCCAGATAGGGGTGTAGCTGGGCCACCAGCCAAAGCTGATGGAAGGCACTCTGTGCCACCGAAGTCACCTGAGCCTCAAGTGACAGCAAAGGGTCCAGAAGTACCCCCAAGTGATTAAAGTGCTCTATCATCATTTTTTTAAATTAAAAAAGCAGGTTATTTGCAATTATGAAAGAAACGGGGATATACGCTGAAAAGCATGGAGTGAACGAATGATTAATGGGAAAACATATAAACAAATCAGGGTGAGTGATTATTGCCATGTAACGTCCCTGCAAACAAATCAGAACAAATGCCCAGTGAAGACCAGATGATGTTCATAATCCACATAACCTTTGTGACCGGAAATCAGGATGACTCCTCACTAAGCAGGTCCTCTGGAGAAGCCCCCTGTGCTTCTCCCGTTGCATATTTGCTTGGGTGATATTTCCATCATCAGCTTGCTCTGAAGCCAGGACCATGGACAGAGAACTCTGCTTCTTGGAATAACCAGATGCCCTCCATAGCCAGCTGCTGAAATCAGTCCAGTTGCTTTCTGCTTCCTGGCTTGGTACATGCTGGGCTGAGAGTTTTCCGCAGAGAACTTTCAGCCTGATTTGGGGGGGGGGGGTTTGGCGGCGGGCAGGCAGGGGAGTGGGTCTGGCTGGACACTGAAGAGCTGTGACTGGAGACTGATGATGATATAACTTATTACTTGTACCATCTGACTAGGTTGCCCCAGCCACTCTGGGCAGCATCCAACAGAATATAAAAAGAGACATCAGTCATTAAAAACTTCCCTAAACAGGGCTGCCTTCAGATGTCCTCTGAAAGTCATATAGTTGTTTATTTCTTTGACATCTGATGGGAGGGTGTTCCACAGGGTGGGCACCACCACCGAGAAGGCCCTCTGCATGGTTCCCTGTAACCTCACTTCTCACAGTGAGGGAACTGTCAGAAGGCCCTCAGAGCTGGACTTCAGTGTCCAGGCTGAACGATGGGGGAGGAGACGCTGTATTGTGTTTCTAATATTCTGTTGGGAGCTGCCCAGAGTGGCTGGGGAAACTATTATTATTATTATTATTATTATTATTATTATTATTATTATTACAATGAACTCTTAACCATGTCTATTCAAAAGGAAGCCCTACTCAATCCCATGTAGCTCACTACCAGGGAAGTGGGTTTAGGATGGCAGCCTAAATTGCGAATTTGTCATCGCTGTGGTGGAACAGGTACATAAATGGAAAAATAAAGAAGGACCTCAAGTTTCGGGAGATCAGAGCTTGGGTATCAGTTAGGGATGGGGAGAGGAATTTGATTCAGTTCACCTTTAAAGGTGAACCTGCTTAATTCACACATCCGGAAATGATACAAAGACCAACATACAACCAACCTTCAGAATTTGCATTGCTATAAATTTTGCAATGCAATTCTCCAGCCACATAATATGGACCAAAATGCATATACTGGAATAAAAGGTGCCCTAAAATGCACGCATTAATGGAAAAAAAATGTATACAAAACACATTCTATGAAGGAGAAATTGCTTTGCAAAAATGTATATGTTAGGCAAAATTAGATACGAACATGTGTATATTAGAAGAAATACAGTGGTACCTCGGGTTATGAACGCTTCGGGTTACAAACTCCGCAAACCTGGAAGCAGGTGCTCCGGGTTGCGAACTTTGCCTTGGGAAACGAACACAATCCGCTTCCGGGGCCGCAGGAGGCCTATGTAGGGAATGTGTGCCCCGGGTTAAGAATACTTCGGGTTAAGAATGGACTTCCAGAATGAATTAAGTTCATAACCTGAGATACCACTGTATGTTGATAAACTTTCATGCTGCCTTTTTTTTTTTTAAAAAAAATGCAAACTGATGTGGAAATGTGGCAAACTGACTATAAGAATGGTAAAATGAGAAACTGCGATTGACAGATTCACCCATCCATAGTCTTTGTAAGTGGCCAACTGGATCAGTCCCCGAGCTATTTAAAAACAACAGTGACAAAGTGGAGTCCTGGTCACCCAGAACGGCCCAGAAGTCGTTCCCACTTGCTCACAAGCCATGTAAAAGAAGTTAATGGAGCTTTCAGTATAATTTCTGAAAACGCCCCTATCTGCCTCAGCTTGCTCCGTGCAGCCTCCTTATCGATTACTTAGTTAACCGCTGAAAAATGCATTGGCAAAGGATGTGGTTCCATACAGAAGTGCTCAACAGGCATTTGCAAATACAAATGCACCCATTAATAAAAGATTTGGGCCAAAGAGCCAGGCAGTTCGTGTGCCGACATGCATTTGCCAACATAAATAACTCCTCCATTGACATTCTGGTCTTTCCCCGATAGGAAATGGAATAACTTAAAGGGTCTGCTACATGACCTAAGAGATGGAGACATGTTCTCTCCAGAGTCGCTGCAGCAAAGTCCCGGCACGTCACGTACGGAAAGTAAGAGAAGGAAACAGTTCCATTTATCTTCTTGCAGGGAAACTGTCTCAAGCTGGATTCTTTTAATACTAACATTTATAATGGGGAGATGCTATACATTTATTGCCAGAGGGTCCAAGTTCCCAAATTGCCATGACCCTGAGATTGGATCTCCCTTCTTCAGGGGATGAGATTGAGGACACTGAACTGGAAGGCCATGCAGAAACACTTCCACGAATTGATACTGTAATGCTGACAGCCCTACCAACTCAAGGTTGCCACATTCCCACTCTCTGACTCAGAGGACTCTATCACAAAAGCCCAAATACAGTTGTACCTTGGAAGCTGAACGCTTTGGCACTTGTATGTTTTGGCTCCCAAATTCCGCAAACCCGGAAGTGAGTGTTCCGGTTTGCGAATGTCCTTTGGACGTTGAACACTGGCGCAGCTAATAATAATAATAATAATAATAATAATAATAATAATAATAATTTATTTATACCCCGCCTGTCTGGCTGGGCGGCTTCCAACACAATATGAAAATACAGTAATGCATCAAACATTAAAAGCTTCCCTAAACAGGGCTGCCTTCAGATGTCATCTAAAAGTCTGGTAGTTATTGTTCTCTTTGACATCTGCTGGGTGGGTGTTCCACAGGGTGGGCGCCACTACTGAGAAGGCCCTCTGCCTGGTTCCCTGTAGCTTCACTTCTTACAGTGAGGGAACCGCCAGAAGGCCCTCAGCGCTGGACCTCAGCGTCCGGGTAGAATGATGGGGGTAGAGACGCTTCTTCAGAAATACTGGACTGAGGCCGTTTAGGGCTTTAAAGGTCAGCACCAACACTATGAATTGTGCTTGGAAACGTACTGGGAAGCTCCTGCAGCCAATCGGAAGCCACGCCTCGGTTGTCGAATGTTTTGGAAGTCGAATGGACTTCCGGAACGGCTTCCAAGGTACGACTGTACAACCAGAGTCTCTACTAGGCTGCAGGTAGCTATAGGTAAGCAGGTAGCCCCTCGTTTTTCCAGCGCGAGGATAGTAATGTTTGGCCTACCTAACAGATCGTCTTACGGGCTGCTGAGAGAAATGTACGAAAAGCTCTGAGCACTCTGTTGTTGGTTGGCATCTGTCTGTCTCAGGAGACAGCAGTGGAGAAGTGTGCCTTTGGGGGTGAAGTCAACCCATTGCAGAGTTACAGCGCCTGCTGTGGCTGTAGAGACCGAAAAAGGAGAGAGATGTTTTGTTGCAGCTGGGGCAGATGAAGGTGTCCGGTTGTGCTGCTGCAGATGCAAAATGGCATTTTTTCTCTCCTCTGTGGTCATTCCTCCTCTGGCCCCTGCTAGGGATACACAACCTGACTATCTGTCTCCAGGCACTGCGGTTGCCTGCAAGGGATTCCCACACAGCGGGCTTGATGATGTCAGCCTTGATGTCATGTTGCAGACATCTTTGTAATGTAGCCTTGGTCTGCCAATGGGTCTGGTGCCAGAAGCCAGTTCCCCGTAGAGGACGTCCTTGGGGATTCTGCGTACTTCCGTTCTGTGGGCATGACCATGCCAGTGTTGACGTCGCTGAGACAGGAGTGTGAACCTGCTGGGAATGTGCACTTGGGAGAACACATCTCTGTTTGAGACTCTGTCCTGCCATGTGATGCCCCAAAACTTCCTGACACGGCGCAGGTGGAAAGTGTTGAGGCATCGTTCCTGACGGTTTTAAGTTGCCCGTGACTCACTTCCATAAACTAGCGTGCTCCACATGCAAGCCTCAGTAAGACATACAAATGTCAAGAATGGTTAATACAAAGAAATATGAGCCATTGTGCAACCCTTGCATGCAAAAGATCCCAATTTCATTTTTGGCACCTCCAGGAGAGACCCTTTTCTAAAATTCTGAAGAGCCACTGCCAGTCTGTGTCAGCAGTATTGAGCCAATGTCAATAATCCTGAGCTCGATGGACTAATGACCTGATGCAGTATAAGGCAACATCCTGTAGGGATGCGGGTGGTGCTGTGGTTGATACCACTGAGCCTCTTGGGCTTGCCGATCAGAAGGTCGGCAGTTCGAATCCCCACGACGGGGTGAGCTCCCATTGCTCTGTCCCAGCTCCTGCCAACCTAACAGTTTGAAAGCATGCCAGCGTAAGTAGATAAATAGATACTGCTGCAGCGGGAAGGTAAACAGCATTTCCATGTGCTCTGGCTTCCATCACTGTGTTCTATTGCCCCAGAAGTGGTTTAGTCCTGCTGGTCACATGACCCGGAAAGCTGTCGATGGACAAATCCTGGCTCCCTTGGCTTGAAAGCAAGATGAGCGCCACAACCCCATAGTCGCCTTTGACTGGACTTAACTGTCCAGGGGTCCTTTACCTTTTCCCAGTGATTTTTTTCTTTAAAAAATGTTTAGGGGTACTCTCATTTTGACTCCAGAAAATCACCATTTTATAGTTCAAATCGGGGAAAATAAACACAGTAAATGGACAAAAGTGCAAAGATTCACAAAACGTTTAGGGGTATGCGTACCCCTGCGTGCCCCCCCTCCGAAAAAAGCACTGCCTTTACCTAAGGCAACTTCTTGTGTCTCTGTGCTCTTAAGAGGTTTTAAACAGAAAATGTCATTTGGGGTTTTTAACCTCACAGACTCTCTATACTACCAAACCTAAAGGAAATTCTGAGTTTCATTCCTCTGCCACAAATTAAGGCGGAACAAGAGAATTAAAACTGACATTCCCCTGGTTTAAGATGCCAACAGTTGGTCTCTTGTTAATTACCCCAGCGTATTAGCAAAATAATTTTTACCTCGGAGGAGATTAAGAGGAAGAAAGCAAGACTACTTCGCAGACCCATAAAAATATGCCTGTATTCAATGCAGTTGAAGGTGGGGGGGTCCGGGGGGGGAAGTGTAGAAAAGGAAAGAAAGATGTTCTCCCTTAATGCTGGTAGAAAAACAAAATTGGCATTAGAAGCTGTGGAGAAGCTGATGATGTGTTACTATGGTTACCTCGCGTGAGCAACCCATTCACTTCCCAGTGGTATGGTACCCTAGGGTAGAAGCAGACAACCTCAAAGAGCGAGGCCTTCCCAGAAGGCATTGCAAACAGAGCAGCGAAAAGCAGGTCTAGGAAAGGAAGGGAGGGAGGAGCGTAAGAAGTAGAGAACGGCTGCAAGAAAGAAGGAAGGTGGGAGACAGGGGTGGATGCACCTGCCAGTTTCTCCCAGTTTGTTGTTTCTTCCAGCCATGCATTCAGTGCTTCATGTTTCCACATCAGCATGCAAGTCCTCGTGAAAACTCATCAGCATCCGAGTGCTATTTTCTTCTACTTTTGTGGCTAATTTCGCCTAATATACACACCTCTACAAGCAACGTTCCCTTATATATTACACCCTTTTGTATTGTAAAAAGAATTCTAAGGTCCCAAATATAAAAGAAACGTTCATAAATGTACAAGGCAAACACACACATAAGTATATAAACCACATGTCCGAAATAGTACGGGAGAGCAGTCCTGAAACTGTTTTGACTCCCCCAAATTGACCTCAATATATTTCTTTGCAAGGAGTGAGGAAATGGGGAAAGCCTTCCCTTTGCCTTTTTGCTTATAAATCCTGTCTTAAGGGCATTTTTGTGTGTGTATGAATAGGGTGAGCCTGTGACCTGGATTCAGGAATTAAAAGTTTTAACCATTACAAAAGAATGGCCAGGCTGCCCAGGCAATGCAGTCAGTGACCATTAACAGATATTCTGGCAATCAGGATTTCTGCTGGAGAGCGCCTCCTTCTGTGATGTATGTATGATGTTTTGGGGGGTGGTCTTGGACTACAGGGCAGGCAATTTCAAAAGTCTATATAAGGCCTTGCACACCATTGTTCAGGGTTCTCTCCTCCCTCCTGCATATGGTGAGTGAGGACCCTGTTGCAACAGTTTAATAAAGATCAGGCTTACTAGCTGCTTTGCTTCTCAATATTCTCTGGTTGGCCTCTGTTATTTTCTCCTACCAATAGGGAACCCAATTAAGGACTCTATACAGTGGTACCTTGGATTGCATACGCTTCAGGTTACATACGCTTCAGGTTACAGACTCCGCTAACCCAGAAATATTACCTTGGGTTAAGAACTTTGCTTCAGGATAAGAACAGAAATTGTGCTCCGGCGCCACGGCAGCAGCGGGAGGCCCCATTAGCTAAAGTGGTGCTTCAGGTTAAGAACAGTTTCAGGTTAAGAACGGACCTCCGGAACGAATTAAGTACTTAACCCGAGTTACCACTGTACAGGCTCTTGGATACTCTATAAGGGAAAGGGAGCAATTTGTTATTTACAAAACACACACACACACATATTTTTATGTGTACTTTGTCCTGCTACATGCATTTCTGTACATACAACTGGCAAACTGCACTGCAAAATTGGGAAAAGTGTGAATTTCAAAGGGCAGCTGTGTTTCATACCGTTTGGGGAAGTACAAATTAGACAGGTTTGCCTTTAAACGCAAACTGCACTGAATTTCTCCCTCAGCCTGTCCCTCGCCCTTGCTGAACTGACCTTTCATCCTACTATGGGCCAAATCTCATGAGGGCCATTTTACACTGGTTATTTAATGCGATGATTGCACAACTGGTTCTGAAAAAAATGCACGAACCTTTCCAACAACTGCTTCCCAACCTGGCTCAGATTGCCTCTTCCTGAAGTCCTAGGAAAATAAGGGGGGAAATAAATCTTGTTTGGTCTTTCAGCTTGGGGAGAGAACTGGGGTGGGAAGTTAATCTTGTTATAGATTTGGGGCCTCCCCCCAAAAAAAATGACCCTAGAAATTAATAAATGATAGAATTTTGATTATTTGGGATATGAAGGGAGAAAACAAGCTCCTAAGGAATTCCTGGGCTAGCCTATGCAAAACATAGCTAGGGCCAATAAGAAACAATTGAGGGCCACTGAGGGCCATTGGCAATGCAAGAGAACTGTCTTTCCTCCTGCCTTGAGGTGTGAACAGAGACAGAGGTTTGGAAGGCTGCCAGGGTAACTGGGCATGAGGTGACTGGAAAAGAGAGTCTTGAGCAAGGGTTGCTGGGAAGAAGGGAGAGAAAAGAGTGGGGTCCATCTTGGGCAGGCTGGCTGAAGGCTGGCTGCACTGCTGTGGGGGACAAGCTCCTCTTGAAATGACAATGCTGTAAGATCTGGACTCCTTCCATGCAGATTGAAGGTGTAAATGGGTGAATAAACGATATTTCTTAAAGCCACGACAGTCTCTGCCGTGTCTTTATTCTCCAAAGGAAGACAGACCCTGGAGTGAGTGCCTGGAACCCTCTGGGCTCCTGCCACCGCTTGGCAGAGAGAGGGGGAGGCACCCGACTTTTGTAACAATATGTACAAAGGAGTTTTTTCTGCCTTATTAAAGAGCAAGAAGGCGGCTTTGAATTAAATGCCTACGAAAGGCTTGAAGGTCAAGGCAGGCAGGGACTCTGGAAAGGTTAAGGGGGCATGAAGAGGTTCTGAAAGCAAACATTCTGTAATAAGGGGAGGAGGAGGCAGTTTGTCTCTACAGCAGGGCCGTCTTTAGCAGATGCGGCGCCGGGGTGCAAATATTCCCTTGATCTGGACACTATGCTTCTGAAACACCGGTCCTGAAAGATCTACATTGGCTCTCAGTACGTTTCCGAGCACAATTCAATTTAAAGGTGTTGACCTTTAAAGCCCTAAACGGCCTCAGCCCAGTATACCTGAAGGAGCGTCTCCACCCCTATCATTCAGCCCAGACACTGAGGTCCAGCGCCGAGAGCCTTCTGGCAGTTCCCTCCCTGCAAGAAGTGAGGTTACAGGGAATCAGGCAGATGGCCTTCTCGGTAGTGGCGCCCGACCTGTGGAAACAACTCTCTGACTTTTAGAAAACATCTGAAGGCAGCCCTGTTTAGGGAAGTTTTTAATGTTTGCTGTTTTGTCGTGTTTTTAATATTCTGTTGGGAGCCGCCCAGAGTGGCTTGTGATTAACCCAGTCAGATGGGTGGGGTATAAATAATAAATTATTATTATCAGTGCTTTTTTTCTTTAAACAAATGTTTAGGGGTACTCTCATTTTGACTCAAGAAAATCACCATTTTATAGTTCAAATCGAGAAAAATAAATACAGTAAATGGACAAAAGTACAAAGATTCAAAAAAATGTTTAGGGGTGTGCGCACCCCTGCGTCCCCACAGAAAAAAAGCACTCAGTATTATTATGATATTATTATTATTATTATTATTATTATTATTATTATTATTATTAGAGTTGCAAGAGACCAACAGGTCATCTGGTCTAACCCCTTGCAATGCAGGAATCTCAGCTAAAGCATCCATGACAGATGGCAATAGCAATAATAATAATAATAATAATAATAATAATAATCCTATGCTTAAAAACCTCATCTATGAAGCTTCCTAGCAGACCTTGAGCTATTCACTGTCAGCCCATGTCTTAGGGTTGTGAGAATAAAATGTGAAAGAGAAATCACTGAATCATATAATTGTAGAGAACCACAAAAGAAAACCAAGCTTGCATTTTAAAAAATTGGTTCTACACAGAATACCTGATCAAGGGAAGGTAGCAACATGAACAGGGCTTTTCTCTTGGGTCTGGTGGCTGTCTCTGCTCTGAGCAAATCTGAATGTATTTAGTGGAGCTCAGTGGCATAGCGTGGGGGGTGCAAGGGGGGCCGGCCGCACCTGGCGCAACATCTGGGGTTAGGGCAAATCCACGGGTTAGGGGGCGCAAATTACTTGCCTTGCCCCGGGTGCTGACAACCCACGCTACTCCACTGGTGGAGCTAACTTCCAGGTAGGTGGGGTTAATTTATTAACTGCATTTATATCACCTCCCAAAATGGTTCTCTCTCTGTTTCCCAAAGCAAAGCAAAGCAAAACAGTTAAAACTGTAAATTAAAACTGAGACGCAATATGCAACATTATCAAAAATATTTTGGGTGAATACTTTCCCAAGACTATTTGTTGTTTTTGTTGTTTAGTCGTTCAGTCGTATCCGACTCTTCGTGACCCCATGAACCAGAGCACGCCAGGCACTCCTGTCTTCCACTGCCTCCCGCAGTTTGGTCAGACTCATGTTTGTAGCTTCGAGAACACTGTCCAACCATCTCGTCCTCTGTCGTCCCCTTCTCCTTGTGGCCTCCATCTTTCCCAACATCAGGGTCTTTCCCAGGGAGTCTTCTCTTCTCATGAGGTGGCCAAAGTATTGGAGCCTCAGCTTCACGATCTGTCCTTCCAGTGAGCACTCAGGGCTGATTTCCTTAAGAATGGATACGTTTGATCTTCTTGCAGTCCATGGGACTCTCAAGAGTCTCCTCCAGCGCCATAATTCAAAAGCATCAATTCTTCGGCGATCAGCCTTCTTTATGGTCCAGCTCTCCCTTCCATACATCACTACTGGGAAAACCATGGCTTTAACTATACGGACCTTTGTCGGCAAGGTGATGTGTCTACTTTTTAAGATGCTGTCTAGGTTTGTCATTGCTTTTCCCAAGACTGTACACTTTAGCATATAGGCACTGCAAATATAACACACACACGCTTAAACCCAAGGCAATGTGGAAAGGGTTTGGAGTGTGCTTTTTAGCATTCAGGTTTGATAAATGGGAGGGGAGGGGAGATGCTGGGCGGGGGTGGGGATCCAAAGAAAGGAAGAAAGAGTCTTGGGGGAGAAAGGCAGGAAGAGATCAAGGATTCTAGCAAGCAAGCAAAGGAATACACATCACACTCCAGTCCTACCCAAGACACACATATAAGTAAACAAAACTCTCCACACCTCCTTATAAACCTTCCCCTTCCCTCTGCAGATTCTTTGTCAGGGCAAGCCAGCAGTAAATCACACGCAGTGAGTGCAGTTAACTCTTTATTGGGGGGGAAACAAGATCTGTTCAGGAGTGGCAGGCCTAATGAGTCCAGCAACTCTTCTTGCATCTATGGAGCAGTTGGGGAGACTGAAGGTCCCCACCTTCTCGTAGCAGCTGAAGTCTTTCCAGGGTTTTCCCCAAGCAATCTGAGACTGTGCCTGTGTGCCTGCCTTTGCTCCTCCTGCTTTATGCCTCTCCTGGTCCTGGGAGACCAGAGGGGAAGGGAGCTTGTCACAGCAGGAAGGGGAGACACCCATGCTTCTTCACCAGCCGGACTCATCTCTGCCTCTTGGTCTCCCTTCTTCCCCTATCCCCCCCCCCCCCACAGAGCTACAATTCCCAGAGTGGTTTAATAATCAATGCCTCTTCCTAGGGAACTCTGGGAATTGTAGCCCTGTGAGGGGAAATAGGGGTCTCCTAACAACTCTTAACAAACTATAGTTGCCAGGATTTGGGGCGTATGTGTGTGCCATAACTGCTTTAAACATTTAGTGTGAATAAGGCCTCTGTGGCCTCAGCCTTAACAAACTACAGTTCCCAGGATTCTCCTTCTTAGTTTTAACATTTCCCTTGTAGACGTCAGCTGGGAGGAGGGTGGGGACAAAGTACAAAAGACAATGGCTGTCATTGGCTCTGACTTAGGGATGCTGGAAAATTTCGATGAAAAAGGAAATGGGAACAGAAATCACCAATATTGACTTATTTGTCCCATGTCTGGAAAAGAACTCAATCCAGTGAGCACTATTTGCATTTGCTGTTGTTGTTGCTTTCTGTCCACAAGCCATATGCAATTTATTACATTTCTCCTCCCGGCCATTTGCCTTGTGTTTCCTTTGTGTTGAAATGAATGGAGTGGAATGATGTAATGACAATAAGCACAAAATGTCAGTTACCTGGTTTCGCCGCAGCAGATGGCAATAGGAATTATGTTGTTTTTAGCAGAAGACGGACCGCAGTAGAATGGAAACACAGTGTAACGTGGCAAATACAGGACGCAATAGAAGATGTTGCCTTTTCACAACCTTGTTGTGACTACCTGTTCTTGGCTCTGACCCCACTTCCCGTTGGCTTCTCGTCTTTTGGCCCACCAGCCCCAATGGGCACAAGCCACCACTGACCCTGACCATTGGGCTAATGGAAACTGTTATGGGCCCCTCAGTTGTCAGAATCTTGCATGGTTTGGGTGTTCCCAGGCTGAGGAGGAAGGAGAAGGAACTGGCACCCAGCCAGATGAAGGGCCTGAACAGGAGGAGCTGGCATTGGAGCTGGAGGCAGAGGGGAAAGATGGTCTTGTCACCAGGTACCAGGTAGGGCCTTCATCAGTGGGACACACCTGCTCAAATGGAGTGCCTGCATGGCAGACCCATAGGGCAAGAGAATCCCATGCGTGACCTTGCCCCCTTTAAAAGTGTGGCAGTCGTCAGGATTTTAGTGTGCCTTTCTCCTAAAATACACGTTTTATGATGTAATTTTGGCTTACCTGTTTGACAAGCAATTTCTCCATAAGCAATGTATATTATTACAGTGGTACCTTGGTTCTCAAACTTAATCCATTCTGGAAGTCCATTCCAAAACCAAAGCATTCCAAAACCAAGGCGCGCTTTCCCATAGAAAGTAATGCAAAACGGATTAATCCGTTCCAGACTTTTAAAGACAACCCCTAGAGCAGCAATTTAACATGAATTTTACTATCTAACGAGACCATTGATCCATAAAATGAAAGCGATAAACAATGTACTGCAGTCACACAATCAATCAATCAATCAATCAATCAATCAATCGGTAGCTGAAATGGGTTCCACACAGTCACAAAAACAAAACAAAAAAGCTGCAAAAACAAAAAAAATACCAAAACCAGACGTGTAACACTCAAAACAGAAGTGTGGCACTCAAATCGAAAGCACAACACTCAAAACAGAGCGCGTTCGGCTTCCGAAAAAAGTTCACAAACACTTACTTCCGGGTTTGCAGTGTTTGGGTTCCAAGCTGTTTGAGTACCAAGGCATTTGAGAACCAGGGTACCACTGTAGTTATATTTTCACAAATAGATCAGTTCTTATGCACATGTTCTCCAAGGACGTGCATTTTTTGTGCCTATCAGGTTCTATCCAATGAGGCTCCACTCAAGAGGAGAAGTATTAATCAACCTAAGTTGTTCATAGAATCATAGAATTGTAGAGTTGGAAGGGACCTTGAAGGTCAATGAGTCTAATCCTCTCAATGCAGGAATCCTGACCCAAACTTTCCCTGGGTGAACTCAAACCACCAGCCTTCTGGTTAACAACCAGATGCACTGACCCGTTGCACCACCTGGAAATCCATTAACTTCAGCAGGTCTACTCCGAGTAGGATCAGCATGGGATACATTTGTTAGAGAAGTGCGGGTTTCAAGGATAGCTGTGCTTCAATTCACATATTCTTTCAGAAAGTGCAAATTAGGTAAAAGCTGATCCACACCAATTTTTTCTCACCCCTCCCTGATTGTGAAGTTTGGCAGCTGCCCGGCAGTGCCAGTCTCCGCTCCTGGTCTTGCTCTTCTCCTGCCTTCAACAATACTTCAGTAATGCAGAAATTGAGCAGGTATACATTTCCTGGTGTGGAGAATTTAAAACATGGGCAGGCAAACTAAGGCCCGGGGGCCAGATCTGGCCCAATCGCCTTCTAAATCCGGCCTACGGACAGTCCAGGAATCAGCATGTTTTTACAAGAGTAGAATGTGTCCTTTTATTTAAAATGCATCTCTGGGTTATTTGTGGGTCATAGGAATTTGTTCTCTCCCCCCCCCCTTCAAAATATAGTCTGCCCCCCCAACAAGGTCCGAGGGACAGTGGACAGGCTCCCTGCCGAAAAAAGTTTGCTGAACCCTGATTTAAAATGTTGTGCTCATAAAGGCACAGGAGCAGAGTGGGCAGCGGAAAGGTGGCAACTGTAACTTACTCAAAGGCTTTTTCTCAACTTCTTAAACAGAAACTGTTGGGTTAATTCTTAGCTTGCATCCTGGCGGCATCGAGAAAATGATCCACTGTCACACTCGGAAGTAGGCAAAAAATATATATTATTATTGTTATTATTGTACATTATATAACAGCACATTCAGTTTCTAGAGCTATACATTTTATATAACATTATTCTCCAGAGCTAGGTATTTACCAAGGGAGGAGAATATGGAGCAGGACTTAGAGAGAACAGAAAAATAATCTTGCTATTTGCTAGCTCTGCATGGCTTTACCTACAAATCATTTCAGGTTGATCTATGCAGCAGTGTCGGTTTTTTAAAAAATACATATGTATATATTATTCTAGTCTCTGAGACTGGACTGTACAATTATATAACATATAGTTTAAAAAGCAATAATTTACTTAAAGATTCTTTTCTTCTTCTTTACAAATATTTACTGTGATATACATTTAGAAATTAATTCCCAGAGGAACAACCCCTTCCCTTCCGCCTGGCACCCACCCAAGCAGCAGCTAACATTTCACCCTTTCTTATTTTCTTTTTTTAAAAAAAACAACAACAACCCAAAACACAACCAATCATACAAGCTGTTTTTTTAAAAAAATAAATAATACACTCAATAAATAGGTTTTGATTCTATCTCCTTTTCACCCTGTCCTCACATGCCTATTTTTTTGTTCAACAAGCAGTGTTTCAGAGTGGTCTGCTGGGTCAAGGGGAGGGCAGTGAAATAAATCTCAATTTCGAAAGGAATCAGAGGAGACACAAAATGGCGTCTTATACTGAGCCAGGCCATTGGTCCATATAGCTCAGTATTGTCTAGACTGACTGATAGCACCTTTCTGGGATTTCAGGTCTCTCCCAGACCTACCTGGAGATGCCAGGGATTAAATCTGAGACCTTCTTGCACGTAAGACAGATTCTCTGTCACTGAGCTATGGCCCTTTCTAGCATATACAAACGGAGACTAGTTAGACATGGGACTCAGCTGCGAATAAAACGTTTTAAGTGTGTTGTAAAGTGCATTATACAAATGGGACACTAGATGGCGATGGTGAGCTATGGTAAATTCAATATATTTTTCAAAACGTTTTTCAAAAAAAGCATTTTTCATAAATGTTTTTTATATGTGTCTAGATTCCCCCATGGACTCACCACTTCCTACTGCATGAACACTTAACAGCACTAAGACCTGCACTAATTGGGAATACAGCCATTTATATTGATTTCAAAGTAAGTTCCAGTTCTTCAGCTAGTTAGTGCGGTTGTCACTAGTGAACATACATAGGCACCTTAAATGGCTTTAATGGTCGTGCCATCAAGGAATTCTGGGAACTGTAGTCCTATGTGTGCAGACATGGCTGTAATCTTAACCCTTTCAGACTCAGGGCCAGCCTGTAGCCTAGGTGTGGGGAACCCTTGGCCCTAAACTATTACTCCCATCATCCCTGGCCACTGGCCATGCTTGCTTGGACTGATGGGAGTTGTAGTTCAGCAGCATATAGAAGACCAAAGGTTTTTCACACCTGCTTCAGCTGAAAAATGCATTTCCCAATTATGATTATTTATTTTTTACTGCACGGCAGTCAGACTGTTCTTGTGACTCACCTTTGATCATTAATTCAAGGATGGCCAAAGTGGTGCCATCCTGGTGTTATGGGGCTACAATTCTCACCGTCCCTCTCCATTGACTACGCTGGCTGGGGCAGATGGGAGCTGGAGACCAATAGCCTAAGCAGGGCATCCCATCAGCTTCCCCTCCAGTAGCCCATCCTTGCTGACTAGTTCAGGACCAACGCATCAAAGATTTTTTAAATGGAGAATGCATTATCTCCCCACAAAACGATGATTCCAGGAAGTGGGAGACCAGGGAGCTTTGACTAGGGATTGGCCAATCTACTGATTTTGGTTTCTCTCGGTTTCTCATTTTTTCCAAATCTTAAATTAAGTTCTTCACATTTCCACACCAGTTTGCGATTTGTTGGGAGTGGGGAATGTTTTCTAATACACACGTTTTTGGGTACAAATTTTTGCTTAATTTACACATTTTTGCAACACAGTTTCCCCCCAAATATTTGTGTGTTATTTTCACCAATATATGCATTTTTAGGTATAGTTTACTCCCAGGTTTGTTTGATTTTTTGGGGGTGGAGTACACATTATTTAGCTGAAAAAACTGCACTGCAAAATTCCTAGAAGCGCAAATTTCAAAGGACAACCGTGTTTTGGTTTGTCTATTGTTTTGGGAAGTGCAAATTTGGTTGGTTTGCCTTTAAATGCAAACTGAATTGAATTTCTCCCCCCCCCCCCAACAGATATTGCAATCAAACTGGTCCAAAACTGGTGAAAGTTTACATTGTATGCATCCCTGGTGCATAAATTTAAGCCTCAGTGGAGACACCGCACCGTTTCTCTGTCAATTCGTTTGAACTTTTAATACGTTTTGCTGTTCAATTGTTCTTTTTGAATGTTGTGTTGTAAGCCTCCTTGAGCCTATAAAATTTATTTATCTATTTATTTAGTTTCAGTTTCGGAAGACTGCTTTCCACCGTATCAGGGTATCCCAGGATGGTTGCGTTTCCGTTTGTGTATTGTTTCAGATAGTGCAAATTAGGTTGATTCACTTTTAGATGTGAACCGAGTCGAATTTTGCACCCCACACCATCCATAGCTATGACAAGCAAACTGGTGCAAAACTGGTATAAGTTAGGTATAAGAAGAGGTATGCTGAGAATGTACATCTAAGATTGGTCAGTTCACATTCTGTGTGGCTGGTGCCTTTCCCTGGCCTCGATTAGGCATGCCACCTTGAACTCAAACTTTTGAGGGGTCTTCACTCATTCCTCCTCCTCACGTAACATGAATCTGCCAATGTTCAGGGAGTCTATGTGCTCTGGGCTCCCCACGGTTCCTAATCACAACGAAAACTTATGCCTGTGTGAATGCAACCTGCCTTTTCAGATGCTCTTCTGAACACAAGGGATGGTGACTGGGAGCGGCCGCCGAGACCACATAACACCGGTCTTGAAATACCTACATTGGCTCCCAGTACGTTTCCGAGCACAAGTCAAAGCTTTGGTGCTGACCTTGAAAGCCCTAAACGGCCTTGGCTCAGTATACCTGAAGGAGCGTCTCCACCCCCATTGTTCAGTGCTGAGGGCCTTCTGGCGGTTCCCTCACTGTGAGAAGTGAGGTTACAGGGAACCAGGCAGAGGGCCTTCTCGGTAGTGGCGCCTGCCCTGTGGAACGCCCTCCCATCAGATGTCAAGGAAATAAACAACTATCTGACTTTTAGAAGACATCTGAAGGCAGCCCTGTTTTGGGAAGTTTTTAATGACTGATGTTTTAATGTATTTTTAATCCTTTGTTGAAAGCCACCCAGAGTGGCTGGGGAAACCCAGCCAGATGAGCGGGGTATAAGTAATAAATTATTATTATTATTATTATTATTATTATTATTATTATTATTATTATGCCAGTGATGATGGGTGAAGGTGGTCCTTCTTTCCTTTGTGTGTTTGCTACACACGTGGAGGGGGAATGAGTGAGGAAATCTTTTATGATATGAACAGGGTTTCTAAGGCTACAATCCGACAACATATCTACTTAGAAGATCCATTGAACTCACTGGCATTTACTTCTGAGTAGGCATGCATAACATCACACTCTTAAATGAGTTGTGATTATGCGTATTCTTATGTTAAGAACAAACCTTAAAGAGTGTAAGCCGAGCCAGGCATGGGGCACCTGTGTGTCTCTTCTTGGACCCCATCTCCCATCATCTGCAGCCAGCATGGCTGATGGTTATGGATAATGGGAGTTGGAGTCCAGCAACATCTGGAAGGTCCCAACATCCCTGACCCCAAGTCCCATCAATGAATATGCCAGATGTTGAACCAAGTGAAAGGAAATTCTGGAATAGTGACTCTGGACCGCTAATATTTACTGATGGCTTTTAGGGATCACCAAGGAGTGGGTTGCATTATACCAGCACTCTGAAGGAACCCACATGTTTCTGGAACAGCCAAGCACAGGCAATGGCGGACTTGGGGGGTCTCAAATTTCAGCGGCACCCTGTGCGACGCCAGAATTTGGTCCACCTCTCTCGGTCCTAGCTAAATCATAGTTGCAGCGCCCCTGAGGTTCTTGGACAGGAGCCTAAGGCTTTCGGGAGCCATTGCAACAACATGATACAGTGCATGCAACGTTTAAGCTTGCCAATTTTTATTTTTACTTTCACCAGTCCTTCCTCCTTCTGTGCTTCCAAATGTTGTTTGGTGTGCAGGCTTTCACAGGCAATGAAGCTTCTCTCCTCTCTGAGAGAAACCTTTGCACCTGCTGATCTCTGCAGATTGAGCTGTTGTAGCCCAGGGTCCAAGGAGCATGCCCAGGCTGGCTTTTCCTCTCTGATCAGTTGGCAGCCTAAACTCACCCAGGGCCTTAGTGACCAAATTCTAATTTTAGACAGGTTTCCCTGCCCTACCCCCAACTCTGCCAACCTCCTCCTCTCTGCAAGCTGTCAGGGAACATATTATGTCCTTCAACTCCTGCCAGCCTTTGCTCCCAGGCAAATTCAGCCAGGGTGAGACTCTCTCTGTTTCTCTCTGTTTCTCTCTCTCTCTCTCTCTCTCTCTCTCTCTCATGCTTTGCAATAACAGATAACGTTGGGGACTTGGGAGATCGATATTTGCTTGGAATGTGTGCCGTGCGAATTGCATTTATTGCTTATGATCCGCTCTGTGGGTCGGTCACACACCTTCATCCAGATGGCTGGACAAGGGACACCCACCGCGACTGGGCGAGAAGAACAGAGTGTTACTCGGAAGTAGCAAGAGGGGGAGAAGAAAGGAAGAGATTTACGCAGTATGGCTTTTGGTGCAAGGCCCAAGAAGCATGCTTTGGGAACAGAAAACAATTGCATCTCTTTCTCTCTTTTAAGGCACAGCCCCTTTGGAGCCCAGGAAGTTGGGGGAGTCAGGAGAAGTAATCTGGTTCCATTTTGTCATCCTCTGCTGTGGTTAAAGAACAAATAAATCAGAGCATCTTCCCGTGGCAGAGGATGTTCTAATGGAGGGCATTGCAGAGGGGGTCCAGCAGGACATTGTGTGGTACCTGAAAGCAGAAAACCCAAATTGCACCATGCACACTCACACTCCCACGTCCCAAGATAAATGTAAGGAGAAACAAAAAAATACTGAATTTGCTAAATGATTGTTAATTTCCTTCACTTTTATGCAGAGGGAGGGAATCTATGGGATTCCAGATTTTGCTGGACTACAGCTCCTATCAGTCTCAAGAAAATGAACAATGGTCAAGGACAAAGGATGGGCAAGTCAGCCAGTTTTGGTTCTTCTCAGTTTCTCATTTTTCCATTATTAAGTTCAGTTTTCCACATTTCCACATTATTTTCCTTTCAAATAAATAAATAAATAAATAAAGGTCCTCATGAAGGTTCACCAGCATTTTATGGTGACTTTCTCCTAATATATCAGTATATATATTATGTATTCTCCTAATACATATTCTCCTAATATATATGTATAGACACTTATACAAAGCAATTTCCCCAAATGTAATGTATTTTTTCATAATGGCTTGATATTTTAAAAAACTGTTTCCCCTTCCCTTCCTGCTCACTGTGAGCTTGAGAAGAAGAGTTTGGATTTGATATCCCGCTTTATCACTACCCGAAGGAGTCTCAAAGCGGCTAACAGTCTCCTTTTCCCTTCCTCCCTCACAACAAAGACTCTGTGAGGTGAGTGGGGCTGAGAGACTTCAGAGAAGTGTGACTGGCCAAGGTCACCCAGCAGCTGCATGTGGAGGAGCGGAGACGCGAACCCGGTTCCACAGATTACGAGACTACCGCTCTTAACTCCTTGATCTGGAAGGCGGCATAACACCCCCAAATAAATACAGACATAAACTATATCTGCACACAATTCAAGCACTCTCATGCCGCCTTAACCCAGCCATGGTTGCCCCCAAAGAATCCAGGGAACAGTGGGTTGCTAAGGGTGCTTAGAGTTGTCTGGAGGCCCCTCGCCGAGCTACAATTCCCAGCAGCCATGACAAACTACAGTTCCCAGGTTTCTTTGGGGGGGGGGGGGAGCCGGAATTGTTCAAAGTGGCCTAAGAGTACTTGAGATGTATGTTGTGGATGTGACCTTAGTCTGCGTGGCACCTCGTTTTAACTCTGCACATCCCCATTTCCTATGAAAATGTGAATGGGGGAGTTGGACTGCAGCCCCCATCAGCCCCAGCCAGTATGGCCAATGGTCAAGGGATGTTGGGAGTGCTATTGATGTTTTATTGTGTTTTTAATATTCTATTGGGAGCTGCCCAGAGTAGCTGGGGAGGCCCAGCCTGATGGGCGAGGTATAAATAACACATTATTATTATTATTATTATTATTATTATTATTATTACGGCAACATCTCTGGAGAGCCACAGTTTCCCGATGCCTTCCATAGGAGGAAATTGGTAGGTGAGGGGACAGTGTCTAATCCTTCCTGTGCCCCTGTGATCTTTCCAAAGGACTCTCTGAGAGTGGTTGTCCTAAGCCTGGCCCTGCTTTCAATCTCAGGGCCTGTCTGCGGGGAACGGGGGATGGAGAGGGTTGGGTCATTTGAGATGAGCAGCTGGAGGAAGGGTTAAGTGCTTCTCTTCTTGATTCCTCCCTGCACACATCTCCCCTTGCCCTGCATTACCAACCCAGGATAAATAAACCACAGGGTTGGGGCTCCCATGTTGAATCTGTAACGTCCAGTCCTTCTCTACAATTTTTTGTGTGTGGATTTTCTCCCTCCACTTTTGAGGACACCAGGCTAGAAAACTGAAAGCTTTTCCTAAATGAAAATGTGTTTTGTTTTGTTTTGAAGAAAGAGAGAGAGAGAGAGAGAGAGAGAGAGAGAGAGAGAGAGAGAGAGA
>JAXCMG010000036.1:7606758-7645599 GCA_034642415.1 Podarcis siculus | reverse complement strand
TTTGCATTGGGTCACCCCAAATTCACCATCAGATCACATGTCTGTGGCCACAGCATGAAGCACAAAAATGATACACCCACTGTTTCATTCAGAATGTTTTTTCCCTTGTTTTCCTCCTCTAAAAACGATGTGCGTGTTATGGTCAGGTGCGTGTTATAGAGCGAAAAATACGGTACAAGCCCTAAAGAACTTGGGTCCAGGATACCTTAAAGACCACACAAGCCCTTATATTCCAGCTAGATCACTGCAGTCATAGAATCCCCTGCAATGAAGAAATCTCAGCTAAAGCATCCCTGACAGATGGCCATCCAACCTCTGCTTAAAAAGCTACAAGGAAGGAGAGACCACCACCTCCTGATGGAATCTCTTCCACTGTCAAACAGCTGTTCCTGTCAGAAAGCTTTTCCTGATACTCAGTCAGAATTTCCTTTCTTGCAACTTGAATCCACTGGGTCGAGTCCTCCCCCCCAGAACAGGAGAAAACAAGCTGGCTCCATCTTCTGTGTGACAGCCCTTCAGATATTTGAAGATGGCTATCATCTCCTCTCAGCCTCCTCTTTTCCAGGCTAAACACACCCAATCACCTGGAGGAGGGCTGTGAATTTTCTCTGGGTTTCAGAAGCTTGACTGGCTTCAGCTAGTAGTCAAGCATTTGGTGTCATTGGTCCCATGGTGTGCAACACACACCCAGCTGAGATTTGGCAGGCATCCTTGCTAATTTTCAGGTATTTCTCAGAGTCCTTTTTACACCAACAACTCTATTCAGTTGTTTAAATTTTCCTACGATGAGCCAGACATATTCAGGATTATTTTGCATTGTTTTAATGGTATTTTATGTCCCATTGTATTTGCATACATTGCTGTACGCCACCTTGATGTGTTTTATACCACTGGACAGTTTTATGAATATAAGTTATAAAGAATAAATAAAAGGAATAACAAAATGGCGGCCAATGGGTGTGTGTGACATAGCACAAAATGGCTGCCTTATCTAAACGAGCATATAAGGGTACACAATCACAAAATGGTGTGGGCTTGCTCACCACCCCACCATCTCGCACCCCACCAGTGGAGGAAAACAACATCTACAACAGGCTCCCGTGAGCTGTTATTAAAAATAACAAGAGAGTATATATGTGTACTTTTCCTCTGTTCAGAATGGAAGAGAGAATGTGGGGTCCAGTGCTAGAATCAATTCAATGTGGGCATGTCTGAATGCGTTTGAGGTAGGAGAGGCCGAGGCAGTGCAAGGAACTGAGCAGGGACAGCAAACAGCCTCTTATTCGGTGATGATTTTTGAGGTGGTGTTTATCTTTATTTATTTCACATCATTTGCATACCACTTGACTGTAATAAAACCTCTTAGGTGGTTAAAATGTCGCTGGATGAGCTTTTGATGTATTTTGTAATGTTCATTGTTCCATTCCCCCCCCGCCCCAGTTTTTAATTACATTTCTGTTTTGTGTTTTACCCCGCCAAGTCACTTTGAGGCTTTTTATATTGCATAAAGCGACTGATTAACGATGGATAATGATAATGATTAGAGCTTTTTTTTCCCCAGCCGGAACCTCCAGGTGGGTGCCATTATAACAGAACAAGGGAGACCTTCATGGTCAGTTCCGACACCTCTTTTTCTAGAAAAATAACACTGATGATGATGGTGATGATGCAGATTTACCTATTTGTGGAGAATCCAGCTTGAGGTTGGATTTGATACTTTAAATTCTGATGTGAACCAACCTAATCACATTTTCCTCCCTGCGTTATTGTGCTGATTGGAAAATATCCATCAGCTTTCCCACCTCCCAAATATCCTGAGGTGGTTTTTGGTGCAAAAAAAGTGCCAAGATCCCTTTATAAAAACCCACCTATCTTGAGGAAGAAATACATTTAGGAACGGGCAACGGTCTGCTTCCCTTTGATGTGCATCAAGGCAACACTCTTCCCAAAGAGTTTGGGCAAAGCAACAGTTACAAAGGGAAAGGGAGGGAGGAATTAGTGACCTCCAACAAACTGGAGCTGCTTTATCTGATGAGTTTATTACTTAAAGCAGGGAGGCGGCGGGGGGGGGGGGAGAGATTACGTAACTATGTGGCTGTTCTTCCCTCCTGGAGAGATCATCAGGCTACCCGTTCAATTAATCCTTCCTAATTCACTGCCCTTGGGGACCTTCGGCAGAAAACAACAGAAATCGCTTTCTGCTTTAGGCCAGTGCTTGCTTGGGAGCTGGGCAAGCTGAAGGTTCAGTGGCCTCCTGGCAAAGCCCCCCCCCCCCAGCTCTTTTGGGCAAACAGTGTCCAGCGGCTCTGGGAGTTTTCTGAGGGGCTGGGGCAGCAGGAGGCTGAAATCACATGTGCAAAGGGTGTAATGATCACAGCGGAAACATGCAATTGCAGATGCCACAAAGGGACACTGAGAGGGAAATGACTGGTCACTCAACACAGGGATGGGAAACCCTTTTCGGCCTGAAGTCCGTGATCCTTTCTGGATTACCCTCTAAGGGCCATGTCCCAGTTGTGGGCGCGGTCAGGTGTGAAGGTGGGCGGAGCGACGAGTGCGAATTTTACCATTGTGCAGAAGGCTGGTTTCTGCACATGCTCACTAACCCCTCTCTTAGACCCTCCAACATTTCAAAGGGAAAAACTGGGAGACCATCTTCTGGGACACCATCGTCCCTTTTTTTCTCATAAGAGGACAGCAGTCATTTGGGTGATGCAATCTCGAAGGATTTTGTGACAGAAACTTGCTTTTTTTCAGGCACAAAAAGTGAGATCGTGGCCCCAGAAAAAAGCTCTTTCTCTGGGGGGAAATTGCATCACAAAATCAACTTGTGAACACATTTTAGAAACCACAAATCATCAATTTTGACAAAAAAGAAAAGAAAAGTAAAGCAGAGCATCCTGTTGCTAAACATTTTAATTCTGAGAACTGCAGCCTGTCTGAGTTATCGATAATTGCTATAGAGATGCAGACAGATCCAACAATGTTAGGAAAAAGGAAGAACTTCTGGATGTAAACTCTGAGCATATCAACACCGCATGGCTTCCAGCTAGAGTAGAGTATCAGCATCTCTTAGCTTCAGTGGCTTCAAAGGCCTTTTGAGCAGTCCATTCTCAAAGCTCTATTAACAGCCTCCTTGGAAAGAGCATACATTTTTATCAGAGCAACTGATGAAGCAGAAGCCAAAATATTTTGCTTTAAGAATTTAACATTTCTGTTTTGTTAGTCACTGCAGTATGCATAACCACACACGTACACCACCGCCAAAGAGCAGGTACATATTTCAACACACAGTATACTAGGATTTTAATAAGCCGATGCATAGTTTCCTGGACGTAAGCTCCTTTGAACTCTGTGGGGTTTACTCCTAGTCACACAGAGGCGACTTGGAGAAAACACTTGGCTTTAACAAAAGCTCTTCATCCAGCTGGAATACAACCTTTAGCTTTCACTTAGACGTGCAAACCATCTTGCACGGGAGTGTCACCATTTAAACCACTAGTGTGAAGAAAGGACCCCATCAAAGAAAAGGGAAGAAGTACCCAGCTTCTGCTTATTTTTGTTTCCTTTCCCAACTCGCTCTATGCTAATCCATCACAAACAAAGCCTTCTTGTTGCCTCATTCACCTTTGTGACCCTGCCCACTTTTGCCTCTTGCCCCACCCACCTCTGGCATGTGGCCCCTGTAAGGTTGCTAAGATGGAAATGCGGCCCACGATCCAAGAAAGTTTCCCCCGGTTGAAGAGAGTAACTTTACACCAGGGATAATGAACATCGTGCCCTCCAGATATGATGGACTAAAACTTCTAGCCAGCATGGGTAATGGTCAGGGATGATGGAGCTTGTAATCCAAAACAAAATGAGATAAAATTACATACTATTTTGCACATAGCTCGGGGTGGGAGACCTGTGGCTACCCAAATAATAATAATAATAATAATAATAATAATAATAATAATAATTTATTATTTATACCCCGCCCATCTGGCTGGACTTCCCCAGCCACTCTGAGCGGCTTCCAAAAAATATTAAAATACAGTAATGCATCAAATATTAAAAGCTTGCAGAACTACAGCTCCATATATTCCTGACCCTTGGCCATGCTGGCTGGGGCTGTTGAGAACTGGGAGTCCATCAACATCTGGAAGGCCATTGACATGGTAGTGAACAACCCTATCACAGTAAACTTGCCCCCAGTTGAAGAACAAAACCCATTTTGGGTGCACATTGCTCAGCAAAACAGCTCATATAAGGTTCTTATTTTGATTTAACTCTTTCCCCCAGTACCTTACATTATGAGTAGTAATAATTATGGCAGCATATTCAGTGTTGAAAACACTTCGTTGTTTGAGTTACCCTTAAAAACAGCTCAAGGCAAGGATTGCAGCTGAGAGAATACAACTCTGCCTAGGGCGCCCATTTTGATGTTATCGTTCCTCTTGCAATAACCAGGAGTATTTCTTCCTTACTCCTCCACAGTGGTATCACATGACATCGAAAATCCGCGTCGGATCCCTAAAGATCTCTCTGGCTGTGCACATAGCCAGGAGCTAAATCCAGCCTTATTAGGAAGAGAGAGGAAGCTGTCTTTACTGAGTCCAGCTAGCTCAGTATTTTCTACACAGACTGACAGCAGCTCTCTAGAACAGCCTTTCTCAACCTTGGGTCCCCAAATGTTGTTTAACTACAACTCCCATCCCTGGTCCCTGGTCCTGCCAGCTAGGGATGATGGGAGTTGTAGTCCAGCATCTGGCAACCCAAGGTTGAGAAAGGCTGCTCTAGGATTTTGCACAGGGGTCTCCCCTGGTTCTACCTGGAGGTGTCAGGTATTGAATCTGGGGCCACCTGCATGAAAAGAAGAGGTCACTGAACTATGTCTTTCCCCCTTGGTGAGTGGATGTGGCTTATGTAAAACAGGATCCACTCAAATGCTCTTTAGGATTGGGCAGGATGGGCAAAGCACTATGGGGTGGGCAACTTGTGGTCCTCGGGATGCTCTGGCCAATAGTCAGGGATTATGGGACTTGTAGTTCAACAACTTCTAAAGGGCCACAGGCTTCCCATCCCTATCTATACATGAAGGAGTGCCTCTACCCCCATCGTTCTGCCCAGACACTGAGGTCCAGTTCCGAGGACCTTCTGGTGGTTCCCTCACTGAGAGAAGTGAAGCTACAGGGAACCAGGCAGAGGGCCTTCTCGGTAGTGGCACCTTTCCTGTGGAATGCCCTCCTGTCAGATGTCAAGGAGATAAACAACTACAGTGGTACCTCGGGTTACATACACTTCAGGTTACATACGCTTCAGGTTACAGACTCCGCTAACCCAGAAATAGTACCTCAGGTTAAGAACTTAGCTTCAGGATGAGAACAGAAATTGTGCTCTGGCAGCGTGGCGGCAGCAGGAGGCCCCATTAGCTAAAGTGGTGCTTCAGGTTAAGAACAGTTTCAGGTTAAGAACAGACCTTTGGAACAAATGAAGTACTTAACCCGAGGTACCACTGTACACAACCTTCCAAAGACATCTGAAGGCAGGCAAGTTTTTAATGTTTGGTGTTTGATGGGCAGGGTATAAATAATAAAACTCTTGTTGCTGTTAAGGAACCTCAACTCCCTCTCATTGGGAAGCCTCCTTTGATTTTGTAGGGCAAAGCTACCTCTCTATCTGCCTTATCCCTTGTACACTGTAAATTGCTGCGGTCTGTGCAAGAGTTTCCCCTGCCAGTTTCAAAGATCTCGGAAGTCTGTTCTCCAGTAACTCAGAGCAGGGCTTGTAGCGTGGCTGCCCCTGTTCTGTGGAACAGCATTCCTGTTGAAATGCGAGAGAAAAACCTTTGCACCCAGCCGGAACACCCAGAACACAAGAACATAGGTGCCTTCCTTCTGTCTACAGGATTTAACTTTCTTCCGTAGGGCCTATAAGACAGAGCTATTCCGCCTGACTTTCAACTTCAACTTAGCTTGATCTTTTATTCCCCTTCCTTCCCTCCCCCTCCCCTTTTTATGAAGATTACCCGCTCTGGGATCCCACAGCTAATTCTCCCCTGGTCTCCACGCTGGCCCAAATAGGACTAATTTAGCCAGCTAGCCCTGGTGATCATCTAATGTTTATTGGATGGGTTTCCCCCCGAATTGATTTTTGAATTCTGAATTTATTGTTATTCCTGTTTTATACTGTATTTTATGCTGTTTTTTGTTGCATTAATTAAGTGTTTTAAATTTGTTGTTAGCCGCCCTGAGCCTAGTTTTTGAACCAGGAAGGGTGGGGTATAAATAAAAAATTATTATTATTATTATCAGATCAGACCATCAGTCTATCTAAGTCAGTCTCGTCTGGCTGCAGCTCTCCAGGGCTTCAGGCAGGGGGGTGCTGGGGAATGAAAATGAGACCTTCTAGATGCAAAGCAGCTGTTCTGACACTGAGCTGCGGTGCTTTCCCTGTGGAGCAGGGTAGGGAGATGGAAATGAGAGTCCCATCATATCCATCTCTCTGCTCTCTAGCTGCTTTCGATTCCTTGCTATAATGCCAAATGTTCCCAACCGCTGCCGTTGCATAATTCTTTTGCAAACATCATGTGTGGCTCTGCATGGAGACATGTGACCCCACTCCTATCAATGCAGCCCTCCCCGGCCCATGTCCCCAGAGGCTAATAACTTTGAAAGAGGGGCAAGTGTGAGGGTATTCAGTGAGGTCCCCTATTTATTTACAGAGGCCGCTGACTGCTTCACCTGAAACACATTTAAAAGGGGGAAATGGTGGAGAAATTCTGATTGTTCCAAATTGCTTGGGAAACGAGCAATCAAATGTACTAGTCTCCTCCTCATTCAATTCCTTTTCAACGCTCCCCGTTCTGGATGAACTTGGTGTTTGGGAGGGAGAGAAAGGTAATGAGCGAAAGCAATTAGTCATCAAGTATGAGCCTTTAAGAGGAAAATTTCACCAGCAAACTTGGAATATGTTGGAAATAAACAAGTTAGAATGTGAATGGTGCAATTTGTTTATATCAATCCCATCATATCAACTCCCTCTTCCCAACCTCTATCAGGCTCAGCTGAAGGTAAGATCATAGATTCATTCTGAACTATACGTTTAAAGTCACAACATTCCACAATAAGCAGCCATGGCTTCCTGCAAAATAATTCTGGGACCTGTAGTTTGTTAAGAGAGTTGAGAGTTCTTAGGAAACTCCTAATCCCCTCCCTGGGAGAAGGAATTGATTGCTGAATCACTCTGGGATGCAGTCCTCAGACCAAAAAAGGTCCCTCACCCCGGGCTTAAAGAGTCAAGTACAAAGATTGCCTCTTCAAAGGATCCAGCTGTTCAAAGTGCAATGACAGGGATATTTCCATTTGTAATTTAAGGGTTATTTCTCTTCATGTTCAGGTCAACTAGCCAAAGGGGAGATGGGAACCAGGCAGCGTTGCAGGATCCTCACTGAACCAGCACCTTCTCTGATTGAGTGTGTAGCTTTGAATGAGTTTTCCTCTGTATGTTATGTCTCCCCGCTATGTACAAGGCCTGACCAGAGAGTGACAAAAATGTCTCTGTTCCTTTCTCCTCGAGTTTCTTCAGTTAAGTGGTATCAGGAGTTTTCTTTCTGGACACCATTTGTGTAGTTTAAGTGACTTTGCTAGCACCCACTTAGACTGGGGGGGGGGGGGAGGGATATTGAGTTGGAAATGCAACCAGCTTAGGGTCCACCTCTCTTAAAATACAGTGGTACCTCGGGTTAAGTACTTAATTCATTCCAGAGGTTCGTTCTTAACCTGAAACTGTTCTTAACCTGAAGCACCACTTTAGCTAATGGGGCCTCCTGCTGCCGCCGTGCCGCCAGAGCACAATTTCTGTTCTCATCCTGAAGCAAAGTTCTTAACCTGAAGCACTATTTCTGGGTTAGCAGAGTCTGTAACCTGAAGCATATGTAACCTGAGGTGCCACTGTAACAAAAAAGCTATATGGGGACGTGAATCCCTACCTCCCACTACTTCACATATATATGCCATTCTCTCTGCAACAGCACCATCAAGCAATGGCTTCGCCATGTGAAACAGCTATCAGAGACTAAAAATGAACTTATTGGTTGAGTTTACCCATGAGGAATACAGTAGTTCAGTTGGTAGAGCATGAGACTCTTAATCTCAGGGTTGTGGTTTTGAGCCCCATATTGGGCAAAAAACCAAACCCCTGCATTGCAGAGGGGGTTGGGGCATGGCCAAACTTGGCCCTCAATCTGTTTTGGGACTACAGTTCCCATCATCCCTGACCACTGGTTCTGTTAGCTAAGGGTGATGGGAATTGTAGTCCCAAAACAACTGGAGGGCCAAGTTTGGCCATGCCTGGACTAGATGATCCTCGTGGTCCCCTCCAACTCTACAACTGAATGATTCATTCTTCCCTTCTTAATTCCATCTTGCACCATTGCTGCATCAGTTTGTGAATGGCTTTTTAAGAGCTCGCATGAAAATTTGTACTCGCTCTTGCGCCCATTTCTCTTAACATTCACAGTGCTGGACACAATTTTGCTCGAGAGACATTTTTGCAAGCAGCATTCCCTGATACAATGCATTTCTGTGTAATTTTCACTAATTAATTCCACTCATTTTGTAAACCGATGTGAGGTTTTCTTTTCTTTTTTCTTTTTACATTTGAGTGGTTATACAAACTCTGTTTAATAAATAAATAATAAATAAATAAATACACATTGTGTGCATTTTCCTTGTATATTTGCACTTTCATGCACATTTTATGGTTGGAGAACCATGCCTTCATATGCAGTATATAAAGCACATTTAAAGCATGTGGCTTTTCCGCAAAGCATCCTGGGAGCTGTAGTTTACCCTTCACAGAACTATAGTTCCCAGGACCCTTAACAAACTGCAGTTCATGGGGTTTTATGGGGAAAGTGATGTGCTTTAAATGTATGATGTGTACAGAGCCTGCATTGCAAAATTCAGAAAAGTGTGATGGATAGTTGCATTTTGGTTCATATATTATTATTATTATTATTATTATTATTATTATTATTATTAACATTTCCATACTGCCCTTTATCCGAGGAACACAGGGCAGTTTACAATATAAAAGTGGAAAAATAGCAACAAATTAGCAACAAACTAAACAATAACACACAAACAATTTAAAAGGTCATAGGTTGCTTAATTAGCCAAAGGCCTGGGAGAAGAAGAATATTTTTGCCTGGTTTGGGAAGTGCAGATGACATGAGATTGCATTGAAATGGGAATCAAAGGGGTACAAAATCTCTCTCCCTAGCATAGAGGAAAAGCAATAAGCTGAACTTCCATAGCCCCCCCAAATCAGCTCCAACATCTATTTTCAACTGAAAGAAGTGTTTCATGGACTATCCCAGATTAATCTCATTTGCTTGCAGCATCAAGTGATGACTGCAACATTAAATGGTGTCTCACATCATTGAGTTGACTGTAGGATAGGCTCAGATGCTTCCCCCTCCAAAGGTGAGATGGGTGTCTTCAGAAATCAGGGCCTTCCTTGCATTGGCCCCCAGACTATCAACAAAACACGTTCCCCAGTCCCAACCATCATGCTTCTACATTGCAATCTTTTCCATGACGGTTAAAAACATCTCATTGGATATGCCCAAGCTTTCGACAATATCTATTTAGCAGTTCTTCTGTGAAATCCATCATTTATTTACTCTTTAATTGGCTCCAGTTTCTATTTTGTTGTTGTTTTTATTGCAACGCAATGTGTTCTTAAACCATTGACTGCCATCTGCCCCCGGGGTGCCGGTGGAAAACTGACAGAAAGGCAGGATATAAATGCTTTAAAACTAAGTAAATAAATGTGTGGATGAGCTCTCGCATACATCACAAAAGCCTCTGGAAAAGAGGGTGTTGGTGCACTGCAAATTGCAGGCGTATACACACACACACACACACACACACACACACACACACACACCACACAGAGAGTTAAATGTAATCCATGCTCTGGAAATGGCTTACTGCTTCCCCAAACTGACAGAGCCCCTCCATATGCATAAGCAAAGGAGGCACCGAAATGTGGCAGAGCCTCAGATCAGCTGCCTTTTGTCAAGATGGTTGCTGTCAGCAGGTAGCAGCGAACCTGCCGATTCCAATTTGAAATCACTCGCTGCTCAATTGCAAATGTAATTTGCAGTTTCCACATTGGCCAGAGGCCCGTCCTCACCGCAGGAGCTTGGAGGAAGCTGAGCTGAAGGAAACAGTTTGCAAAAGCGCATGGAACGGAACGCATTGCCAGGATGCAGCACGGCAGGACGGACCCTGGACATCAGAGGCGTAGCACAGAGGGCCGTGGTCCCAGGTGCAAATTTATGAGGGGGCACAACCAGGCGCCCCTCTACAGGCTCCCTCATCGAGGCTGGAGCTGCAGGAAGGCAAGCCAGGCCTTCAGGGCTGGGCTGGCTGTTAAGTTGTGGGTGAACATATCAGACGACACAGCGATTCTTCAAACAGCTCTTGTTTATTCACAGGCCAGAACAGAACTGAACTGAAGGGTTCAGCCAGCCTGCTTATATAGAGCTCCACTACAACGTAACTGTAACAACTTTCTGTAACTATCCAATCACTGAACGTCACTTTCGATCCCTTATTTGCATATGTGGACCTGAACTATCTACAGTATCCCCCTGCTGGCCCAGGGTGAGAACGTCAGTACATAACACTGGCAATGGCGCCTCCTTCTCCTCGTGGCTGGAGAAGGGATGCCCACCACGTGCGCCCCATCCCTGGGCTGGCCTAGAGAGGGAGAAGAAGGGGAGGGCATCGCCTCCACCCTGCCTGCCAAGCCCACCATAGGGGGTGCAACACTTGCCTCACCCCGGCCTGCCAAGGAAATTGAAAAACTTCTTTATGTATGCGACAACGGCGGCAAGAGTCTTAATAGCACAAGAACGGAAGAACGAAGAAATCCCAACCAAAGAATTGTGGCAAGAGAAACTGATGGACTATGCGGAATTGGCGAAGTTGACACATAAACTACGTGATAAGGACAACTGTGACTTTAAAGAAGAATGGGAACCTTTTACAATGTACTTAAAGAAACAACAAAGTGAATTGGACTCCTTGGCAGGTTTTGAATAAACACTCCCAGACTTTTTATTGGTAACATATAAAGAGATAAATTAAGGATCTTTACAATTTTATAATATGCAGAGAATAACATGTGCTGAAAAACCAGAGAGAGGAGCTGAGGGAAGTCCGGGGGGTGGCGGGAGGGTGGGTTTTTATTTCTTGGGGAGGGGGGAAAAATGGGGAGGAAAAATGAGGATGATGTGTTTTTGATGAATTGTTATGTTGAAATTCCTAATAAAAAATATTCAAAAACACACACACACACACACAAAAACCACTTGCCTCACCCCGGGGTCCAGCAACCTACCCAGGTGGAGGGGACCTCTTCACCCGCCAGGCTCGTCTCTGCCTCTGGGCCTCCCTCCTCTCCTGCTTCTGCTTCTGGACTGCTCTCTGACATAGACTCTCCCAGCTCACTAAACCCTGTGACCTCTTCAGCTTCTGACACCTCCCCCCCCCACTGCCCCAGTCTTCTCGTTCTTTTCCCTCTAACGACTTATCATTGCCCCACCACCAACCCCCAGGCTCTTTCTTCCCTTGGGGGTTCCCCAGCTGGTGCCTCCCACCACTCCTCTGTGTCCAACCAGCCCATGACACCCAGCCTGAAACCCCGGAGAGTCGCTGCCAGTCAGTGTCGACAATATTGAGTTAGATCAATAGTGTCCAAACTTTTTTCAAAGAGGGCCAGATTTGATGAAGTGAAGGGCCGTGGGGGCCGACCAAAGAGCCAACCAAAGTTGTTGACCTTTTTTTTAGGATTGAAGATTGAAGTTGTTGAACTTTTTTAAGGGTTGGACTTATTGAGGTTTTTCTAGGATTTTACCCCAGTTTAGGCCCCCAAAACGGACCTTGGACATGCCTGAGTTAGATGGTCCGGTGCTCTAATTCAGCATTAGACAGTTTCCTATGTCCCTAAGTATGAGTGGGAGGTCTACCCTTTGCACCAGAGCTGGGGAGTCTCAGGCTTAAGGGGCTAAGCTAAGTTGAACTGGGCTTGGACTGGGTAGCCTTCTGAGCAGAGGACTCTTTCAAGCAGAGGCCTGTTCTCTATAAAGCAGGACATGGGGCTGCAGAACTTTCTCCCTCTGGGTAGCTCAGTTGGTTAGACTGTGGTGCTGATAACGCCAAGGTCACAGGTTCAATCCCCATGCGGGACAGATGCAAATTCCTGCGTTGCAGGGGGCTGGACGAGATGATCCTCAGGGTCCCTTCCGACTCTACAATTCTATGATTCTGACTAACTTTCAGGACCATGCCACATCTCCAAAAAAACAAATGGAGAGATGCAAATGAGCCCAGCTTGGCAGCGGCTAATAGACACAAAGGAAGTCCTTGAGAAGAGCTATCCATCTTCCCTCATTAAAAGGCATCCCGAGAGGAGAGTTAGATTAGCAGACGTGCTCAGGTATGCTGAGGAAAGACGATTTCAATGCTCACAATGAGGAGACTCTAATGAGTTGCATTGCAACCACCAAGCAGCTTTTATTGTGAGTTATGTCTGGAGTGCCCACTGAATGAGCACAGTTGCAATGGGGATGCCTTTGCAACAGCCCAGTGAATGACAGATGGGGTCATCCTCTCCATGGTTCCCATAACCATGTTATGGAGGGAGGAGAGGAGAACCAGACAAACAGCTGTTGTGTCCACTGGCGTGTTGTGTTCAGAGTAAGGATGGATGAGTCTGTCAATTTGGGGCCACGTCCACACTACATTTCATTATAATATTTTAATTCTGAGGTGGACAAGGATCCCCTAAACTCCTGGGTGCCAGAACCTTCCCATAATTCCTGGATTTAGTAAATGTTAGAATTAATAGTTTTGAATTATGGTGCTGGAGGAGACTCTTGAGAGTCCCATGGACTGCAAGAAGATCAAACCTATCCATTCTGAAGGAAATCAGCCCTGAGTGCTCACTGGAAGGACAGATCCTGAAGCTGAGGCTCCAATACTTTGGCCACCTCATGAGAAGAGAAGACTCCCTGGAAAAGACCCCGATGTTGGGAAAGATGGAGGACACAAGGAGAAGGGGATGACAGAGGACGAGATGGTTGGACAGTGTTCTCGAAGCTACCAGCATGAGTTTGACCAAACTGTGGGAGGCAGTGGAAGACAGGAGTGCCTGGCGTGCTCTGGTCCAGGGGGTCACAAAGAGTCGGACACAACTAAATGACTAAACAACAACAGAATTAATCGAGGCTTGAATAAAATTTGCCAAATGTGGAATTCAGTTTATGCAAATGAACCAGCTTGGCAGTGCTGGCTGAGTGGGGGTCACTGGAGGGACAAAGGCTGGTGGTGACCAATCATCAAGGAAGCCATTAAGAGGGTCAAGAGGTACTGGGCAAGGAGGGGTGGGGCTTCCTCCTCCAGCTGTGTCTTAGTGGGCAAAGGCCAGGAGGGTTTATGATTTCAGGTTTGGATGAGGTAGGCTGGAGGGAAATAGTTTCACTACATTAAGAGCAAGAAGGAAGGAGGGGGAAGAACACAATGTCTGAACCAGGCTGCACAAGATATCATATATTGGCAAGGTATGGCAGTGATCGATGTAAAATGCTTGCCTCTAATTTGATCAATGATATATTTTTTTAAAAAAACCACATTCTGTGTGTGTGACCTTTGTAGACCTGACCTCAGCTTTTGATCGCGTGGGGACAGGAAGTTAACTCTTGATACAACCTATAAATGCAGACCCTTGAGTGCTCTGCTGGCTGAGATCTTTCTATTCTTTGAAATAAATACCTTTCAGGGAAGAAATATTGATCAGTTGGTGGCAGCGAGGGTGGAGGGAGAGAGTGTGCTCCTAGTCTCCTAACATCTTGTAGCATTAGCTTCCTGTTCTAATAAGTCCTGCCCAATTAGGCTACATAACACCAGCACAATCAGTTCCAATCTGCTGACTATTTAATGTTTTGCTAGGTCCTCCGCCCCCCAAATCAGCGAAACGGAGAACTGGCTTTCTTTGAATCTTTAAAAGAAGGATTACGTGCCCTCCAAGTGCACTGATTCTCCAGGGACAGTCCCGGTATTATGAAAGCCATCCTGGCTTCTGATTTGATCCCGGAATGTCCCTATTTCCCCTGCCAGTGCTACCACCGCACATCTCAGGGACCAAAATGAGCTGGTGTTTGCCCCAAGAAGCAGCTGTGGCTGCGAGGGAGCATCCCGTTGCTTCTCCATCGCCTCTCCCTGGCCAATGCTGACAACGTACTTTCTTAGGCAGCTCATAGCGGCTGCTGGAGAATAGGAGAGGAGAAGGAGAGGCTGCCACAGCTGAGGCCTAGCCTTACATGATGCGCTGGCTCTGAGGGGCAGGCAGAGGGCAGGGCCGCTCTCAGCGGGAAGAAAGGGGGAACAGAAAGAAGCGCATGGGGTCTTGATTTTCTTTTCTTTTTTTAAAAAAAGGCTTGTGTGTCTGTGTCTAATCTTACCCCTTTCTAAAATGTATTTATTGGTGTTTGTTTTTCTTTTTGTAAATTTATCAAAGAATAAAATTAAATAAGGGGCTTTCTCAGAATGGTAGGGGGTGCATGTGTTGTGTCCTGTTGGTTAAGTGGCTGTGGCATTTGCACTTCTTATGAGAAATGCTTTATTATTATTATTATTATTATTATTATTATTAGTTATGCTTTGTGGCTGGATTGGGTGAGGGACACAAAAAATGAGGGGGGGGAGTCAAGGACGGCCAGTTAAGAGGCATGAGAAAAGCCCCTATTTTCATCTGAGGAATGTTGGAGGGTATGCCCTCAGCCTAATCTACCTCACAAAAATGGAAAGGGGGAGAAAATATGCCACCTTCAGCTCTTTTGGAGAAAAGCTGGGATATAAATGCAGCAACTAATAAACAAATCAGCCCCCAAATCCAAAACTGTATTTGAGGTGACACAATGTCAGAACAGACAATTAAGGTTCCGATTTTCTGCTTCTCGTTTAAACAGGAGAATTAGTAAAATGCATGTTTTATAAAATGGAACAAATATTATATATCGCGCACACACGCGACTGGATTCACCCTCATCCACATATCATAGCATCACAATTACTTTCGGCAAAAGATTCGTGCAACGCAGGGCATTGGGCTAGGTGACCGTCATGGCCTCTTCCAACTCTGCCCTTCAAAAATTCTATGGTTCTCTTGTTTCCCTTCCTTTGCACTCCTTCCCCCATTGCAGGCTTTTCTCTTTCATCGGGGAACAAAGCCACGCAGGCCGGCCTGAGCATCTGCCACTGACAGGTTGCGGTTGGTTTCCTTGGCGACTGGTGGTCCCTTCAGCTGTGCAAGGCCTCCTCCGCTGGAACCACACTGACCTTCCAACTCCAGCATCTCCAGGGTCGCTACAAATATCCCGGGCATTTGTTTCCTCGTTAGCTAAAAGGTTGAAGGGAGGAGAAGAAAAAGAGCAACTCCCCACAGTGCTCAGAGGGTCGTGAGCCCTAGAGTCGCGCAAGCTTGGATGGCGCTGTGAGGACAGCTTGCACGCACAGCCGTATCAAAGCCGGCAAAGTGGTTTTGCCTCACAGGAGAGGATAGCAAGAAAGGTTGGCCTCCGAAGGGACAACTGGACTTTTCTCCTTGTGGAAAAGTCACTTCGACCATACAGGCAACTCTACATTTACGCACGTTCAGTATGTATGTTCCCTGAATTGTAATGTGTTCCTGCAATATTGCTTGGACGGATACATGCATTTTTATGTACACTTTATGGCACACATCTACAGCATGTGTTACTTGGCTGGAGAAGGTAAAGGTAAAGGACTCCTGACAGTTAAGTCTAGTCACGAACGACTCTGGGATTGTGGCGTTCATCTCGCTTTACTGGCTGAGGGAGCTGGCATTTGTCCACAGACAGTTTTTCTGGGTCATGTGGCCAGCATGACTAAGATGCTTCTGGCAAAACCAGAGCAGCGCACAGAAACGCCGTTTACCTTCCCATCGGAGCGGTACCTATTTATCTACTTGCACTTTGATGTGCTTTCGAACTGCTAGGTGGGCAGGAGCTGGAACCGAACAACGGGAGCTCACCCCCTTGTGGGGATTTGAACCGCTGACCTTCTGATCGGCAAGCCCTAGGCTCAGTGGTTTAGACCATAAAATTTGGAGAACTGCAAATTTTGAAGGCTGGCTTTGCATCAGTTTGCATAACGTTACAGAAAGTGTAAACTAGGGAGTTTCACCTTTAACTGCAAACTGAATTGAATTCCTTTCTCTATTTCCCCCCAATTCCATTAGTAAGATTGGGTTCATCCAGAATTCCTTTTGTGCTGTGTTTCTAGGCACAGGTCAGCACTTCAAAGCCTTGTTTCTGAGCATTTTGTTTTTCACCCCAGCACTTTCTCTGCGAAAACCCACTCTTTACTGCTGAATCGGCACAAACAGCAATCTGCAGAAAACCTGTTTATTCCAAATCAGCATTAAAGAACAGGTTTTCATGGGGAAAACAAGGGGGAGCATTTGAACACAGCACTTTAAAGTGCAGACCTGTATCCCAATAATATTTGGGATAGAGCTAATTCAGAACGACTAACTGGGCTTAGAGGAGTTGCAAATGGGGAACTGAGCTATACAGCTGCAAATATAACATTTTAAGTGTGTTTTAAGTGCATTATACAACTGCGACACTAGATGGCGATGGCGAGCTTATGGCAAATTCGATATTTTTTAAAAAACATTTTTTTAAAAGCATTTTCATAGCTTTTTTTTATATGTGTGGAGATTCCACTGGGGTTATAAAGGAAAATACGTTTGATGAAACCTGGCCTCCCTTTTTTTCACACCTAAGGGGAAAAGAAAGTAAAGCTCTCCCACCAGCCTCACTAACCTGTCTGTGGAGAACCCCTGTGGACGACCCCACTGTGACCCAATGCAGACTTTCTGGCTATAACAGCAAGCCTGTTTCACTGTTTATCTCCCCTACTCTAGCGCCCAGCCTGATGAGGAGCTCTGGAGGACTTGAAAGCTTGCTATTTTGCGACGTTTCGAGCTGTCCTAGATAAAAGTTGTGGCTTGCGGGTTTTTCTCCTCTGTCATTGGAAGCTGCCTGCAATTTCTCTTACAAAAGAGATACTTTCTGATGGGTTTTCTCTTTCCTGGGTAGGACTAGTCCTTGGGACCTGAGGCTCAGACGCCCACCCCCACTACAAGAGAAAGGTTTTCAGCCTGGTCTGTTTGTTTTTTAAATGGAGCAAGCTGGTTCATCGGCCACATGCCCTAAAGACGGAACAAAAGGCGATACTTAGAACCCCGCAGAGAAGAGACAGGGAGGGTCCATTCTGAAGGATGATTCTTCCAAGTGACTGAGCTCAGAGTTCCATTAGTCGCTGCTGGAAGCCGCAGTGAGCATCTCATACTTAGTGGGGTGCAGCTACACCTCCAGCTACACAATGACACTCCTTTTTAGCAGACGCTGCCTGTAGCAAGACATTGCTTCCACAAGGCCTTTCTTTGCAGCTCACCCCACTCCAGACTCTCAGACCTGGTTCAGCAAATCACTTGCAGAAGCAGAGAAGGAAAGGAGGGAAAACCAACCACCCGCTCCTGTAAGGATTTAATTTTAGGAGGATTTTTTAACAAGGTGGCAGAAGGTTGATTTGGCCCCATCAGTTACTCCATTAGCAAGCAGAGCCATAAATTATCCTTCACTCCGCAGCCCACAAGCTCCCACAAATATACACACGAGAGAAAGATAATATGCACACACAAAGCCACAGAACGTTCTCAGGTGCCTCTCCAAAATGCATTAAAAGGCTCCCCAGTTAGAGGTGGGTGTTTGACAAGGTGCTTCTTTTTTTTGTATGGGGGGAAGGTGGGGGATGACACAATAATTACAGGATTTTTGAGGCATTCAGTTGCACAGATATTCTTTCCCACAATCCAGATTGGGGCGGGGAGGAAATCTTGTAGCTGAAACAGCTGCGTTGACTTAGGGGCAGGGACTCAGCAAACCTGTCAATATCGTTTTTTCTCTTTCAGCTTCTGCCTTCTGGAAGAAGGTACAGGGTTATAAAGACTAGGACTAGCCGCCTGAGAGACAGTTTCTACCCAGATGTGATTTTGGTTTTAAACGCATTGTAGGGATGTGGGTGGTGCTGTGGGTTAAACCACAGAGCCTAGGACTTGTCGATCAGAAGGTCAGCAGTTTGAATCCCTGCGACGGGGTGAGCTCCCGTCTTTCGGTCCCTGCTCCTGCCAACCTAGCAGTTCGAAAGCACGTCAAAGTGCAAGTAGATAAATAGGTACCGCCCTGGCGGGAAGGTAAACGGCATTTCTGTGCTCTGCTCTGGTTTGGCCAATAAAGCGAGATGAGCGCCGCAACCCCAGAGTCAGTCACGACTGGACCTAATGGTCAGGGGTCCGTTTACCTTTACTAAGGAGTCTGTATGGGAGTATGTTGTATTTAAAAATGGGGTATCAGAGTTTTTAGGGGGCTAACCAGGTTGGGATAGCTGGGATAGCAGGCTTGTTGGTTTCTGAATGTCTTAATGTATGTTTTTCAATTTCGTTGTTCTGTATGGGACAATGACAATAAAGATTATCATATCGTTTCTGATATTCCCAATCTGTCACTGGTGTCAAAGGAGCGTGCTGGTCAGTAATCACACAGGTCAAAGTTGGAGTTTGAACAGTTTCTTAGCAAAACCATGAAAACCAGTTGCTGAGATTGAAAGACCCCACCTCCTCACAGCCTAGTAATCGGAGACTGTGGCTTCCTGCAGCCAACCTCTCATCCGCCTGTTTTATGTCTCTTCTGGTTCTGTGAGATAAGGGAGGAGGGGAGCTTGTTGCAGCAGGAGGGGGAGACACTGATGCCTCTTCCCCTGCCAGACTCATCTCGGCCTCTCGGCCTCCCTCCTCTCCTGCCTCTGATTCTGGCCTTCTTTCTGCCACAGACTCTCCCTGCTCACTAAGCCCTGTTAGCTCTTCAAACACCTCCACCTCCCAGTCTTCTCCTAGGGACCCCAAGGCTCATCTACTCCAACGCCCTGCAATGCAAGTAACTTATTACTTAGTTCCAAGTATTGCACACAACGGTCAAACTCCTAAAACATTTTCAATAGCTTCTTGTCTGTTTGGAGACAAAAATTTTGAAAGCAGCATTGACAAAAATACACTGCACGAAGTCCTATTTCACTTCTTTAAAAAATAGTGTTATGGGAAATATCTCCCACCCCGTCAACTTCCTCCATTAGGATTGATACAGGATAGTTCTGATTTATATATTTAACCTATGGTTTATGAAACAGCTGTACAGGTTTTAACAAATGCTATGATTCTGTGGTTTTAATTGGAGATACCGGGGCTGGAACCTGGGCCCTTCTAGCATGCAAGGCAGCAACTCTGACACTCAGTTATGACCACCTTACCCCTCTTTTCCAGCATGCTATATGGGCACTGTATAATATATATATATGCCTCTCCTTCTAAAAACAATGTTGAGTTGAAACCGACGTTGCTTGCAACACTCAAGCAGCCCTTTCGGTTTTGCAGAACGCCTACAAGCCACAAGTGCTGGCAGAGGGGAGGAGAAGGCAGGATCTCAGTGCAATCCACTGGCAACTGTTTGGCCTCTAGTTCAGGGAGCAGGGAATAGCTCAGAGGCCAATCTGTGCATGTGTGCATACATGGAGCCCGCGTGGTGTAGTGGTTAAGAGCGGTGGACTCATAATCTGGGGAACCGGGTTCGCGTCTCCGCTCCTCCACATGCAGCTGCTGGGTGACCTTGGGCCAGTCACACTTCTTTGAAGTCTCTCAGCCTCACTCACCTCACAAAGTGTTTGTTGTGGGGGAGGAAGGGAAAGGAGACTGTTAGCCACTTTGAGACTCCTTTGGGTAGTGATAAAGCGGGATATCAAATCCAAACTCTTCTTCTTCTTCTTCGTCCTTCCTGCCACATTGGAAATGGACACATCGTCCACTGGACGAAAGCAGCACAGGACACAGTCCTGGCCCATGACTATCCCACTTCGGACTACACGTGGGGAGATTCTGACAGGGAATGACCATGGGTCAGTGGTCGACCATCTGCTTTGAGTACAGAAGGTCCTGGGTTCCATTCCAGCCTCTCTGGATGGAGCTGGGGGAGAACCTTTTCTGAAACCCTGAGAACTGCTGCCAGTCAGTGTAGACCAGGCATTTCCAACAGGTAGATCGCAATTTACCTGTAGATCCTGGTTGATCTTTGGCCCCTCAGTGATCTCCTAACAAAAAAGAAAAAACAAACAAACAAACAAAAACCCAACTCAACAACTTTGGCTTCCTAAAAAAAAGCTCCACAACTTTCAGTAGAGCACTGCCAGTCTTTTTACAATGGATAGATCACTGCCAGTAGACCAGTCTATTGGGAATTGGATGTCCCTGGTGTAGACAATACTGAGCTAGATGGACCAATGGCCTGACTCTGCATAAGACAGTTTCCTATGTTTCTATGTGTGGGACACGGGTGGCGCTGTGGGTTAAACCACAGAGCCTAGGACTTGCCGATCAGAAGGTTGGCGGTTCGAATTCCCATGACGCGGTGAGCTCCCGTTGCTCAGTCCCTGCTCCTGCCAACCTAGCAGTTCAAAAGCACATCAAGTGCAAGTAGATAAATAGATACCACTCCGGCGGGAAGGTAAATGGCGTTTCCGTGCGCTGCTCTGGTTCGCCAGAAGCGGCTTAGTCATGCTGGCCACATGACCCGGAAGCTGTATGCCGGCTCCCTCGGCCAATAAAGCAAGATGAGCGCTGCAACCCAGAGTCAGCCACGACTGGACCTAATGGTCAGGGGTCCCTTTACCTTTATGTTTCTATGACATATGCTTCCCCCCACCCCCTCAAAAGCCTTCAGACACAAAAAGCTAGCATGCCAGGGGAAAGTACTATAGCTTAAACTTCTCTCTGAGGCAATAGTTTTCTATATACAAGGAGCGAGCTGTACAGGAATGTCATCCATTCATCTGCTGAAACAAACAGCAGAATCATAGAATTGCTGGAAGGGACCCTGAGAGTCATCTAGTCCAACCCCCTGCAATGCAGGAATATTCAGCTGTCCCATATGGGGATCGAACCTGCAACCTTAGCGTCATCGGCGACATGCTCTAACCAACTGAGCTAAAAGCAGACTAGTCTAATTTGTACTTTCTGAAGCAATACACAAGTCAAAGCACAGCCATCCTTTGATATGCTGACTTCTTCATTTATGGTGAAAAGCAGCCTACCTAGATTGAAAACAATAGATGAATACATTCTAAAGGCTCAAGACGTCTCACATTATCAAACACGAAAAGAACAACTGAACAGCAAAACAGATTAAAAGTTCACCCAATTCAAGCAAATTTAAAGAGAAAAGGTGCAGCACCTAGAACTTCCTATAAATACCAGGGAGCATAGAAACCACAACAGAACAGCAGCTCACCAGGTCAGACCTCTGTTGGGGGGGGGGGAGCTCTTCATCAGATTGCACTTACTATTCGAGGAATCTGATTTCTGCAAATTGCAATTTAAGCTGACATGATCTGCAGCTCCCAGAATAATATCCACATCGGTGCATAATTATCCTTTGGATTCCAAACTTAGTTGCAGCAGTTCTTCACTCAAAAGACGTACCAAAAACACACACTACAAATGTGTGTTTTCTCTCTGTGCTGTTTTTTGCTAGTCTGTTGTCACAGTGGTGATGGGCTGTGCAAGCTCCAGGGTGAGGGGAGCAACGGAGGCAAGCAGCGGATACGGTGAACAAGTAAGGCAAGGCAAGGAAGTGAGGCTGGCAGTGGGGCAGGGGAGCAGAGTGGGCAAGCAAGAGGGGCAGCAGGCAAGCGAGCCGAATTTCTGGTGGGCGAGCGAGCTGCGCTTGCAACTAGGGCTGAGTGATGTCTGGTTTTCAGCATCGTGATATATCACCAGCTAAACGTCTTGATATACTGATATATCACAAGGTCTGGAATAAGGATGGAACTATATAAAGACAAAGGGACATGGGTGGCACTGTGGGTTAAACCACAGAGCCTAGGACTTGCCGATCAGAAGGTCGGTGGTTCGAATCCCCATGACGGAGTGATCTCCCATTGCTCGGTCCCTGCTCCTGCCAACCTAGCAGTTCGAAAGCACATCAAAGTGCAAGTAGATAAATAGGTACCAATCCGGTGGAAAGGTAAACGGCGTTTCTGTGCGCTGCTCTGGTTCGCCAGAAGCGGCTTAGTCATGCTGGCCACATGACCCGGAAGCTGTATGCCGGCTCCCTCGGCCAGTAAAGTGAGATGAGCGCCGCAACCCCAGAGTCGGTCACGACTGGACCTAATGGTCAGGGGTCCCTTTACCTTTACCTTATGTAGAGACAAACAGTAGGGCTGGGCGATATCTGGTTTTCAACTTTGCAATATATCACCAGCTAAACATCACAATATACTGATATACTGTATCACCATGTCTGAAATGAGGATGTAACTACTGTATATACAGTGGAGCCTTGGTTCTCAAACGCCTTGGTTCCCAAACACCGAAAACTCGGAAGTAAGTGTTCCAGTTTTCGAACGTTTTTCGGAAGCCAAACATCCGATGCGGCTGTCAGCTATTGTTTCCAGGGCGCCTGCACTAATCAGAAGCTGCACCTTGGTTTTCGAACATTACGGAAGTCAAATGGACTTCCGGAATGGATTAAGTACGAGAACCAAGGTACCACTGTATTTGGCACTTACGTTTTTGCTATTTATTTTGTGTTTTTGTTTTTGAGGCTTTTTATGTCAATTTGTTTTTGTGGCTATGTGGAACCCAGTTCAGCTACTGATTAATTGATTGATTGTGTGACTGCGGAAATGGACAAAAGCCCCCCATCCAAACAATGGCTATCATCAACGCCAGTAAGAGAAAACATTAATTTTTATCATCTACAATATGGTCTTATTTATTTTATAGTACAGTACATTGATTATTGCTTTCATTTTATGGCTCAGTGGTCTCGTTAGATAGTAAAATTCATGTTAAAATGCTGTTTTAGGGGTTGTTTTTAAAAGTCTGGAACGGATTAATCCATTTTGCATTACTTTCTATGGGAAAGCGTGCCTTGGTTTTGGAACGCTTTGGTTTTGGAACAGACTTCCGGAACGGATTAAGTTTGAGAACCAAGGTACCACTGTGGAGGCAAACAGCATAATGTCGTGGGAACTACTACTACTACTTCGGAGTCTAAAACTGGGACTTTTTTACTTACTTTTAACATAGGGTTACAACTGTTATTTTATAGTGCAGAGCAACAGCGGCAGCAGAAATCACAAGAGAAGCGATAACCGGCTTCCCGGTTTCCCCCCATCACAGTTTTTTATATAGCACAAACACACATTGCGATTCGCGATATATTGCCATGTCAGATATTATGAAACCATTATCACGATGTGGATTTCGAACTGATTTCAAACTATAACAGCAACTGGTTCGACTTCCTACCCTCCGTAGCAGGAGAAAACAAGCTTGCTCCCTCTTCCATGTGACAGCCCTTGAGATATTTGAAGATGGCTATCATATCCCCTCTCAGTCTCATCTTTCCAAGGCTAAACATACCCAGCAACCTCGTCTGCTTGTGGGCTTTCCATAGACATCTGGTCGGCCACGGTGAGAACCGGATGGTGGACAGGGTTGTCTAATCCAGCAGAGCCCTTCCTATGTTCTTACGAATGAGCAGATGTGAAATTGACTCAGACCAGAAATAGACTGGTCCCAAATGTCAACACATGAAAAGCATTATTCCCAACCTCACCCCGTTTCTGAACCCACGGCAGTCAGAACATTAGTTTTATGAGCTGGGTACACCAGTCAGTGTTGTGGTATCTCCCATACATCATGTTTTGCCTGGTGCAGACAAGCTGTGTGGTTCTGAGGTGGCCAGGGACCGCATCCTGCCTCTGCCAAGTGGCTGACTGCCAACATTCTCCTTTCAGCAAGTCGGAAGCAGTGAATAATAATAATAATAATAATAATAATAATAATAATAATAATACAGTGGTACCTCGGGTTACATACACTTCAGGTTACATACGCTTCAGGTTACAGACTCCCCTAACCCAGAAATAGTGCTTCAGGTTAAGAACTTTGCTTCAGGATGAGAACAGAAATCGTGCTCCGGCGGCGCGGCAGCAGCAGGAGGCCCCATTAGCTAAAGTGGTGCTTCAGGTTAAGAACAGTTTCAGGTTAAGTACAGACCTCCGGAACGAATTAAGGTACCACTGTAATAATTTATTATTTATACCCCACCCATCTGGCTGGGCTTCCCCAGCCACTCTGGGCGGCTTCCAACAAAATATTAAAATACAGCAATGCATCAAACATTAAAAGCTTCCCTAAACAGGGCTGCCGTCAGATATCTTCTAAAAGTCTGACCTTTGGCAACTTTCTTCTCCCTGTAAGGCTGGCATCTTGACCAAATGCCCCTTCAGTCCAATGACCCCCCCATCCTTTCCATGAAGCCACTTGCTCCCCCTGCCTTTCTAAACCAAGCACAGGTACATAAAACAGTCTTCCTTTGCCCCTTCCTGCCTTCTTTTACTGCCCCCTTCCTCTGCTCTCCTTATGAAAAAGCTTACATTGTAAGCTCATTGGGGCAGGGACCTCTCCTCTTATTTATGTCATTTCACAACATTTACATACCGCTAGATTGTAATAAAACCTACAAGCTATTTACAAAAAACAAAACAAAACCCCAAAACATTTAAATTATCAACAGGACGGTTGAAAACAGATATTTAAAAACACTCATTATTTTTTGAATGAACAGTAAATAAAAGAGAGAGAGAGAGAGGTTAAGTGTATGTCTGCATGTGACATGTCTGCATGAGGCTGCTTAAACAAAAATGTTTTAAGTGGTGCTGAAAAGTTCACAGCGAAGCCACCTGCCTGATGTCAATTTGCAGGGAGTTCCAAAGTGTATTTGGTCACCATGCTTAAAGATCAGTTTCTTACCAGTGCAGGAGAACTATTATGGGGCACCTGTATTCCGTTATGAAAATATTTCTAAATTACCTCAAGACTCTTAAGCTCAGGGCTGTGAGTTCAAGTTCCATGTTGGGCAAAATATTCCTGCATTGGACTTAGATGAGCCTTGTGGTCCCTTCCAACTCTACAATTCTATGAATCTAAGGATGTTAATAAGAAGCAAATTGAAATAGAAATGCCTGAAGAGATACTATAAAGAACCAACAAGGACTGGCGCACATACTGCTTTTGTTTTTGCGTGCAGCAGGGTCAGCGTTCCCCTTTGCTCACTTAAAAGACTTGCAGGAGTGGGGTTCTAATTGAATAAGGACCCCACATAGGAGGCAACCAACATATTGCCTCAAATTGTGGTTCCTTGAGGGTCATCGTTCAGTGTCGAGCAACCAGGCCAAGAGGTAAATCACAAAATATATGACCAAACAATATCTGAGGTGCTCTGCGATAATCTATTTAATGGAAGGGGAAAAGGTGTGTCTATGGTCTTATAGGATAGATAGAAATAGATATAATTTATATTTTAATCAAAAGATTATTTCTATTACAATCTATGATAAAGATTATGGATCAAAATATTTTTTAAAAAACCTGATTTCCTAAATATCTCTCTTTCTGTGAACCTAGAGTGGGTGAGCATTTAAAAAATAGGAACATAACAGGTTGAAGCATGGGTAGACAAACTAAGGCCCAGGGGCTGGATCCGGCCCCATCGCCTTCTAAATCCAGCCCATGGATGGTCCAGGAATCAGTATGTTTTTACATGAGTAGAATGTCTCCTTTTATTTAAAATGCATCTCTTTTGTGGGGCATAAGAATTTGTTCATTTTTCTTCTTCAAAATATAGTCCGCCCTCCCACAAGGTCTGAGGGGCAGTGGACCGGTCCCCTGCTGGAAAAGTTTGCTGACACCCTGGGTTAAAGGTTAGGTACTGAGACCCTGAGATAATAATAGCCTGGTTGGCAGGCACACACAAACACAGCATCACCTGAATTCCACCTGCTGTTGTTGTTTTCCCACCAAAACCCAAACAACAGAGGCCTCTCTCACGGGCACAGAGGCGTATATTTTTCCAAACAGCTGGACTTGAAATACACACTTCCATGTCCTTGTCTCCCTCCTTAAATTCACACATATGCTCTTCACTTATGCCAACTGTTGGGCCAGGATCAAATAGCAGAGGAGGGCAGTCACAGGATGACCGGAGATGGGAGGGTAGGGGGAGCCCGGGCTTTGGCCCCACAAACTCTGTGCCACTACACAGTGAATGCCATGGCTGAATTTGACCTCCCTTCCCCACCTCCCATCCCAAGGAAGGAAGGGGGGAATATGATAAAGATTTCAGGGAGGGCAGGGAAGAAAACACAAATCTTCCCCTCAGGAAGGCTGCATTTAGCAGCCTTTGAGGATCTCCCAGTCTCGCCGTGGCAGACTTTCAAAGGTTACAGTGTACCACACGGAGATATTGAGTTACTCCAGTTTCTCAAGGCGGGTGGCACCTGACAGGACAGACTCTAGCTAGGAGAACTCAGAGCCAGCTAGCTGGCTCTCAGCCCACCCTCAAACCACATTCAGGCAACGGCTACACAATTTTCTGCCTTGTCATTTTGTGAAGCTGCTGGAGACCTTCTTATTTAGGCCAGCCTGACCAGTTGCTTAGAAAGCTTTGTTATCAGAATGCTAATATAGATATAGATGAAATGTCCGTAAATGTACAAGGCAAACGCATACATAAGTATATAAACCACATGTCCGAAATAGTACGGGAGAGCAATCCTGAAGCCATTTTGACTCTCCCAAACTGACCTCAAATATTTCTCTGCAATTAGGAAGGAAATGGGAAAGCCTCCCCATTGTCTTTTGCTTACAGATCCTGTCTTAAGGGTGTTTTTGTGTATGAATAGGGTGAGCCTGTGACCTGGATTCAGGAATTAAAAGTATTAACAAAAGAATGGCCAGGCTGCCCAGGTAATGCAGTCAGTGACCATTAACAGATATTCTGGCAATCAGGATTTCTGCTGGAGTCTGCCTCCTTCTGTGATGTATGTATGATGTTTTTCGGGGATGGTCTTGGGCTAAAGATAAAGGTAAAGGGACCCCTGACCATTAGGTCCAGTCGTGGCCAACTCTGGGGTTGCAGCGTTCATCTCGCTTTATTGGCTGAGGGAGCCGGCGTACAATTTCCGGGTCATGTGGCCAGCATGACTAAGCCACTTCTGGCGAACCAGAGCAGTGCACAGAAATGCTGTTTACCTTCCCGCCAGAGCAGTACCTATTTATCTACTTGCATTTTGACGTGCTTTCGAACTGCTAGGTTGGCAGGAGCAGGGACCGAGGAACGGGAGCTCACCCCGTCGCGAGGATTCAAACCGCCAACCTTCTGATCGGCAAGTCCTAGGCTCTGTGCTTTAACCCACAGCGCCACCCACGTCCCGGTCTTGGGCTACAGGGAGGCAATTTCAAAAGTCTATATAAGGGCTTGTGCACCATTGTTCTGGGTTCTCGTCCTTCCTGCGTGTGGTGAGTGAGGACCTTTAATTAAGATCAGGCTTACTAGCCACTTTGCTTCTCAATATACTCTGGTTAGCCTCTGTTTTTTTCTCCCACTGATAGGGAATCCACTTAAGGACTCTATACAGGCTCTTGGATAAGGGAAAAGGAGCAATTTTTTCTTATAACAGCTTGCATGAGTTTAAATTTGTTTTAGTCTCTCCTATTGCAGTTTTTACTTTTTGTATGTCTTGGATTTTGACTGTAGATTTTTTTTAGTGATTATATTACCATTTTGTCTTTTTTTGCAAACAACTTCCCCCCCTATACCAATGAGAGGAGCGAGCCGGAAGTAAATCGCACTGTGCAAGTTTGTGTTAACTCTATATTAGCAAAAACAGGAGTGTCGGGCCTAATGAGCACAGCAACTCATTTTCCAGCAGGTCTGGCCCTCATGAAGCGGTTGCAGAAACAGAAGGTCTCCCCTTTCCCACAGCTGCCTAAGTGCCTTCCTCTCCAGGGTTTTCCCCAAGACTGCGCCTGCATGGAGCTAACTTATTTTCATGCCTCTTCTGTTTTTGGCAGACCTGGGAGAAGGGAGCTTGTCACAGCAGGAGAGGGAGACACCTGTGACTCTTCACAAGCCTAGCCCATCTCTGCCTCCTGGCCTCCCTCCTCTCCTGCTTCAGCTTCTGCCTCTGAGTCTGGACTTCTCTCTGCCACAGACTCTCCCAGCTCACTGAGGTGGAATCAACACACACACACACACACACACACACACACAAATATGTATATAATGCTGTGAAAATGCTTTTTTAAAAAACGTTTTGAAAAAGACATTGAATTTGCCATAGCTCACTGTCGCCATCTTGTGTCACCTTTGTATATTGCACTTAAAACATTTTATTTTCAGCTGTATAGCTGAATCCTAAGCCTTGTTATCTCTTCAGCTTCCAACACCTCCTCATCCCAGTCTGTTCCCTCTTCTCCCTCTGACCACTCATGGTCATCCCACCACAACCCCCCAGGCTCTGAGCTTTCTTCATCCCACTGCTCCTCTGCAACCAACCAGTCAGTGGCATTAAATTTCATGAAGTAAATAAGTATGTGTAGAGGCAGAGGGGCAGCTGTAGTCCATAAATGGTGGCTGAAGAGAACTCTGTGGGGAAACTGACACACTGAGAGACCCTCCTTTCCCCTGCCAGGCTTTCCCTTAACCCTCCTGCCTCCAAGTTATTTACTATAGACATGTTCCCTCCTTTACCTTCCTGTTCCCTCCCTCACCCCTACCTTTAGACCATGGGTAGGCAAACTAAGGCCTGGGGGCCGGATCCGGCCCAATCATCTTCTAAATCCGGCCCACAGACGGTCCGGGAATCAGCATGTTTTTACATGAGGAGAATGTGTCCTTTTATTTAAAATGCATCTCTGGGTTATTTGTGGGGCATAGGAATTTGCTCATTATTTTTTTCAAAATATAGTCCGGCCCCCCACATGGTCTGAGGGACAGTGGACCGGCCCCCTGCTGAAAAAGTTTGCTGACCCCTGCTTTAGACTTTGGGAAGCAGGCAATGAAGACAGCGTGATGATGACTGACTAGTGCAAATATAGTATAGAGAGATAAGCAATGAGGCTCACACCTGAGCTTCCATAATAGAAATAGAACACCAGAACGAATGAGGATAATAATAAAAAAGACCTCAATAAAAAAGCTCAGGCTGCAATTCACTTCAGATTGCATCAACCCCAAACTGCTAGCAAAATTAAACTTTATTATCTTCTTATTCACATACAGTGATTCCAGAACCTTGCAAAGCAGACATATACATAAACAGTTGTCTGCCAGCCTGCAAAACGCTTACCCAGGAATAAACTGCATTGACCTCAGTAGGGTCTACTATTGAGTAGAGATGGAAGAGGAATCAATTGTAAATGGATTTATACACATATTCCATCTCAGCCAAGCCTTGCCCACATCAAACCATCTTTTGCATCGTCTGCCTGCTTATAGCCAAGCAGCTCATGAATAGGACACACATAATACACACACAAGAGTCGCACCCATTCTGCCCTATAGTTCTACATCAGGATTTTGTAAGTGATAAAATACTGAACTGTATTTTTATACAGTTATGCGCATTGTTGTAAGCAACTGCTCATCTACTGGTTACTTTAGGAAACCTGGAATCTATATTCATATGTGTATAATATCACAGATAATAATGCATATCATATGCTAGAATAGTTCATATTTTTTAGCAGAACCGGGGGTTGGGGGAATAACGTGCTTGTCAGCGAGATCAAGGAGTGAAATGAGAATTTTGAGAAAATCTGTGCAGTGAAGCTCAGCATCGAGATGTTCAAACAAAATCCATCCCTACTTCTGAGCAGACATGTATGGGAAGGCACTGCAAAGCAGCTTCCGTTCTCCCCAAAGTCCTTTCAACTTTCCTCCCTGTCTCTCTCTCCAGTCGAGCATGCGTCTCCTAAGTGTTCTCCAATTCACTATTTCAGCAGCCTTAACAACAACCCTGTAAGGTAGACTGGCTCTATTAACTCACATATTCCAGACCGCAAGTGGAATTCACGTCAAGAGCCAGTGACCTGCTTTAGCTGAGATTAGAATCTGTGGCTACAGGTGCAGAACTCTTGAAGAGGGAGATAAACCCAGGCTTAGCCAGGAGGTCATTCCAGGGGAAGCCAAATTTGGGCCCCTTCCCAATTGCCCTGGGTCCTTGTGCCCCAAATGTTAAAGGAACCATGGTGATTATTTGATCCTCCTAGACTGGGGTGCTGTCAGGGCAGGACTTGGGGCACATAACCAGAGTCCAACTCGGCTGAATGAACAGGAGGCTCCCCAAATGCAACAGGACTGGCTTTCCCACCACATCTTGAAGCCTCGTGCCCCAGAGAGAAGCAGAGAACGGCCACCAACTATCAGGCCAAGTTTAAGAGAAGACCATTTCCTAGCCACTTGCCTTCCTTCCAAAGTTAGAGAAGCGCCCTCATCGCATCCAGCACATCCCACCTGCCAGCCAAACAAGAATAACTCATTCAAGTTCCCACCCCTGTTTGTCGGGCGAGCTTCCTGTGCCTCCAACAGCTGCGGGGCACTATTTAAAACAAAAGCAAAAAGCAAAACAGCAGAGGAACCTTCCCCAAGCATGACATCTTCTGAGCGAAAAAAGCAACCCCTCTGCAGGATCTCCCTGCTTGTTGTTATGCAACCATTCATAGCCCAAGTTGGGGAGGGAGAAGTTGGCAACCCTGAACTCCCTTCAAAAGCTGGAAAGAGAGGTAAACAAACGCGAGCTGCAACAAAATGTTGTAGTATAGGATGCCCTGCGCAGGTTTCCAGCCAGCCATGCCATTTTGCAGGTTACTCCATTCCTCCCCCCCCCCCCCCGGTTGCTCTCCAACAGTCCATGCCTACTGAGCATGCTCGGTCCCCAGTGGGCTGTTCAGTGCCCCCTCCCCAATTAGGACTTCTTCCCCCTTATAAAACAAGATTTTTGTACAGCAATTCGGCAAAACCTGAGCCCACTGCCCTAATTCTGAGTGGGTGGTGCTGTTTTTACATTTAAAAAAGGATCCATACTCCTGAGAATAAGTCCATTGCCTGTATATAGATGATTAGAAATCACCCCATGGGGGCTGTGTGATGACAACATTACGTTTTTATGTATATAGGGAGATACATGGAAATGTAGGGCAAAGGTGTTGTGCTGAGCAAGGCTTCAGAGCCCCAGATCTGCTTTATTTCATCTCTTTTACCACAGAGCCTTTTAAGTAGATGGGGCAGCGGACCTGGGGTTGAGTTGGTGTCTTCCTAAAGCTCTTAGCAGAGGTGACATTCGAACTCAAGTCCTAATTTAGTTTGCAAACCAGGGGGCTCACAAAACTCAGCTATCAAATACAGGCAACAATATATATATTTTTAAGAATGTGCAGGATCCCACCTTTCCCTTGTTGACAGACTTGCCAACTTTTTTTAACCAACCTCTGCGCTTGTGCAGCTTGATCTGTAAGCATTGGCAGTTGATTGATATTTGCCTCTGTGCTGTGAACAGCTTTGCCTGCTGGTTTCTGGAGAAGGAGAGGCTGCTAAAGGCACAACAACGATTTGCCGCTGAGTAATCGCAACTATCTCCCAAACCGAGCAGCTGCTATTCTACTGAATTTTGTTTTAGGAAATCTCAAGTTTAAATCTCTGCCAGTCCCTACATGTGATGGGTGAATTCAGGCTGCCTACTGTGAGCTTAACCTGCCTGACAAGGGTACTGTAAGATTAAAGTTCCAGGGCCCTTGCAAGACAGTTATTTTCAGGTGAGATCCAATCACATACCAGCTTATTTACGCTGCACAATTCTAGTCTTGTGTGACCAGCCTCCTTCCCCAAAAGTTCAGACCTTTTGCAGTAAGACGAGTGATGAGAAAAGGCAGCGGAACACGTGGGGTGGAGTAATTTAATTTCCCCCCTCCCCAATATAATTTTTTATTGAATTTCCATTTTTTTACTAATTAACCTCAGATTAAATAGTTACATTGTTTCGTGTCTTGACTTCCCACCCACACTTCCACAGTCTTTTCATTCAAACTCTTTTCTACTGCTTTATAGATCAAATTATTGTGTGTTACCAAAATCTCTCTAACACTTTATCATTTTTCTTTCGCTGCTCCTATCTTGAATCCTGCCTGCGATTTTGTTTGTTTCATGCTTTTCCAAATAGTTCAAAAAGGCCTCCATAGTTCTATAAAAAGTTCGTCGTTTTGATCTCTTAATATTGCCGTCAGCTTTGCCATTTCTGCATAGTCCATAACTTTCAAAAGCCATCCCTCCTTTGGGGTGGAGTAATTTAACACCTGCTTGGTTCAACACTGCATACCGTTCCCGCAAACAAATCATAATGAAGGTTCAATAAATTAACCAGTGCCATTTAATCTCCCTGCAAACAAATCAGAATGAATATTAAGCAAACAGGCCATGTAGACGCACCCTTGGAATGATATTTTAACCCCTGCATCTTAATAACATTGCTGGAAAAGCAAACATTCAGTTTTAAAAGGCAATGGGCTCTAGGACTGGTCTAAGGCATTTTGCTGGCATCTTTCCTGTTAGAAGAAGCTGTCCATCTGCCTCAGTGTTGTCTACAGCAGTGTTCTTTGATCTAGGGTCCTGAGATGCTGTTGGACTACAGCTCCCAGCATCCATCAGCACTGGCTGAGATGACTGGGGGTGATGGGAGTTGTAGTCCAAGAACACATGAAGATCCAAGGCTGCAGAGCACTGGTCTACACCAAGGACAGACAACACAGTAGCTTTCAGATATTGTGGACTTCCACCAGTCAGCCACAGTCAGCATGCCCAGTGGTCAAGGATGATGGGAGCTGTAGTCCAATAGCATCTGGAGAGCCACAGCTTCCCCATCCCAGGTGTAGACAATACTGAGCGGGAAAGACCAATGGTTTGATGCGCTAACATCTTCTGCTCGCTCCTCCAGAGGATAGCAGTGACTTGTATAAGGGCGAACATCTTTCAGAGTTCACAGTAAAGTGGCCATGGGCTTAGAAAGGTAGCATGGCTTGTTTTGCAACTGGATTGGTGAGCCTTGGGTTCAAATCCCCACGCAGCTCTGAAGCACACTGGGTGATCTTGGACCAATGCCTTGGGCAGCCTCTTCCCTCCATCGCTCAGGTATGGTATAGTAAGAGTTCAGGCTGGCACCTGGGAGACCAGGATACAAATGCCCACTTGGCCATGAAGCTCTTGCTAGGCAATTTGGGGCCAGCAATGCTCTCTCAGTCTAGCCCACTTCACAGGGTGAACGTGAGGATAACTTTACCTGCAGTGATGCCCTGAGTTTCTCAGTGGATGGGCAAGACATGCGAGCACAATTATTAATAATTAGATAGAGGGGTTCCAACTTCCTGGGAGAGGCAAATATTAGTTCAGCATCCAGCCTGGAGATTTGCTGAAGTACCAGTGGGGTTGGGGGAGCTATTTTTATAGGATTTGACAATACCGTTTTCCATGGACAATTCAAATCTGTGGGCTTTGGATCTGTGAAGGTATAAGTGATGTTTCTGTGCCCAGATTTCCAGTCTGAGGCATAGCTGTCAAGTGTCCCTTATTTGGCGGGACAGTCCCTTATCCCAGCGCTATGTCCTGCTGCTGTCCCTTATTGATGGTGTCCCTTAAATAAGCTACTGAAAGTAATGGAGCCCATTCTATGTCCAGCTGTCCTTTGTCAATAACAAATTGTTGCTGGATTTTTTGTGTTGAATATGTGCTATATGGTAATTTATGGACCTAATAGGTATCTAAAGCCATTTGCATGCAACAAAATATGTATTTTATCAAAGTAATTGTTGATCTCTTATTTTGGCTGCTGATCCCTTATTTTCGAGGCTGCTGGTCCCTTATTCTCAAATCTGTAAGTTGACAGCTATGGTCTGAGGAGGCTATTAGCTGCCCAACCCCCTGTGCACTCAGACTTTGGTTGTAAGAACTCCAACCTCTTGGTATGGACCATTTCCCTAAAAATTGCCAGGTCTCAATATTTGCTGGTAAATAAGCCACCACAGATCTTTCTAAGAACAGGCGGCAAAAATAGATTCTTCACTTGCGCTGTTCTTACAAAGCAGGCGGCTGCCATCGGAACAAAGGTTTCTAAAACACACACAGCCTCTCAGCTTTGCTGTGATCACACTCTTGCTGCGTTAACAGGTCTGAAATCGACACGCTTAGGTGCTACTCTGCCAGTACATTTCCCTCTAGGATTCTTGCTCCTCAAAGATGCCTGCTATTCTAGTCCGCCACACCAAGCCAGCCAGCGAGACATTGAGGTGGTAATTGAAGGCACTTTCCAAATATAATACTCGGAGGGGAAATTATCATTGCCAGCTCTTGTAGAGAGATGTTGCTATTCCTGTAGCACAATGTCTTTTTAGATGTGTGATTTTGCTTTTCCTGATTAGCACTATAGTTTTCAGCTTGCCCAGTGGGGACAGGAATACATTGTCAGCTCATTGCTATCTGAGATTGACAGGAAGGTGGATAAGCAAGGAGGCAACCGATGGAGTGTGGGTTGCAAGACACACAGAGGAAGATTTTGGGTTGTATTGCGTGCTAGTCCCATCCATTGAAATTCATAGGCATAGCTAACTTAGGATCTGCTCTGTATAGAACCAGTCTATATCTATCTATCATCTATCTATATCTATCTATCTATCTATCTATCATCTATCTCTATCATCTATCTCTATCATCTATCTATCTATCTATCTATCTATCTATCTATCTATATCTATCTATCTATCATCTATCTATATCTATATCTATCATCTATCTATCTATCTACAGTATCTATCATCTATCCATCTATCTATCTATGTATCTATCTATCATCTATCTATCTGGGTTTAGAGTACCAGTTGCAAAAGTTACTTCTCTTATTCTGGATGAATGATTCATGTATATTATGTAGGAAACTTCCTAGTTGTGTCATTGGAATTAGTGACACTTTCTTTTTTTCTTTTTTGAGTTGTAGGGAATTTTATTTATTTATTTATTTTATAAATTTCTTATTAGCTTTTCACATTTTTATACACTTTAACCAATTCAAACATTAAATTACAAGGTTCTCTGAACCTTCAGACTCCCTCCCTCCCAGAGGTTCTTATATTTAAAGTTTAAGTTTTCTGCATCTTATGCTTTATCCAACTACTGTATATCCCTAATTATCACAATCCATTTCACATTCAGCGGGGTCAGCCACTGGTGGCTACTGAATTAAATCTGGCCCAGTTGGTAGACCACGAGAAATTTAATCTCAGGGTCATGGGTTCGAGTCATACGTTGGTGGGTTGGACTAGATGACCCTTGTGGTCCCTTTCAACTCTACATTTCTAAGACTCTTTCCTTGCTTTTAAAGACATAAGACAAGGCAACTCATTACTCCAGAAGAAATGGGTTTAGGGAGGGAGAAACATCTCTAGAAATGGAGTCTTAAAACAGGTAATTTGGTGAGAGGAAATCTAGCCTGATAGCCTCCTTCTCTTCTCAAAGAGTACTGCTCCAAAAAAACCCCTAGCTGAATTCTAACATGTTCTCACTGGGCTGTAACCAGCTAAGTTCTATGTTGAGCAGAATCATTGAAATTAATGGACCTGAAGGAGTCACGCCCATTAATTTCAATAGGGCTCCTCTGGGTAGGGTTAGCATCGAATAAAACCCATAATCATTTAACGTAGATGTGTTGCCTCTTCAACACCATTAATAAATGCATGTATGCATTTGCAGACTTAAAATGCACTCAGTATAATAATGAAAAATCAAATTACTTTCAAGGGATGCTTATAAAAACAGGGTGGGTTTTTTTGAAACAAACCTCTCATTTAGGAGGAGGACTGATCCCCCTCCTCCCGAATACAGTATGCTTTTATTCAGTATATTATTGAGTTTGTTCTGAAACTCAATAAAAATGATTTTTTAAAAGAAAACCCTCACATTTAGCATAATCTTATGCATGTTTTAGCAAATGGAAGTCCCAGTGTACTCAATGTTCATTCCTCAGAAGTGAGGTGCTACCCAGACAGAGGGGTGAGGTACAAATAAATTATTATTATTATTATTATTATTATTATTATTATTATTATTACAGTTCTAATGGGAGATTGGGGGTTGGTGCCAGCCGGTACAATCAGAATCTTTGCCCCTTAAACACTTTTTCTGGTCATTCTCCAAATCTGTAAAAGTGGTTCAAGTGAGTTCAGAGAGGTGAACATTCAGGATGGTGAACAGAGGCTAACAGCAAAATCCTGTGTACATATTGTTATGTACACTATGTTCTATGGGGCTTACTCCCTAATAAGTGTGTCTATTTAGCACTGTCACTTTTGCGATCTTGTGTGCGCAAAACACACACACACAAGCACATGAGCTTTGGGAAAGTTTCAAAGCATATCCAGAAACGCAGAAGTCACAATCATAGACATCGCAAAGAAGCTTGGAACACACACAAAAAACCACCCTGGTTTTGTTTTGTTTTTAAAGCAGTGCAGAGACTATAAAGGATTTACAGTGCAACCTTGTACACGCCTACTCATTCAGCTTGCTGGGACTTACTCAAAGATAAATGTCTATAGGGTTGCAATGTTTAACATGGTGTAAACTTTAGACGGTTAAAAACAGAAAGTGTTTTAAAAGGCCGTTTCAGTCCCCCAATTATTTTAGTGCAGAGCATATATCAGCAATGTAAATGATCTCTCAGGCCGGAGGACCAGAGGAGGATGGCTATGTGAAAACCTCTGCTGCTTTTTTCTTTTCCTTTTTCTACTTTCCCCCTTATTTTCCTGCACTCTTTTAATCTAGATCCTGCCTTACTCCAGATCTTCCCTCTTTCGGAATATTGAACCCTGCACTGTTTGGAGCGCCCTCCAAAATATTCACCTGTCTGTAAATTTAGAGCACCACGCCCTCTTAAAGCAGTTGCCTAGAGGTCTGTCTTTATCTTCACCTTTACCCTTGCATTTCACAGGTAAGGTATTTTGTTTTGTGGGAAACACTTCTTTCATTGAATCCATACTGTCCCGTTTTGCTTGGATTGGATTAGCTCATTTTGGCTATGTTTGCAACATCCATTGAAAGCAATTTCCCTCCCACCCAAGAAGCCTAGGAACAAGGGTGCTGGTAATTGTACCTCTATGGGGTAAACTACAGTTCCCAAGATTTTTTGGGGGTGTGTGTGTTTTCCATGTATGTAACACTGCCCTTAGCACTGTTTACTTGTTTTTATAATTGCACAATGATATTATCAGAATGCACCCTGGGACATGATGGGGAAGGGCATTCAATAAATCCTACAAATAAAAATAATATTTGCTCTTCTTATTGCTATTAGTTTAGTAGCTCGGTTCTTTGCAGGCTTACTTAGAAGCCCCCCTGTGCCTAAAGTGGGTTTTACCCCCTAGATAAGTGCCTGTTTCAGGCGGCAATGGATCTGGCCTCAGCAGAGGGGGCAAAAAGGTCAACCGCAGTTCATCAACGGAGCACTGGCTGGTGGCCTCTACTGGATCACATGCCTAATATCTACAGGTTACTGGGATCCTGGCAAAGAACAGCAAACAGGTTAGGTCTCGGCCGGTTCCAGCAAGCCATTGACTTTTGCTACTTGAGCAAAGAGTATACATGCTGAGGATCATTCAACAGAGATTAGTTCTGCTTTCTCCTGCAAGCGAGGCTGAGTCTGCCCTCATGCTTTATCTATTTAAAACGCATCTGTAGCCTGTGTGTGTGTGTGTAGTTAAAAACTAAAAGGCTGAACTGTGCTAGATTATCTCCAAAGGTCTCTTCTATCTCTCATGATTCTCTGACTCAAAGCCAGCCCACGCCGGTGCTATTTCACCTTTGAGGATTCCTCTGGCTCACGGAAGCTGCTCCTTCCATTCCATTCCTCGATTCTCTGCCTTCATTTCATAGCTACAGATTGTGGCATGACTGAGTAATTCACTATGAGATGGCTCTTTTCAGTTCCTTCCGAAAAACTTGCTAGACCGATACAGCCCCCTGCAGCTGTGTACATATATTATACATTGGCATGCATCGATTTTGTAACTGCCTCATCGCCCCGTTCATCACTTACCTCTCACTGCATGGATCCCACCAAATCCCAAAACCTTCCTGTAAGTCCCGAGAAAGTAGGGATCCTCCTTAGATCTTCCTTCTTTTCCCACAAGACTTGGACTGTGCTGGCCCTCGGGTCGAGAATCCACCGCTCCATTTTAACCATAAGGGCAGAAATCTTTGGAAACAAGCAGGGGGGAGGGGAAAAAAAAAGAATATCCAACTTTCCCCCCTACTCCTTTGGAGGAAAAAATATATATAGTTCCTCTTTTTCTAAAAGAAAACAAAAAAAACCTAATGCCCAGGAACATCCAATACAAGTGAATTTAATGTCAAACCCTTCTATCCCATGGGAGCTGGCGACAAGCTCAAGTGGGGTTGGGGAAGGGACAGAAGATCCATCTTCCCCTCCCCACGAAAAAAATAACAACAAAAATAACAAGTCTTCTTTGAGTTGTTCAGTTTAATCCCGGCTCAAATCTTGGCTGGCTTGGTACAAAGGTGCTGTCCTGGCTCTGACTGTGGAGTTGTGGTCACTTTCTCCTCTTTTGCTGTGTGCTATTGGTGGCTTGGGCTATTTGATCTGGAGGGGGGGGGGCGATGCTGCTGCAGTTCAGTGCAGTTGGCTTCCCAGCGAAGGCTCTCTCTCTCTCTCTCTCTCTCTCTCTCTCTCTCTCTCTCTCTCTCTC